>JADDOH010001105.1:0-449589 GCA_016648135.1 Agrypnia vestita | reverse complement strand
CCTCATCAACTATAAGTTCAGATAATGAAGATGAAAACATAATTGGTGCTTTTGAAGCATTTACTTGCTTAGATATTGTCTTCCATTGGTTTGAAACACAAGCTGAAAGCGACCAGTATCAAATATCTGTCCTTAAAAAAGTACTTGACCTAACCGCTCGTAAGCGGGTAGGCTGGCTTCGGCAGACGAAGATTGAAGATTTTTTAAGCTTTAATTGTACCTAGTATGTACAAACATGTTTTATTACAAGATTTTCTGCACTTTTTTTTGTTTACTTCCTATTTGTCAGTAAAGATATAAATGTATATATGGTTTTCATTCACCTGTACGTAAATATGGATGTCTGAATCAATACAGTTCGATTATCCAAAAATACCGATTTTCCGAACACCCACGTCCCCCAATTAGTTCGGATAATCGACGCTCTACTGTAATATGTAATTACAAGTTTTCTCTCTATATCAACCGGAGTTATCATCGGACGACGCCGAAAGAAATCATTTTGTATATTTTACGTGCAAACTTATATTTTATTGTGAACATATCAGGTACCTACCTACCAGCAGGAATCTTACAATATTATTTACCTTATCGTGGTTTCAAGGGTAGGTAGGTATGCGGCAGTGAAATGCTGCTGAATGCAAGTTGATATTATTTTCCAACGCACACAACATTATCACATTTCACATTTGTGTCGTCATGTATGAATGGATAACAACTGCAACATGCAACAGAGATTATATTCTGGCGGCGAGAGTAATAAATGTTGCAAGTCAGGATGGTTGACGCTTAATACTGCCTACCTATTCAAGGATCCATTAGAAGGCTTGGCTGTTTGGTTAAGTACCCAACGAAAGGAAGCGGGTAGCGTATTTGACATTCGGATTGTAATAATATTAAACATTCAAAACATTAATTTAACAAAATATAGCAATAATTAAAAATATTTCTATTTTAAAAAAATTTCTGCGAATGTAAATGAAACATCTTGTTTAACTTGGCATAAACAATGCGCGTGTATGTTTTTTCGTATATATATATATATGTATATATATATATATATATATATATATAAAACTAACCCATAAAAACCAAGTTTTTATTATACTCCCTTTGAGCTGAAACTTGGCAAGTAGACTCGTGGCGACGATCAAGAAGATATATCAAATTTTCGTTAAAAAAAATTAATAATTATAGTATAATTTCGGGTTTTTAGAAATTTTATTGGTTTTTTCAAATCTGAATCATTAGAAAAGTTTGATTAGCAACGGCGGCCCGATAACGTCGCGGAATATTTTCTAAATTTGAATTACTCCGTCTGTATACATACTAGGTATGTACTTCACTACGAATTTCGAAAATCTAAATTGACTGACAAATGTTTTTAGAATGTTATCTTTAAAGCATGAAGTGTCTTATCAAAGCTCAAAACGTCTGACATTTTAGAAATATATTTAATTTCTGTAAGTTTAGTGTTATGTTATATGTTTTAATTCGTCTTTAATTGTTGTTATATTTTACAAAGAAAGGGAGTATAATAAAAACTTGGTTTTTATGGGTTACTTTTTTTTATGTGAATTGGAGTTTTCAAGGTTACAAACTTTTTTCTTAATTAAAATATGTAGTATGAATAAATTTTGTAGAATTTATTAATTGAGTTTTTATTACTAAGTACCTACTTTTTTGTGAAATTTTCTAGAACACAATATATGTAGTACTTTTTTCATCTTACGCAGTTTTTAAAGCTGGGGAATACATCTTCACATTTTTATAGGTCAACCACTTAGTGGTTTGATATGACTTACCTAATTTTCTTACCATCTGTCTTCTTATTTCATATGGAGCGAAGTGGTAATGCAAACGACAAAGAAATAGTATACATTACCTAAGCATTATTTTTGCATCAAAACTTCTTGGCGGTTGACCTATACGTTTAGAATATCTTCTTTTGCACGGTTTTAATTGGAACGTATTTACCATGTAATAAAAGAGTTGGGTACCTATATATTATAATATTCTTTCATATAAATATTTAGTTTTATATCTTTATTACAAAATACAGAGTGCAACAAAGCTAGTCCACAAAACTTCACAGGTAGGTTCCCGCCTAAATCATGTATTTAAGATGTTCAAGCAACAATGTTCTAATATCAATAGTTATGGAGAAAAGCGATTTCAAAGTTTGCATTTTGTTCAATATTTTTAACTTATGTTCTGTAAAAGTTTTTCTATCTATAAACTAACTTATAACGGAAATTAAAAATTCATTCGCTTTAATACAATTCAAATAAAATTATTTAAAACTTGGTTCAAATTTCTGGTGGTTAAGACATTTGCCTGGTGATCTAGTAGTTGGGATTCCAACCTGGTTTGGGACCACCAAGTTAGTCTTATTTTCATAGGATGAGCCCTATTTTCATTCCTTTTAACTTAGGTACAATAAAACAGAAAAGGGTAAAAAAAGGAAATTTGGTATTGTTTTACAGTGACATATATTTGATAAAAATCAAGCGGATAACAAACATCGAAACTATAACATCATATGTATTTATAATGATATATACAACAAGAAAGAACAATACACAAACTAATTTATAATATATGTAAATATAAAATAATTTAGGAAAATTGAAATTTGCCTATCTTATCGAAAGTGAGAGCTTTGATCAAGTTTTGCAGGATTAGTGTTTCATATTAGCAGAAAATATTTTTGTTTACGTGGGATATCTAGATACAGCATCCAATAAACACTTATTTTAGTATAACCAAATATTGTACAAGAATATTTTTAATCTCGTTTTTTTATATCAATAATATATCTACAGATTTTTTTATTAAGTAAGTAAGTTTTACAAAATAAATAATGTTGCGAATTTATGTATTAATGGCTACTAAACAGTAAAAGTTTTAAAAATAGTTTTATGAACTACATGGTATAATATAACATTAATTATAATAAATATTAAATTGTTGAAATTTATCTGCAAAAAAAAAACTAGCAATGATCGTTTAGGTACGGTGACGCACCCACATATTATGCAGATAGGTAGGTAGGACCTTGTGGAAATCAAATTTCTTTGTGGATTCAGTCTTCCGGGATTCAGATTATCGTGTGTCGAGCCATGGTCGCTCCTAAACAATCCATCCCATTTATTTTATTTTGAAAAAAAATACATTGTATTCAATTGATCGCGGTTACGAGTCTTTCATTTTACAACGTAAGAAAGTATAATTTTATTAAATGCGCTAAAAAAATAAAGAGCAGAGGGTATTGATTGAAAATATCGCATAGTCATCTCAAAACCATGTCGCCATTGTTGGCACGTACCTGTAATAATTTTAGTATATTTTTTATTTTATTATTTGTACTTTTTAATTCACAATACTTCATCTTACTTAAAACAAAGCCCACCCCCAATAAATTGATCCCGCCATATTCATCCATGAACGAATATGGATGATGTTAAGTATTAATTATAGGTTTCTAATAATTTTGGAAAAATATAAATTGCTTACGCCATTTTTATCTCATGGGCTTGATATTAGCTCTGGATATTAACCTCTGGTTAAAATGCATCTGTTACGAGGAACGCATAAGCGAATCTAATGCGTCTTGTCGTAAGTGTTCTTATGCTGGTAGCCGGTGACGTAACCGGAGCTGTCGGGGAGGTCCTTCCTGCCGGAGATGCCCTTCCCTTTGCCCGTCTCGTCGAACCTCTGCTTGCTGGAGCCCGTGTACTTGCTGGGGTCCGTCAGCCGCTCCACCGACGCCGGTGACTTCACGACCTGACAACATAAAACGTAAATCGATGTGAAATGGGTGTGCGGCCAATATTGACGAGGAAGCTGGCTGCCGGAATTTTATGGACATTGCAAGAAATATACTGCGAAAAATAAATTGCAAGGATTGCGTGTTCTCGGATGAAACTTTGCTTTCGAAACACACGCAAAGAACGCATTCGCATTCTGTCCCGCGTAATAAAATCGCAGTCTTGCTGTCCTGCGATGTTATTACGCGGGACAGCATGACTGATGCAAACTGACCTTAATGGTTAAATCTAAAACATTTTTGAGGACAAAATTCCTATTCCAAAAATCCTAACAAAAATAAGTGAAAAAATAATATAGTAATATTTTTGGTGCCATTCAATTTCAACATTCAATTGTATACATTCACTGACGCCACTGGCTTTTCGAAAACAATCAGTTTATGATAATAATGCACATTTTTTCCCAAGCTACTCATGACTGCTATGACGCCATTGCGTGAGCCATTTTATCTGTTTGACTGTTTCCAACATGACATGTTATATATTTTTCAATTTTCAAAATTTAACCAAGTTCAGTACATTTATATATTTAAAGATTTTCTTATATATTGTTTTAAATTGCACTCATTATCACCCGTTGCATTGGTTAGCCAACACTTATTTGTTAGCAATAGAACTTCCCAGTCATATATGTCATACATTGTTTTATTACATGTACATTTTTTTTTATTCTAAAACCGGCTTGGAGGACTAACAAAAATATAACAACGGCTTCAGCCCACCTCTGCTGTAAAATGCATTATAATGCGCAAACTACGAGTAAGCTTTCTAATGAATCACTGAAACCTTGAATAAGTGATTAGATGTGTAGGAGCAATGTCTAGACATCGAACACAATTGAGCTTTAACCCACTCTCAATTTGGTAAAGAATACCAAACTAATAAATCGATTCATTTAATTAATAGGTTGATTGATCATCGTCCATTAGCACTTTACAATGCCGCACCCGTGGGTCGTGTAGGTAGGTACATATTATGCGCTGCGTGTTTTGTCCACAGGGAAATAAATGTAAATGTTATTAAGATGGCTAGTCCAGAAAGTAGAAAACTAAAATAAATCTCACCCCTAATCCCGTATGTCCAGGAGGTCCGCAATTTGTCATTTTGGATTTGATCTCTTCAGCTTCGACCTTCTTGTTTTTGGCGAGGTCATCCAAAAACTTTTTGTAGTCCTCTACGCCGACCTTGAGGGACTTTAACTTCTTGAAGTATATTCCTGTGTCCGTTGTTGTTATTTTCTTCCCGTCTATAACCTTCGCTTGTTTCATCCACTTGTCACTCTGGGATAATGTTATCAGTTTGCCGTCAGATTTGAGATCACCGAATTTGGAGAACGCTTTGAAGGTATCCTTGAAATTGCAGCCGCCAGCCGGAGTCGGAGATGGACAATCGTCGTTATTTGCAGAAGCGTCGCCGTTGCTGGCGTCCAACTTCAACTCCGAAAGCTCCTTCACTGGAGTCTCTGTTTCAGCCATCTCGGTAACCTTTTGATTTCCTGCGAAGAAAATCAAAACTTAATACAAGATTTCCATTTTATTAACATTCCGAGAGATTCAGTTATCCTGACACTTTTGTGAAAGTCATCAAAAGTATTATATATAGAAAAATCGTGAATATACAAATACATATAATGCACATGTACGAGATAAATTTTCTATGGGGGAATTTTGAAGTCATGGAAAACAATAAATTTGATTTCATCTCATGTTTGTCCCTAGTTTTAATAACGATTTAAAAATTACATAGTAATTTATTATATCTAATGCTTTATTCGTACTAAAATGATAAATGTTATATTTATATGAATATAAATTCTTATCACCAGCACTGTCCTAATATGTTTGATAAACTGGTTGAAAAACCTACAAACCTACCTACCTACCGTTTGCCCATTAATAATGTTGAAATGTTGCACAAGTTGCAGTAAAAGAAATCGCCTTTTCCATTGAGCGTCGTACTTCTTTTGCGAAGAAGCACTTATATGGCTAAAGTGGTCTCATGATATCATCAGAAACTATCGTCGAAACAGGTTTAACTAAATGGTTTTAAGATTTCTTAAAAGTATCTCAATAATACGTTATATAGCCGATTTGCCATTCTGCGCTTGCTGCATTCTAGTAGGTAATATTTTTTTTAAAACTTTCAATTTTGAAGGTATTAAAAATGTCTGAATAAAACATGGAATTAAATATGATGTCAATTAATAAATGCACAGGTTTATTTAGCATTTATCATTGTGTATAGGTACATATACATATATGGCTGAAGGACAAATATGTATATGTATGAAATCATATACATAATAATCAATGAATATGAATGAAATCATTAAGTGTTAATATTCGGATAGAATACAGATTACATAGTCGTATATTTACCTACATATATTTATGCCATGAATGTAATTCAATAAATAGTTACCTTCCGAAGACGATTTTGTAACAACCATTAAATATTATTAACGTGACGTAAACATTCAATATAATTTTTATCGTAGGTACCTACCTACCTACATACTATGTGTATGATTACGATAAATTCTGTGTTCAATCGTTGCTAAAACCCGAAAAGATAGGACGTAATATGTAAATAAAATAATTCTAGCATTACAGACTTTCTCTTCGTTGCTTTTTTGTTTATACTAACGTACCTATGGTAGGTACCTACACTTATAATTTTTATTCTAGCGTCATTTTCTCTTATGATGCAAATTAATAATAATATACATGAATATATGAATTATTTTTATTATAATATGTAGATGTTTTATATAGCAAGCCGATATGGTTTTGACCAACTTTTTAAATCAAACAATATCAATAACTATAAAAATATATTCATTATTATTTACCTCTGAAAAAATTCGTACGGAATGTAATATCAGCTAAATGGCTCTCTAGGTGCTGCTCTTTCTGGTTAAAATTTCTGCATGGTCTTAGGGCCATGGTGCAAAATGGTTTGAAGTATAAGTTCGTTTAAAGCATAGATTTTTACAGAAACGGGTTGTTTGATTGATGGAGAACGCAAAAATCTAAGCTTTAAACGAAATATTACTATAAAGTTTAAGTTTGAGTTGATTCAACTTACCCTTAATCATTGTGTTTGACTTGTTACAATGCTTATGATTTTTTAATATTGTACATAAGTTATTTTCGTGATATTCAAACGTTTTACAGAAGACAGGTCAAAAATGTTGAGAAAATAATGCAAGTTTTGATGTCGCTCTCATTTACTGTTGACATTTCAGCCAAAGTGCGAAGAATATTTTCTATTCAAAATTTAATTAAGAAGACTCCCACGTTTTTCTACTAGCTAGTCAACACCCTCTGTACATGTACACTATAATAAATTATGAAACATCACTAGTAGTCATTAGTATGTAAATAAATAAGACTTCATCGAACATTTCATATAAATATGTACATAACCTGTGACGTCCCTAGGCTGAGCCGCCCGTGGGCAGAGTTTAAAATAGCGTTCTTACTATTTTTCGAAATAAGATTTTTTGAATTACATTTCATTCTAATTGTAGTCGGTTATCCGTATTCTCTACAAATACGAACAAAAAAGCCTCTATTGTTGTCAAATAATCATGTAAAAATATGTATTCTACAATCACCGTACAGCAGAAAAATTATATAAAATTTAAATGCACTTGATGTTTGTTGTTAAAATTTGTCCCTTAATTATGACCCGGACCATTTTCGCTCGCTTTTATTAATTTGTGCGTATCAAAGCTGCCGCCATCGGTAAACGTCAAACATATAGAAGATTTTTACGATTACGTTTTATTACTTACTTTATGACCCATTCTCAATATTATCTACCGTTGAAAATCTATTTTTTATCAAACATAGTGAGACAAACGCTAAACGACTAAACTAAATTCGTGTGTTAAAAGTATTTTGCCATTTTCAAAGTTAGTTTTGTGTCAGATGCAGGGGCACGGATTGGGTGACGTTATCCAATAAGGAATAACGTATAGGACGAGAAGAGCTGATCTCGGCGGTCGACGACGACAGTGAATTGGGATGAAGATGAGAGGAAGAAGAAGAAAATGTTTACTGTGATCATTTGCCGCTCCTCAGGACTTGCCGCTCCTAGGCAACTGCCTACTTGCCTACGTCCACGGGACGTTCCTGTGCATGACTACATGTAAATATATATTAATATACCTATATATCGCAAATATATATTAATATACCTGCCCGGTCTCTGAGATCCCAAACACTATTCCACACATAGGTCTACAACACCAACATGGGTTATTTCTCTCCTCTACCTAGAATGCTAAACCAGTACAACGAGGTCACGTCATGTAACCCCAACATCGACATATTTCACATGACACAACCTCAGTTTAAGAGAGAAATTATATCGCTCCTGACCGAAAATAGTTTGAGCGTGTAAGACGGATTCTTCGGAAATCAACCTAAACAAAAATTTTCTAGCCATAAAGCGCGGGTACACATTTTCTGACTTAGTTGACCTGGGAGCCTACATGCCTATTATGTCGTGCGGAGAGTGTGAACTTCGTTCATCTTGTAATCACTTATTGAAGTATACTTATATTGTTTTATTTTAATGTATTATCGTAAATTGTAACTGTACTAATCACCCTGTCCTAAATGACTATCCGTTAGGGTCATTCTGACCTGTCGATAGTCTTTAAATTAAAAAATAAAATAAAATAAATAAATAAAAATGTACCTAAAATATAGATAAAGTTTTACAAGTAAAAGTTTTATATACCTACTCTACTCAGTACAATCACCGGAGCAGTTTTTTTGATTATACAAGCGCACACCGCCAACATCCTATTGGGGTGAATAAGTTTGGGTAGTCATAAATCTTCACCCTCGCCCTAGGGTTTGTATTCCACATTCTAGGTATATGTAGGTGTGTGTGAATACTCAGTCGCGAAACCACACCCCCGCCGTGATGTGTTTTGAACACGCAACTGAAAATTGAGGTTTCTTATCGTCGTTTCACCAAAAGAGTTTACATTCGAGGTTAATTTTCTTGTTGTATCCAAACCTCGACCTGGTTAAAAGGTGGCATAAACCTGTGCCGAATTGAGGTGTCGCGAGGTCTTGAGTCTGAGCAAACCCCGTTGAAAAGTACGAAGGAATAATACAAATATTAACCTAATCCAGCCTTACACGAACAACACGACAATCTAAAGTAACTAGCAACAAACCTAATTTATTTGTCATCCTTCCAATACCAATGATAGGTAGGAACCTGTAATTGTTCATTTGTATCACTGTATCATTTGTTCACTGCACAAGCGATGTCGCCCTCATCCTTATCAGATTACAATGACATTTTACTTCCATATTATATTATTTTAACACTTTGGATGAAATATCAACAATTAAGGAGATAAGCAACATCAAATTTTGCATTTTTTTCAATATTTTTAAGTAGGTTTTCGATTATTGAAAATTCATTCGCTTTGATACAAGTAAAATAAAATAATTGAAACCGTTTAAAAAAATTTCAAATAGATATTTTTGCAAAGTTTTAATAATTTTATTTGACTTGAATCAAAGCGAATGAATTTTTAATAACTAATAACTATCCCTTTCATGACAGTCTTAACGTTTTACAAAAGGTAAGTCAGGAATTTTGAAAAAAATGCAAAATTCGATGTCGCTTATCTCCTCATGTTGACATTTCACCCAAGGTGTAAAAAATATTTAATATTTAAAATTGAATGAAGAAGACTTCCCGAAGTTTTTGAAGGTATACTTCTTTTGGCACATTCAGGGTAAAATGTTTATTGTAACGGAAGTTGCGCGGAACATGTAGCGCAAATGCGATACCGCCGACGCCGTATTGAATTCTTGTCAGCCGTCAGATTCTGTTTGCAGGCGAGTTCACGAATGTTAAGATCGTTTTTAAAGAAATTTTTTGTTTATAAAAGTATAACTTCTACCTCGCGTACATGAGTAAATAACACGTAAATTATGCATAAAGTACACGCATAATATTTTGCTAACAGCTACGAGATTGTATATATTGTGATATTTATGAAAAATATATAAAAACTCAATGTATAAATAATATTATTTTGTATTAGAAGCTCTAACTTGGTGGTTATATTAATCAATGTTGATAGTGGTTACTGAATTCAAACCAGTGCAGTTTTCAGTAGTCATAAAAGATTCAAATATTTAGTTGATGGGGCTATTGAGAACCATTTAAATAGGTCAATTTTATGTACCTATGTTTATACTGCGCACGCCCGTTCTTTGCATCAATCTAATATAATATATGAATAAGAAAGATTCTCTGTCATAGAAAGCCATTTATTTATAGACCAGCGGGCTTCGGAGTCCTTTAAAATGTACTCACTCCGGCTTTAGTTTCTAGTCCCAAATTTATGCGAGCGAAAGACAAAGAATGAAATATGTAGTCTTCACAGAGAGCTTACTTACGCTAAAGCGAGAAAATGCAATATACAATATAAAATGCAAACATCAATAGCTTATTACCTATTGATGATTCACTATCATCTCACACTTTTGAAGCATGTATGTACCTAAATTCCTTACTTTATATCCATACACATTATACATTATACATATACTTTATACATTGCTGATTAATTAAAATGGAACATTAAAAAAAGAATCGGAGCCAGCCGATTTTTGATGACGCCGATTTCGACTCTTAAAATAATATATACTCCGCAGCCCTGCTGATCAATATGCACAAGCAGAGCAACCATTTTCTGGTACATACTCGAAGGTGCATAATGTAGATTTAAATAATATGGTGTAGGCAATTTACCAAATACGTAAATAAATAATATTTATGTAGATGCCTGTGTAAACTAGTATTGTTTACTGTCACTGACGTGTGAAAATGTATAGCGTCCGTGAGTTGTGTTAATCATCGACAAAGAACCTGCCATATATTTTATTTACAATGTGAATATAACTTCAGCACTTTCGCAATTAAATTTGGTGCATGAAGAGTACAAAATGCATAAGACCTGTCATGACATACGGTACCTATCGAAGCAAGAGCGGACACGGTGAGAACTAAACACCTTCTCAGAACCACCGAGATGAAGACTCTAATGAGAGCAAGACCCTCAGAGACAGAGCACTCAATGCCGAAATCCGCAGAACCTGCGACATACAAGACATTGTACAATGGAGCAGGCAGAGAAGGCGTTTCTGGAGGGACCATGTCGATAGAATGGACCAGACAAGACTTCCCAGAGCCGTGATGCGCGGGATCCCAGAGGGGCGCCGACCGCCAGGGAGACCACCAAAGAGATGGAGAGAGAGAGCTAGACGTCCTCGTTACAAGACCAGGACTGACCTGTTAATACAGATAAAAGATAATAAAAGAAGAAGAAGAAGAGTACCCAGTGAATTGTTAGAGGAGGTCAATTTAATAATGGAATTAAAGATAAATAATTTTTAACTGTAAATAGTTTCGGATAATATTCGGATAAAGAGAAATAATCCTAAAACCAATTTTATTAATCAACTAGCTGTTCGTACCCGGCGTTGCACGGGTTAAGGATTATGTTGAAAATAAATTTGTGGGGAAAACAAAGGTTTGGTTCGAACGGTATAGATTTGCATCGAAAATATATCAGGGGGAGGAGAAGGGGTATGAGAATAGGAGGGAAATATTGCCTATGTTACCGCCGAGTCCTAAAGAATAAATTTCCAAATTTTGAGTCCGATCAGTCAAACGGTACAGATTTGCATCTAAAATATGTCGGGGAGGGGAAGGGGTAAGAGAATAGGGGGAAAATGTTGTCTATGTTACCCGCCGTGTCCCAAAGCATAAGTATGCAAAATTTGTATCGAATCGGACAAACGGTGTGGATTTGTATAGAGAACAGACAGACAAACAGACAGACAGACAGACATTGAGTTTTATAGGTATAGATTAGTTTGAAATAAAACAAAACGCTAAAAACATTTTCCCCGTAAAAAAGACAATGCAATATTGTTATGGGTCTGACAGTATTAAATAATGCAATTTGTAATACGTACCTACCTACATATTTTGTTTTATTATAGATCTAAAATTAAAATTATGAAATCACCCCACTATCGGTTATTTTACTTATTCTTCTAAAATAAATAAAACGCAATAATTTCACAATTTTCTTTACGTGTGCGCAGGGCCGGGCTGATATTTACCAAAGCCCTCGGTCTAAACAATTTATATAACAATATTATAAGAAAATAAAACACACTTTATATAATAATCTTTAACATTTAATTCCCTAGTTAGATTGTATGTAGCGACAGGTGCTTGAAAAGGTGGTAGCAGGAACAAAATACATTGATCAATTTTGCCATAATAATTTTTCACCAGGACTCTGGGGGAGAAGAAATTAATAAGTGCATATGAAATAATCTTTTTTCTATAAACTTTAAATACGGCATTGGTACTTATTTGATGTAATTTTAGTGAGAATTGTGAGGTTGTTTTTGCGGCAGAGCGAAGCGGTTAGACTAGACCGCCCGGATAAGAAGGCAGCGAAAAAATCGGAGAGCACATATAAAGGTATTTACTTTGAGATAGATACGTGAAAATATACAAATCTTATTTAAGTACGACGAACAACGTATACCTAGGTCTCGTTTATTTTTTATTTGTATTTTCGTCTATCAATATTAAGTGTTGGGATAAAGATCTTGTATCCCGATATTGCTATTTTCGGAATACGGGCGAATGCTGCGAAATGCCAAACCAAACGACTTCCTAGTTTCATTCATTCCATTTTGGCTTCCCGCTACAGCAAAAAGGAAACAAAATGAAACTCCTACACCTAACCCCATAACCTTAAAATATTAGCTTACCTACCTACACAATTAAGGGAAGGATATCTGATACAAAATCCAGGCCTTCCATGTCCCCCTATCCCATAAAACTCAGGGTAGAAAATATCAAGCAAAGTGACAGAAAAACCCCTACTTGAGAAGGCTTGAATGGAGATGAATGACTTAAGTAAGCCCTTGTAAGGAAATCCAAGTCATCGTTTGAGGAGATTATAAATAAAAATGACGGGCTATTAAATTTACGTTGGCAAATACTTTGCTTCGTCAAGATATCTAATTCACATGGGCAATTTACAAGCTTACTTGCTTACCTCAGAACATTACACTTAGAATTCTTAATCTCAGTATGTTGCTCAAAAATGTATTATTGTATTGAAACCTCCAAAGATTTGTAGCTAATACGGCTCTGCATATTTGAACTGAGTATCCGAGCATTTTATCGGCGAACGCGATCGCCGAGCTAAAAGTCAAATGACGTAATCTTTGTTTCTACAACCGTTACCTTCATACCTATGCAAACCCCGAGTATAGTACCTACACACTACACATCGCACACCTTTTATTATAATATGCCCGCGAAACCGCGAGCGAGGTAGAAACACCGCATCTGGATATCATCAGTAGGTACTCGGCAGGTGCGCCAATTAGTCGAACGAACCGTAAAATTAGGATTAATATTTATTTCGTTAAAAATTTTAGTCATTTCCGTCACGTGCACGAAGTTAGGGGCGGAGAGGCGAGGGGTATAAAAATAGAATGAGGGGGGTAAACATTTAGTTTATGCAACGCTTTACCTATTTTGTTTCTAACTTTTTTTATTTACTTTTATTATTATTATGTGTTGTTTAAAATTATTGTCTATGTGAAATATGCTAGGATTTAAGTTAACATGTTCAATACTGTCTATTTGCACCATATAGGTACATAGTATATCACTTACTTATATCTGTAATATTTCCAAACAAATAAATGAAAACAAATTAGTTAGTTTATGAGAAACTGTATTTCAAATATGAACAGGTGATGAATTATGGCAAATAATTGGCCGTATTCTGAACCGAGCAATATTGCTATTTCTGTATCTTGACAGACGTATGACATTCTAATGCCGCCAATTGTGACGTTTTAAGTTTGACAGGTTTGAAATTAATGAATTCAATCATTTAGAAAGCTCATTATTCATAATTGTTAATAACTTAACGTTACTTTAAGTTTTAGAGCTTTCTGATTGCTTGAATTCATTTATTTTAAACTTGTCAAAATTAAAACGTCAAAATTGACGGCATTACAATGTTATACATAACTGACAAGATACAGAAATAGCAATATCGCTTGGTTCAGAATATTGCCTATTGTGATTGTTTATCTAATATTATTTTCGTTCCGACATAATATTCTTGAACAAGTTAAAATAAATATACCGCCATTAAAAGACCATTCTACATATTGGCAACAATGCTCTATCCGTTAATTATTGTTATCTGACATTGGGATAAGGCTTGTGTAACGTTTTGCTGTTTTGTATGCGTGTACAGTGATGTAAAAGAATATCTGACGAAATTATCGTGAAAACAAAAATGCGAGAGAATAATGATGACCTCATGGACCGGTGCTGGAAGTCGTGCTGTCCGCTAAACACGTCCACACAGCTGAATAGACTGCCTATTACTTTTTATATGCATTATGTCATTTCTAATACTTACCATCGCACGAACACACAAATAGATAATTCATTAGTTACACAAAATAAAAATTTATTATCTTTCAAACGCGTTGGAGTTTGTAAGCTGTCTTAGGCCGAATTCAGAGTCAATACTTTTATTTTGTAATGAAAGTTTAGCTTTTAAGGCGTACTTTAAATCATTAAATATTTCGGACCTTAAGGAACTACACCACCTTGACATTTACGAAAAATCGTTTATTGATAGCTTGAAGTTGTAAGAATAATTTGAGCGATTACTCATTCAAAAATTCCAAAAATTGGCTGAGTTTTAGCAATTTGAAGTAAGCGTGGTAGGTGAATTTTTAAACAAATTACATTATTCTTTAGCGTTTTTCTCCAAACTCCCTTTTTCGGACTTTTGGAGATGATATCTAAAAAACTATTATTCTTCTTCTTCAGACGTAGGTCTCTTCCATGTTTTTCCATTCCTCTCTTTTTTGGGCTTTTCTTACCCACCCCTTTCCGGTGATCATCGACCCACCTTTTATGAAGCCAATCTATTCCTCTCTTTTTATCCCACGGTCTCCATCGTAAAATTCCCACCCTCCTTGTCTAGCGACATGACCTGCCCATTGCTATTTAAATTTAATCCACATTGTCATCAATTTTTGTTCGGCGTCTGATTTCTTCGTTTCTAATTTTATCTCTAACGCCTAGCATTGTCTCTCCATAGAATCGGTGTGCACGTTTTATTTTGTGTACCTATGGTATTAGTAGTAAGTAAGTGTCATAGTTTCTAGACCATACGTAACCACAGGGAGGTACATGCTTCAAAGACTTTTAGAAAGAACTATCAGGCTGATTTTATTAGAATTTTGCATACGCCTTTCTAATAATATTTTTTTGATAAAATGCCTTTTTATTGTCGAATTGTTTTAATAAAAAAATGAAAATTATTTTTAAACCGATCTCATTTGCACAAAAAAATCTTTTTTTCGATACGCTACATCATAGACATTACATACCGTAACGAGAAAATAATAGACTTTTTCATTTCACTCAAACCCTGGCGACATGATTATCTCCACCACCTTTGCGGGACAGCACATAACTCTGCCATTTTGAAATTTTCATAATAATTTGTTAATGAAAAATATTAATCAATGTACCTATGCGGTAAACAACGATAATAAAACGAATTTTATATTTGCAATAGTTACAAAAAAAATATTTAATATCAATATATTTTTGATGCCTCAATGTCGCTTAACCCCAAAACAAGACAATTTATTTCGATATTTTTTATGAATTTGAAATTGAGTATTGTAAAATTTTGTATTTCATCAAGAGACAAAGATGTCTCACAGAGACAAACTGTATTTTTATGGGAAAGTAGGTATAGAAGTTTTTGGGTGTATATAGGGCTTACGACCTGTGATCACTTTGCACAATGTAACGTTCGCCATTTCCACCCATGATAGAATAATACAATGTCTACTAATTTTTGGAAGTTGTATATATTTAAATTATATGCCACGTTTCATACATGAGTTGCAACAATCCTCAGCGCGGCCGGCACCAAAGCTTTTCATTTCCCTTAAATGACCACAGATGTCGCCAATGAGACATCTATATTCGATTTTTGGAGTTTGTTAGCAATATCCTTTATCTGTGTAATGAAATTATATAATATATATTGATTGATTAATGATGTCCCTGTGACAAAATCCAGTACTGTTCTGAAAAATTTGGACATACTCAAAATATTATTTTCATCATCAATGTATTCAGAAACCATTATATTTCTATCGTGGTGCCGATGTACACTGAATTATCGGATGAAATTTTTAAACAGGAATATGGACACCAAGGAAGCTACCCAAAATATTTTTTTAATAATAAATATGGTTGATGTAAGAATGAATAATACTAAAAAAACTTTAATGAAAATCAATATTACCGCCTGCCTAGTGGCGCAGTTAGAAATGTGCATGACCTAATGCGATTATTTGAAGTTAACAAAGAGGGCACTGAAGGCCTACAATACGAGCTCCATTGTTTGTTTCGCGCGTACGCCAATTTTCTGCAACAGTGATGACAACATTTTAGAAATTAACCCATAAAAACATAATTTTCATTATAAATCATTTATATACGAGGTCTCGATTTCAAATTTATTGTATTGATTGTCATTTTACAGAATATTAACCAGCTTAAATAAATTCTAAAGTATTCATGATTTTAATAATTTAATGATTGTAACTACCAGAAAGTAGGTACTTGCCCGAACATTTGAGATAAATTTGCATTTTTTGTGTGCGTGTGTGTATGTGTGACCCCAAATGTAAATAAGAATGCGTTGTCACCGACATCAAATTGAAGTGCAAAATTTCAGTTCAACTGGATGTTTTTTTTTAATGATAAATACTTAGAATACTAGCCTTCCGATTATATTATTGGATAAATCAAATCGACTTTGCTTTTGCTAGCTAGCGTTTATGGCCGGTAGTTTTTGAGAGGTTATGGCCACTTTGCAGACAATGTTGGCCGATGTGTGGCCAAGCCACCCCTCATGAATGAAAAAGATTGATTTTAAGTAATAATTTTAAATACTCAATTAAACCTCAAATTCTTTAAATGATTTAAATCACAGCGTAATTTATTTTCTGGATGCTATGCGCCCACGCTGGTCAAAACAGAGGGGAACTGAACGAATTGTGTTTTACCTCACTGCGCCACTCCCGGTTCTCGTAGATATGTCGATACTATCGTATTATATAAATGTAAAACTATGTAACATCATACGCTGCCATGTTACTCGCATCGGCGTAGCAGAATGTAATACATAGAAAATGTAATTAAATTACGTTTGCCACTGTTAAAATACGTGTTGATTTGAACTAGGAAGTAGCTTTTATGAATGTAAAAGTGTAAAGAATGCATCCATCCACTTGCACAAAGTAATATGTATTTGAGTTAGTACAGTATCATTTACTCTAGAATACAGGAAAAAATAAATTTCTTTAGTTAGGCGTTTTAAATTTTAAAAATCCCTTATTTTACATTAATTATAACTAATAGTCATTCAACGTATTAATATTTTGTTTTCTGCAAGTTATAACCTATATTATGTCAATTTATATGTCGAAATAGACGAGTATCTATATTATATTTTTCATTTAATGTTAACATAACATCTGTAAAGTGTCACACCCTTACCCGGTCTCCCCTATATTACAAGTTCACACCCAAATATTAATCATGCTGTGAAAATATGTATATCAATTTGCTATTATTACTCCAGCGTTTACCGTGACACGCCTCTGATCGAAAATTTGTCGACGGGAATTTCAAAATAATGAGAATCCTGTATTTTTTACCAGAAATGTATATCTAACAATGAATTTAATTTAAATTACCCAACAAACAAACTTACAAAAATCTTGAGGTAGAAGTCTCCGATTCTGAATGGTGGGGTGGGGCATACTGGCGCGTGAGGGGCGGGGTAAAATGGCTGACTTTAGCGCCGTCGGCCTCGGCGCGGAATCACCATACGATTCGATGCGATTGTTTGAAGTATCATATTTTTCCTATCATGGCCCGCTTCTTTCAGTTCAATAATTCATTCAACTGCACATGTAGAAATTGGAACTAACGCATTTAATCCACACAGATGTAGATATCATAATACTTCTATGCTGCCGTCGATTTTTTTTTCACAAAATTTGTGAACCGAATGATTAATTTAAGTAAAATGAGAAGTATGTGATACGAATAGGTTGAAATATCATTAATAAAAAGCATATATGTATACATTTTATAGGACCTGAACATAAACAAGCAGTAGATAAGATTATTTTTTTCAATAAATCGAAAATATCACATAATTTGGCCTTAGATGCCGGTGTGTTATTAATATACTAATAAATCCACTCTCCTGTCTAAATTCACCCACCCCCAGTTTCCTTTCCTTCTCTCGCCTAGGCACGTTGACATTAGGGATATCTGTATCAGGGTCAGAAGTCGAAAGCGGCGGCCTCGTAGCCCAGTGGGCATGACACTGGCTTCTCACATCGAGGGTTCGATTCCCGGTGAGGTCGCAATTAATCTATGTGATCTACGCAAGCCCGGGTGTTCCGACAAGTGTTTCGCATCTGCAATTGAGTCTCTTGGCCTGTTGAAGCGCAAAATGAATAATAAAATAAATAAATAACAAGGGGGCCCCCTTTCGTAACACGTAAGATATCATATCACTCGGTGATTATAAATGTAAAACTAAAGAAAAGGCGAAATTAAAATGAGTAACCTTGTACGTACATACCAGTGGCGTGCAGTGGGTATAAACTTAGGTTATGCTGTGACCGACTATATACCTATATTAAAAATATATATATACGCATATACCTATAAGGGTATATACATTAAAAATAAATTAACTATATATAATGAACTATTTTGAGTAGCTTCAATCCACAAAAGTAACTGCACTATAAAAGAAGTATTGTAAACAATATTTCCTAAATAAATAAATATTTTATATAGGTATAGCTAATACGGCGAAAAATTTCAATATATTTCGAAGACGATTTATATATAATTAAATCGGGAACAATACTAATTTCAGATATACGTTTCTTTTCACAAAAATAAATCAAACATCTTATGATATCATTATGATATGACAGATGATATTTGTCGTATTCGTACTTACATTTACCATAGAAAAGACATAAAACCGAAAGTTTTGGGTGGAATTTGTAAAAAAATAACATTTCTGCATGACGTGCGCCTGGCATAGGATCTTTCGAAGAAGGACGCTATTACACAAAACTCACAGCATTAAAAATACACGTTTTTTTTCTCGACTTGACTATATCTGTGGAAAAAATTGGTTGGCGAAATAAATGAAGAATTGACATGAAGTTAAGCACAGAAAAGTCGGAAATAAAACTTCTAGCCGTAGGACGAATTACGGGTAGAATTTTAAATCGAAAAAAAAACAGATACGTCAAGTTAAATGGAAACGTCAGAAATAAAACTTCTAGCCGTAGGACGAATTACGGCTAGAATTTTAAATCAACTTTTTCTTAAGATAAGGATTATTTAATTAATATTTGTTTCTCAGAATCTTTACTAATGCACAGCTTTTTTGCTTGTATGCGCTGCACGCCACTGGTACATACATACCTATATGTTATTTTTTTCTTCGAATGGGCATCCCTGCAGCAAGCAGCAAGCTTGTAAACCCTTTAGTACGACACGTAATAAGTCCGACGGGCACGGGTAGCACAAAACAGTGTACAGGTGTCTCATAGTCACTAGCAAAAACTTTACATGTGGATTCCTGCCTTGTTAATGAGTCGAAAATGTTCAACCAACAATGACCTAATTATCAATAGTTACGGGGATATATGCCATATCAAAGTTTGCATTTTTTTTAAATATTTCTGACTTGAATTGGAATAGTTTTTTTTTAAGATATACCTATCGTAATTTGTTGTGAATCATTTTCAAATATTACGTCGATATATTAATGATAGTGCTTAATCTATTCTGAAAATTTATTTATTATCCAATAATGAGATTAACTATGTATTCTATTGTAACAATTATTTTTAATTTTGATGATTCGGAATTTGCACTAAATCGCGTCTTCAAATTTTGTTCGAGTCGAATAAAATGATAAAAACCTTACAAAAATTGAAAAAAGTTTTTTTACAACGTTTTTATCATTTATTTGAGTTGTATTGAAGCGAATGAATTTTTCATAATCGATATAAGTTACTGTAAAGATAGTTCAACTTTTTGAAGTCATAAATATTGGAAAAAATGCAAACTTTGATATTTCATATCTCCATAATAATTGATGATGTCATGTCATGGCTGAACATTTTCGACTAATTACTAAGGCAGAAATCCACCTGTAATATTTTTGCTACTATACTATAACACATTCTGTGTATTATTATTATTTTGTTAATGTTTTTAGCATAACTAAAATAGGACTATAGATAGGTAGATAGATAAAATAGGACATAGACTGTAAGCTTATTATTTTTTAACAAAGCAAACAGCAAACATCTCCTCGACCGATAGTTTTGAGTATTTTTCTTATCCCGAAACATCTCAGTTTTTTCAACGAACATTGCAAACTGTTTGCGGTCTTTTAAAAATTAAGTTTTTTTGCTATTGTAATATGAAATTGCGAGTTTCGTTAGTTATAAAATTTCATATTTACCAATTAAGGCTATTTGGAACCAAGATTGCCATCATATCGACAGAAATATTGGCATTCGACATGAATATTTGTTTCAAAATTGTTTTTGTAAATTTAGAGTTGAAATAAACTAAGAAAATCTTGACTTGATTGTGTGAGTGATGGATTGATCTTTAGTGATTTAGTGCAAATTCCGAATCATCAAAATTACAGATTTAATAATTGTTACAATCGAATACAAACATAGTAAATCTCATTATTGGATAATAAGTAAATTTTCAGAATAGAAGTCAAAGCCTTCCCGCAATGAATATAGGATTAAATTGCTTGCCGATCGGATCGGTAATCTTTGGTGCTAAAGGCATCCTAACCATCCCACGAAGTATTAAAGTACCTACTCATGAACTATTTTCCTATTTTGCAAATGCAAATTTCTCGAAGTATTCTGAGATCGCGCCAAACAATTGAGTTCTTGTGTTTTATCGTGAGATTACGGTCGGAGCTAGTCAACAGAAAGATTTAAAGCTTCAGAGTTTAAGATTATCTCAATTTTACACCAAATGTGTTTAACTTAAGGGGTTACGTGTAGTCAGGATTTTCAAAAAATCGATTATTTTTTGCATATACTTATAGTAAAATGTTTCAAAAATATTCTGTGAAAATATCATCTCGATCCGGTTATTAGTTTTAAAGATATCCAACGATAACTGTAGCGCCACCTACTGCCGTCCGCACTGACACGCGGACGGCGCGGTAGAGGGCCCGGCTGACTGACGGCGCGGCTGCTACGGAACGGGGTTTTTACCTGAGTAATTCTAAGAATAATGTAGGAAATTTCTTTTACAGTCCTACTTTTTGACTTAAGACCCAATAAGCTAAATGTAATTTGATTTAGTTTCAGTATTTCAGTGGCAGTCGATCGATAGTTGTGCGTGTATTATAATCATTTTCAAAAATTTATAATGGGACGTCATGAAGGTAGGCAAGGAACATTAATGATTGCCAATGCAATAGGATTAAGTTGTGGGCCCAATGCACACCGGCATGCTGAAAAAGTCATTATAGAGCGCATAAAGATTGCTGACCAGCGTGCAAATGAGGTCACTCGAGAAGGCAGAATGAGACGTAGACAAAAACAAATCGACATCTTGGAGGCAGAAGATCTATTATATGGACCAGAAATAGACGACTCTTCGTAAGTAATTTTATAAATTGTATTTGTATTAAATATTTATGTATAAAACTTTAAACGCGTTTCTCTCCAAACAACGTGTTCAAAAACGGTGTCCACGATATTTTTAAAACTATTCGACAGATTTAAATGAAATTTATACATCATATTCTAGGCATTAAAAACTTGTGCTTAATCGAAGGATTTTTATTTTTACTTAAACTTTTTTTTTACAAATAATAAATGAGTGATTTTTTCCCTCAAAATTCATAATTAAGCTTTCAAAGGCCGCCATTTAGTTAAATTTGAAAAGAAAAAAATCCACGATTAAAAACAAGATAAACTTTAGAACTATTAATTTTTTTGTTTAATTGAATTTAGATAAAGCACTAAGAAGTACCAACTGATGGACACCGCGAGGCACTATTTGCAAGACAGGGGTCAAGAATCGAGCTGCTATCGTGGTCCACTATTAATAATTCTATGGGAAATTTTCGGTGTAGTTACTTGAAATATAGTGCAAAACTTTGGTATTATGTATTGAATAAAAACAACAGAACCGTTCAAAAAAATCTTTAAAATGTATATTTTTGCACGCCTCTGACTACACGTAACCCCTTAATCTTCTACATAGGCCTGTGTATAAATGGTGAATTATATCGTTCTGTACTTTTAACGAAACGAGTTATCGAAAAAAAATTATAATATATCAATATTTACTTAAATACAAGATAAATACCGTTAGTCGTGGTGTTTTTTGCGTTTTGTATAAATAATATGAAGGTTAAAGGTTGCTTCGATGCATTACAATTTATTTTAAATAGCTTGAAAATAAAATGCACGGTACACAGTCGTAGGTACATTTGCGTAGTGTATATATACATCATCGGTATATTTGTATAGTCGCTCGTTAGTCGCGTGCGAGATTAATTTAGCATAGCTCGCACATACATACATACACTGGTACATAAATGTACCGCCATATAGTAAAATAGAACTCATAGCACCAGTAATAAGTGTGGTGCCTAGTACCTACCTACCGCTGTGGTAATAAAAATAATAAGGGCACGCGTGTTCTCACTTATGACATTTAGATCGGAATAACTTTGGGAGTTCCATTTTGCTCATGACATTATATAATTTGAATACGTGTGGAACCACGCCCGTCTCTATGTAATTTAAATTTGCTTTAGTAAATTAACCAGCACAACCAATGGTTAGAAACTTTTATTGTAGAATTTAACACCTTACCAAAATTGGAAAGTACATAAGCGACACCACATGAAACATCTTATTATTTATACCTACGTTTAGTGGTCGGTTAAATTTTATTCTCTTCGCAGTATCTTTTATTTTTTAAATGGATATGCGTACACGGAGTAGGTACATGTCACATCAATATTTTTACTGTTTTCAAACTAAGATAAGCGCCATTTTTTTATTATTCAAACTAAGATGTTTTATGAAAAATAGGATTAACTTGCTTGTCTGAAATGAGGTTCGAATCCGCGAACGCTGGATCACTTGGCAAGTGTCTTAACCACTAGACCAACAAGCACATCTTTGTATCATAAAATATGAAATGGATAGCTACTTTACGCAAAAATAACACTTCCGTATGAGAATAGGTAAATTTAATGTTTAAAAATTAATATACAAATTTAGTAAAAGTAAATGTGTCGTTTGAAATACAATGAATGGTAATATTAATGTCGCTAAAATCTATGTATTTAACAATTATGTTAATTTTTTTAATGAAATTTTTTATTTAATGAAATCAAATTGCGATTTCGTAATATACCTATGTTTATTTTTGTATGGAAAAAATAATTAATGTCATGCGCGTAAATTGTCGATGTACAAACTACATCGTTCAAATCTGGCACGAATTTCGATATAATGTGATTTTTATAGCTTTCGTAAATGGAATTTTCAAATTTAAAAAAAAAATTACACATGCTTAATGTTTTGCCTGACATTGTTTCAGGCCAATTTAACTATGCCAGAGATGCCGATAGGGCTAGGTTAGATTCGGTGGCTAGGCCCTGATGGTAAATAATAATTCTGGAAAATAATATTATTTAGCACCCAAGTACTTACTCCAAATCTGTACCTACAAACAACTGATGAATTATTTTGAGGTTAATTAGAAATATAATTTGATATTATTTACCGCGATACAGCCAATATCAAGCGACGAAATGGCGCCACCGAGTCTAGGGGGCAATTTAAAGTCTCTAAGTTATGGCGGTTCTGCATTAAAAGGTTGCAGTCGAAATTCCTTTGGGATTTTGCCAACCTGCTGTATTGATATAATCAATACTTGTAGATTATAAAACTACATTTGATTCAATATTAATAATTCACAGAGTATATAAAAAGCATCATTTAGGCATAAAAATAGATACACATAACATACCAAATTTTAAATTTACTGCAACCCAAAATCACTTTAGCTATCTAGCTATTGAATTCTTTAACAATATCCCTCTAACAATCGTAAAAATAACAGATTAGAATAAATTTATATTTGAAATTAAAAAAACGGTGTTGCTACCGCCGAGCCAGCGTGAACGTCAGAAGCGTCAAAAATAAAGTACATATAAGACTTAGCAAAGACGCGAACCATTTGTACATATAAAAAGGATTATAGGGCGAACAATATATTTTTTAAATATATTTTATTTAGCTACACTGGCTTTATAAACATTTTTTTCCGAGACCAGTGACATCTCCGGTATGGTATAGTGGCTAGGATACCTGACTCTAACTCAGGAGGCTTGGATTCGGTTCCCGGTACCGGAATATATTTTTCTCATTTTATTTTTATGTCTGTTTTATTTATAATATTAATTATTTAATTATGTTGTCGCTAGAGTGATACTGTCATCAAAGGACAGTATCACGTTTAGTTTACGCATAATCGCAAAGGTTTAAAATAGTACCATTAACTGTCGGCAAGGGAAATATATAAAAAAATTCAAATATTTTGATAAAAGTCGATACCCAGAACCGAAGAAGATACAGCCTGAGAACGAGAAGATCCAACCCCAACAGCCTACTTAAGAAATGAGTTGGGACAGTGCAAGGAAGAAGAAGATTTTGATAAAAGCCGTTATTACTATTTCATGGATGTCGGCTATAAATAAGTAAATACACCTACTTATTCTGTATATTATTTAGCTACTTTATTGTCATGAATTCATACCTATACTCCTTTTCTATTCATAAGTCTCTGACTCTTATAGGTAGTTATAGAAGTAAGAAAAATATGTTTCTTTATTCTGAATGTTTTTCTGTATCACTTTATATAACCGATAAATAATAATAAAATAATATTCGTGAATTTTTTGATTAGATTTTAATGGTAGACGAATGAATACCGAACACCGGGTAAATAAATAAATAAATATCGAATAAAAGCAAGTGCTTATTGGTAAGGCTTGGTCACAATAATTATTATTAATATGATATTAAAGATTGCATGCCGGTTTCTTCTACTTGGAATAGGACAATGGAACAGGGTCAGACACCTACCTATATAAATATTGAAGGCAATATTGATTCTGATGGTATTTATTATTTAAAATGCAATATCTGACCATTCTTACTTAGCTTATCATAAGAACGAAAAATTTGATTTATTTTTAAATATCATATTTTTCAGATACAAATGACATCATGTTTATTTGTAATGTCGTTTAAAATTATCACCTTCGAAGAATCTTGCAAACACACTTAGAAGTGTAAAATACAGACCATATCAATGTATGTACATACTATATACCTACCTACATACTGACAGAGGCGGATCGCGATGATTCACGATAGAAACAAAAAATATTCCTTCAACAACTATAAAATACGGTAAGATTTATAATGATTTTAATGTTATTATAATCACGAAAGCTTATATATTAAAAAAAACTTTAATGATACTTAAAAAGAAAAACTCAGTAAATGTTATTTTTTAAATAATACAATTTGAGTAATATTTATTTATATATTTATATTTCGTAAAATGTTAGATAAGCAGGATCTATCAAAATTTTGACATGATTTACCTAATCTTTCCCGATAATAATCTATTTTGTCTTAGGTAAGTAAAATAACCGTATCCAACCTTACTTTAGAAATCCTAACAGAGTAGTTTTTTAGCGATAACAGTAGATTCAAAAATGTGTTTAAGTTGATTTCGAAATAAATACTACCTAGTACAAAAAATCATTTAACTTCCGGAAAATTTAAATGCATTTTCTTCGATAACATGACATGACCAGGTCAGTGGCGTGCAGTGAGAACATTGATACATGACATTTACGTAAGCATATATTTTGAAAAAAAACGAATTAAAATATATTTCTCGTAATATTTATATCACAATTACCATCATATATTCAGATTTTAATATAACATTATACTCTGTCACAAAAATATTTTATTTCGATGTTTTTTTTCCAAAATATATGTCTGCGTAAAAGTCATGATTCAATGTAGGTACTTACTGCATGCGCCTGGACCATGTAACCCCGAAAAGATGGGGGGCCGTAAATATCTCGGCTAAATTCGTTGACCAACTTGAACAGACAATTTAAAACAAAATTTTGGTTATTAAAAACTTGTTCTATTCGTGCCACATGTTCACACGCAGATGAAACCTACCTGATTCTTGCGGCCGATGCCGGAAGGAATTTTAAATGCTGTAGGCATATATTTCCTAAGAAGAAATTTAATTACTTTTAAAATATGGTGTTGTGTTTGAGATACGTATATGCAACTATAATTGAGTTTTATCATATACCTATGTGTATAGATTTGTAGCGAGATAGTTTTTGTTTCGAATTTCGGAGTTATTGAAATTAATTAAAAGCATAGAACTTTTTCAGTTTTTTTTATGAACGATTTAATTAAATGAAGTTGCTCTTTTGCACTTAAAAAAACGGGGCCCGATCAAAAGCCAGTCCGGCCTCCATCGCCGGCCCAAGGAAGTCGGAACTTCAAGATATTGCGATGCGCTCACTCACTTCTGACATGATAAAATGATGCAAGTAAACCTACGAAGTAGATAAACCGTTTTTTACCTATTTTATCGAAAATGGGAATCTCGCTACCCACTATCAGGTAGGTACTTATTTTTTCAAGCTGAAGTGAAATAAGAAATATAAAAAGAAATTTATTATCAAAACAAATAGACATGTAGGTACTTACAAATAAAAGAGGTCGTTCGTTATAAAATAATATAATATTTTAAAAGACCGAAATAAGTTGTTTTTTAATTCTATGTTTATATTTATTATGTGTGTACGTATCAAGCAATTAATCTTTTGTCCAATAAACGAAAAAAAACTAATCAAACGCTGATAAATATTTTAATCGAGTGTACTTGTAATCGTATTTGAGATATTTCTTATTAATTACATCGTTGTAATTTTCACTATTGTATTATAAATGTTATAAAAATAACAAGATTCATAGAAGACTTTCACCATTTATAACAGGTCTTGGATACACCGCCCGAAACAAGTTAATTTTTTTTTTTTAATTGTCCAAGCCCGCTTCAATAAACCTTTTGAGAACCCTAGAAAAACGAGCGTTCTTATTGTATGATTTCATCCCCCTTCGGAGCAGTAGGTACTCACCTCTTTGTCGCGCTCTCAATTCCTCTAGATCAGCCCTTTGTTCGAGAGAATTCCAGCTATTCGGCACTACACAATATAAATGGTACTATTGCAAAACACACACTTGTAATAATTTTACGGCGGAACTCAGTCTCTACCCGATTGCTAAAAGGTGAGCTCGGACGGCTCACTGGGCGTCTGTTCGCGACGGGCGTCTACACGGCGATGCGTCCTGTGCGCTTGTGGACGACGCTGGGAAAACACGATGGCGTTTCTAGTTTTCCTCTCGACGTGTTCTCACTTTCCCCGCGCACGGATTACATTATCTGCCATTACGCACAGTTTACAGCCAATCGATAAACAAAAGCACCAACCTTGTGCGTTATCTCTCAGTAGGTACGATGCTGCTTATATCGAGGTTTTAATGTCTATTTTTAAGTATTCCCTAATCCATTGACACACTGTTCCAGTGTGCACGTATGGCTACCGAATATTAATTTATGCGCCCCCCTCTTTTCGTCGTACATGTATGTGTTTGGTGGGAAGTCAAGTGTTTATTAGTATAGCGTGGTGTGTGGAGTATTTATGTCTAATATTTGTAATTGCATATTGAATGATCTAATATGTTTGAATGCTAGATGTGAATTTATCTATTTGTATTCAGGAAAGTATGTGGGTATTAACAAATCTGTTGTAAGAGAAGTATAAAAATAGGTAGGTACATGTTGTAATAGTGGACAACGTGCAAAAATATTACTTAGTACCTATGCCTAAGTCAATTCCACTTATATAAAACATTTACACAGTATATTTACGGTACAATATTTAATAGAATGAATAAAATAATATAATATTTAAAAAATAAAGCGGCTAAATAAGTATTTTAACTTTAAACATGCTCTCACCAATCCGTTTCAATAGTAAACGATTAATGATTTGAAAGATTAATGTGTATGCTGCCAGCATGAACGAGAAGAATTTTAACTGCAAAAAATAAAGCATTAGTTTTATTTTTTTAAATATTTTTTAAAGTGAGAAATCAAACATGGAGCCGTGGCGTAGTATATTTTACTTAATATTATTTAAATTATTTAACTTAAGTGTATGCCATGTGCGTCATCATCCTTGCTTACGTTCCAAAGATGGAGGGTTCGATGTGCGCAACGGCAGTCACTGTAATTAAAATACTTTTAATTTTTAACGTCTTTCTTTAAAATAAAAGTAAAATATTTGATCCGACTCTTTAAAACCCTCAAATAAGTACTTAACAATAAATAAATATTCCTATTTTTATTTCATATGTATCTTTCCATATTTAAAGTAAATCCTAATTTTGAACATGTTTCTAGATAGACACATCTCCCTCAAAATGTTAAGTGACACTTGACGTGACAAAATATCGATTGTAGGTATCTAAAGGTAGCATTTAATGATAAGATATTTAAAAATATCAGTTTCCTTTCATTAGACCGCCGCCTGCAGAAGAATTTTAAAGCAGAATTATTCCTCTAGAGAAATTCAGCAAAATGTTTACACTTGCTTGGTTGACTTGAATAAAAAAAGTAATTTTACGATAGAATTTTATTCTGTTAGCTATTTGTACTTGTCATTTGATTGTTATTTATTTATTTATGTCAGCTATGTATAAAATACCTACATAAAGTAGTTTATTATTCTGGTGATTAGGTAACTCTCGCCTAGTGATCTAGTGAATGGTAGGTGGTCCGAGCTCCTTTCCAAGAGATCACCAAAAAGTAAAAATATCGATGTGACACATATTGTATGTACGTACCTACGCATATTTATTAAAACATTTAGGGCACTAAGATACAGTGACAGCCCTTTTGAAAGAATATTAATAACCTTTTAACTACGGGCTACAACCAACTTGACATCTCGATAAACAATAATTAACTGTAATAAAATTTATTGAAATGCAATTTAAATTTTTAATTTGTAACGCGTGGTGGGGGAGGGGGGGTTGTCGGGGAAGGGGAAATTGTATTATTTTTACAATTTTTAATTAATAGTACTAAATTTAATTTAAGTGACTTTTTATCTGTGATCTGTGTGAGAAAGTGGACATTTATGTCTGAGGGAGGGAGTGGGCTAAAGGGTAAGGAGAGATGGAGCCTACGTTTTCCGCAGAGTAAAGAATAAATATGAAAAATTTGGGTCGGAACTGTCAAACGGTGTAGATTTGTGTACAGAAAAGACAGAAAAGCATTGAGCTGTGTAGGTACCTATAGATTGTAATTCAATGCACGTGCAGTAGGTGCATAGATAAGATAATATAAAGTAGGTGTAGCCAGTATCCAATCATCGATATCATCGAATACCTACTGATCGCACCACAAACTATAAGGCAAGAAAATAAAATTTTCCTAATCTACTTACTCTGTAAACTTTACAACATGGATAGACAATTGAAAGCAATGACGTAATTTTTTTGTAATCTAATCTCTTTCCGAGAGGAACATATTTTCGATTTAATGTTGAGCCCAGTCCGCAATTACTAAAAATACAATAATTAAAAAGAATTCAAAATCTATATTTAAAAAAATTTATATTAGTATTTACCTACGTTAAAAAAGCTCCGCCCCTCTTTACTACTTTTTGATGACCTTATGAATTTTTGAAAGCTAATTATATTTTTTTTACTGAAAATAAAGTAGGTAAGTATATTTATTATTTATATCCATTTTTATTATTGAACTTTGACGATCCAACAATATTATAATATAAAAACCAATACACTAATTTTTGCATTACTTAGGTAACAACAAAAGGTGGCCAATCTAATGTATTTTTTTCATATTTCGCATATTCATGCACTACACGTGTATAATTTATTTTATTTACCTAATCATATATCAAAAAGCTGCAGATACCTATTCGTAGCAAAGTTATTATTATACTTTACTTGGTGTAAAATATTAAATTTTGCTCCAAATAACGAATTGGGCGGCGTCGGGTAATCATAAGGGTTTCAAGTGACGTCTTTGAAGATCCCAAAATTTCAAAAGAATACATATTATAAACACTCTGTATGGGAAAAATATAGGTACCTAACCATCAAGGTCGTTGGTCTAAAAGAGAGAAATGACGCACCATGCTGGTTAAACAATCTAATAAACTCCATTATCAAGTTTGAATAAAGTGCATGATGTATGTTTATAGTTGTAAACTTCCCACAATCTAAAAAATGTGAAATAAATAAATATATAGCATGACTGGCCGGCCGCGATATTTAATTGTTCCGTGGGCCGCCATAAACAGAGGTCGCGGCTGCTGACTGGGGCTACCTACTGCTACCTACTAGAAAAAATTAAAAACATATTAACCAGGGTTGTCAGAAATCTCGATTAATCGGGATTGTCATTGTTTTCAAGTCTTGTGTTCCGGTGTCCAGAACAAACCTTTCGGTGATTTGAAACAACACTGATCTCGCGGAACTAAAAACCCTTAGCGAGTTGGCATCTTCGCATGCTTCCCCCACTCGCAGGCCCTTCAATTAGGTATGAGTAAATGAAAAAAAATATCGATATATATGGAATCGATATTTTAAAAAAGTATCGAAAATAATCGATGTACATTGAGAAAAATATATCGATATTTATGGGGGAATAAATTTTTGGCGACCAAAAAAAAACGTAACCAAAAAAAGGTCGCCAAAAAAAATTAACCAAAAAAAGTAAATATCGATATTTTTCAAAAAAAATATTGATATTTACTTTTTTTCAAAAACTATTACTATTTTTCAAAAAAAATATCGATATATTGATATTTTTTACCCATCTCTACCTTCAATACTCATCCATGACTCTGAGTGTGCGGTTGCGTCGTTCTTGGTTCCACGTCGTTAAATTCATAAAAAGTAATTATTAAACGTTTTTTTAAATGTCTTTATTTGGATAATGCATCTGTATTTTAGTGCGTGTAATATACGTTTCGAAGGCTTCTTAACTAATGATTCAATTTATAGCATGGTTACAGTACATTTCTATGTGTTTTGCTTCTTAATTTTCAATTGAACAGAAATTTGGATGATTATTTTACTGAGGAAATTTGAAACAGACTGTTTCAACTCACCTCGTTTATGTTTTGTATGACTGATTTGCATATACGGTGAGTGTTATTTGTTTTAGCATGCCTACTGAGTACAAAAGGAGGAGCGATACAGGTATGGCGAGTCTCGATATATATGAGCTCGCTGCAGAAAAAGTAATATTGCGACATAAAAGTCTCCATGATGCGGCTTCGAGTTACAACCTCAACCATACTTCCCTCTACAGGTACATAAAAAGTAAAAAGGCTTATGAATCTAATAAAACGGCCACTCCTCCATCGGTTGGATATCCAGAAAAGACTTTTCATCTTCAGAGGAGAAGGTACTCTGTGACTATCTTTTAAACTGCGCTGCTGGTAACTTTGGCTTAAGTACTAAGGAAGCCAGAAGTTTTGCCTATATAATTTGATTCCTTCAATTCCTTATATCTTATATTTTTTAATCGTTGATATTATTATTGTTACAAACATATACTTCGGAAGAGGAAAAATTGAGACTGATTGTGATTCTTATAAACGACTGAAAGTCGATAATCGGTATTCTGATACTGACATTTAGATATTAAGAATGTGATTATTGTTTCTCTGCTTGGATTTTTAATTTTTTTTATATTTGTTAATGATGATCTCATGTCATACAACTCTAGTTCATGGTTATACATAATTTAAAAAAAAAAAAAATTATATTTGTTTAAGATTTAGAGTTTATCGTAATTTAGTTGACTTTTATTACCAATGCTCAATTCAGTTCAAAATATTGTTAAAAATGTTATGTTCTATCTTTAAAAGTTGTATTTCAATTGATATCTTTAAATTATATGGTTGTTACTACTTAACATCCCTCATTTCCACCCAAAAAATATATTTCAACTCACCTCGACCCCTGTTTCAACACACTTCGGTATGAAGGGTGTTGAAACAAAATGACTTGTGACGTTTAAGTTGATTTTTTGCCACAGAATTCATATATACACTCTCTTTGTGTTACTCATATGCAATTGCAAGAAATAAACTATCGATGGATACTAATTTCATACGATTGGTGTTTACAGTATTTTGTGTATAAAGTAAAACCTCAAAATTGTTTCAACTCCACTATGGTTTTATTGGGTAAGCATGAAATATAATTTATAAATAAAATGTCGATGTCTAGTACACACTGTCATAAATCTTTAATAGTGTTTAGTGTACATGTGAGTGCAAATATTTTCTCCCTATCAGGTAACATGGAGAGAATTCTCATTAGGTAATGGAGAATCAATGGACAAACAAAATAAGTAGACTTTCAGTGGATACTGTTAAAAGTATTCTACAGTGCATTGAAAACTATGGTTTCAATTGCTGCCAAATTTACCTACTAAAAAAATTTCATTTTTTTTAAATTTAATTTACAAAGAATATTTTATTGCAATTAACAATGTGATTATTTATACAACAACCGGAGCGGCCTCCTTGTGTGACTTTGGACTTACCTTTGTACATTCTAGTTTCGTTGCAGGTTGCAGTGTTTATGTAAACGGCTTCAACTGAAACTGTTTTCATCTTGCGGGCGCAGACAGTGCGTTTACTAGCTGCATGTGGAATAAAATGTAATTGATGAGTTAAAGAAGTATTTGATGGCAATGATTTTTTTATACCATCATCGACCACCAAAAGGCCAAATCTAGTGAAAAGTTAAAAAAATATAGGTGAAACCAATTAATTGAAAAATCTGTATATTGTTATTTATGTTGTATTTTTAAATACATATATATACATTTATAACAGCTTTTACTCCTATCAGTGTATTCTATTGCTTTTTAATTTATAAAATTTATTATATTTATTTATAAATGTTATTTTATTATTTAATATAAATAAAAAATGTTGTGCTCTAATATTGGTGATTTTTTTCTGGGGGTCCCAGTTTGCCTTGCAAGAAATCTGACAACCTTTATCAACCCATCCGCCTACCATTTAATTTTGTAGTTGGATTGAACTGTTATTTTCAATTCAGAAATTGATAGTCTATCATCCTTTATTCTTTAACACCAACATCAAAAAACTTACGAAAAATAATTAGCCAATATTTTTACTGTTTTTAACACCACATTGTTTGATATACCGAGTGGGGCATAAATGTTAAAGTTAATCATAGGTAGATAGATACCTATTTGATATTATGACATAACAGCACACATTTGTAAATTATTTAATTTACAAATGTGTGCTGTTATGTTGTATAAAATACTAGCAGTAAGAAGGACTACTGATATTGGTTGTTTTAATTTCAATTTATTTGTGTACAAAAAATATTATTAAATTAAAAATAAAACAACAAAAAATATTGAATTATTTCTAACCACTTGCATATGATTTTGTAACTAAAAAATAAATTATTTTGTTAGGTATAGTAAAATCATCATATTTCAATAAGTTATCCAGTTCATAAAGAGAGAGAAGTATTTACAATCAGACTTTTATTTAATTTAAAATTGTGTTGAAAAAATTTATCTTAGCCACTGAGGTATATTTTCTATTAGAACACAGTGCTTTCAATGGTGTATAATGCAGACAGCTTTCTGATAATTATATCAACGGTCCTACGTAAGCTAAGACATTTACAAAAAAGCTTTAAAAGATAGGTTTGAAGTTTGACTTTTCATACAAAATAAGCATATCTCTATTCATAATACTGAATTTTTCAGCACCTCATTCAAAGTACAGTCTGCTAGGCCGTGGAATCCACTACGCACAGACATCACTTTAGCACCATAAGAGCAGACATATTATGTCCGTCAATATTTTTAATATTTTCAAATTAACAAACGCTTGTCTAGGAAAATAGGACTATAGACATACCACTATAACTCGGCGTGCGAGGGAGGCCGTCCCTGTCGCATAACAGAAGTTGTCAGGGTGTAAATTTATTACACAGTACATAATGTCCGGTGACCGGTGTCGTATTAAATACAGAAATTTGGTCAGGCAGCACTAAAGAAACCATGCAGTAATGACGGCCATTCTATCTGTCAAACTGTCAGACGGTAATATCGGTCCATTATTCGCTTTTTCAGCTTCGCAAAACTTTAATACTTCATTGGAAATTGTTCTTGCACTATCCCGGACTGTTTAGGATGTTTTGGACATAACAATTCAGTGTATATTGGTAATCAAGATGCCACAGCTCCCGACCAAATACAAAATTGAACTAAATGACAGGGCGAGGGGTTACCGCCGGGTGCGGGCGGGGCGAGTTTTAATTCCAAATTCGCTGCACGCCAAGTTACGTTGGTCAAGCAATAACTCTATTGATATACTGTAATGGAACTCGAACCACCGAACTGGTTCACGAGAATAATAATAACCACTACACCAACAAGCTACTCCTCTATTATTCATTGATGGATTTGCCATTAAAAAATTTTTTCACCTTAGTTACTCACACATCAAAAGCAATAAAATAAATACACCAATGATATAAGGGAAAAGATCATGTTCATCTTCTACCCCTTGCCCTAGCCTGATCACGAGTCCTCCATTGCAGTTCACTTCACCTTAAGGCCTTTGCTGTTTTGATGACTGCAGCTTATATTAGTAGATCAAGCCACTTTTCATACAGGTTTTCCATCTTTTCTCCATAGCTTTGCAGCAACCCATTCTTTCAGAGATTGCGGAGAAAATCTACTAGAATCTTTCCACTGGCATTCTGATTGTACGTCCAAGCCAGATCTCCATTAATATATATATATATATATATGTTACAGTAAAGATTTTCGCGGGTGTTGGAAATGTTAGTATTAATTTCTTTGGGGGTAACCCGCGTCAAAATCTGATCCTCAGAAGGAACATTCGTCGACCGAAGTTTCGCCTGAATCACAACAGGCATCATTCAGTCGAGAACCAACTTGGATCTCGACTTCTGGAGTGAACGGGTGTGCTTACTACCAATTCAAAACAGAACTACAAAATACAAAGCACCTTTCCCTCAGGCTTAAAAACTCCAAAGTCAATGTCAGAACTTAAAAAGTGGTTAATAGAAAATGACATTAGTTATTTATGAACTATATTAAGGGTTTTATTATGATAATGACTTTGAATAATTAGTGATGTTTATATTTATATATATTTCTCTTTCTTTTTCTATTTTTAATTTGCTCTTTTCTTAATTTGCTTAAATTTTTTTACTTTGTACTGAAAATTTCTTTTATGTTGTTTTTTGTACTTAATTGTTTTCATTTTTTTACCTCTTATGTTTATAAAGTGAATAATATTTTGTAATAGTGTAACTTACAATTGTAAAAATGAACCTACAGATAAACGTCTTTTTAGTCATTTTGTGGGACTAAATATTAGAAAATGTAAAGAAAATAAATAGAAAAAAAAAAAAAAAAACTCAAAATACAAGGCAAAAATTCCGTTGACAATGGCCAGTGCTATCTGGCTGAAATGTTGGGTACATAATAACAGTCTTTCTCAAGACTACAATACGCAGGTTACCTTAGAAAATAATCCTTCATATATATATTTTTTTTTTTTTTTCGACTCATAATTTAGGCAGGAATCTGTGGACTAGCTCTGTTATGTACATCTCCATTTTACTTACCACAATATAAACATATTTTATGCCCTTTGCTTTTCAAGAGCAGTAGTAATATTATCTCTAATAAACCTATTTCTTTCAAAAGTAATATACATATAATTATTATCCCTAATAAACATTTTCTTTAAAAAATTATATGGCGGACCAGGTCTTACATTTACAACCTGGTTATGCTGGAATAAACCTATTATTTTTATATTTCGGTGGTAGGTACTATTTTGATAAAATAATGTGATAATCTGCAGTGTGTATTAACTAAAGTTCAGTGATATCAATTAGATTAACCTAAAGAGTATTTACTCTGTAGTTTCTAGAAGAGACATCCATCATTGACATTGACATTGAGGACTTTTGAAAAAATTAGAAATATTTCATTTGGTTTAACAATCATACCAATGGCAGATTTTAATGCAATTTTTTTTATACATGGACTCCTGAATATTGTGACTAACCAATATCTCTTTTTAGATGTTCTGGTATTGTGCTTATATTTAAAAAATACCTATAAGCAGCAGTCATAAAGGAAGAGTTGACATAATAGGACCGTGCATTCATGTTGAGGGATTTTCTTATAAAATTACAGCATTCTTTTTAAAAAGTGGTTATAAGTTGATCATTATTTTTGATTTGTTGAAGAAGCTGTTCACAAATGAAAAATCGCCATTCCATGTCTCTTGGCTTCAGTTCGTATGGACTCATTTTCTTTGCTTTTGAATCACTGTCAGTGTATGTAAGCATACAGAAATGGTTGAACGATCAACTCTCAATGATTCTGCAAGTTTATCTTCCGTTTGACATGGGTCTTCCTCAAGTAATGCAACTCAATGTTAAACTTCCCGTAAATGCTGTTTGTTGGTAAGTAAATCAACATATATAACAATGGGATTCAAGACTCGAGAGCATTCGAGATTGATCGATATAAACTGATTTTGTTTCATATCTGCCAGAGATCCAAGGCCCCATGGGCATGTGAAACATACTGATAGTAATTTTATTTAGTTTTAACATGTATAATATTCTCTTCTGTCTTATCTCAATCCGATAATGTCTTCTGAAGACATTATCGGATTGTCAATGAAAAATCTTGTAATTTTGGGAAGTATAGGTACCCAAAAGAGGAAGAAAAAACAGACTAATCAGGTATGAAAAATCTTTATTTAATAGTGTTCATTATTTTTGAAAATCCTTCACCAGGATAAAAAGATTTTTTTATTTTGATCTCTTGGTGCATTTTCTTAGATTTACATACACAAACATACAATGCAATAGAAAATAACTTTAAAAGTTGACGTAAATTTTTATTTAATGGAATAATTTACTTCATAACAAATTAAAAATAATGTTATAAATACATATTTACAATAATATTAATTCGAAAAAAATTTGTACTAATTATTACAATTAATTTTGAAATTATTAAAAAATATATCACAGATCTCAAACTGTGGTCAGATGTATGTGACCGTACATTCCTATGTCTACCAGGGCATTATCTTCCCATTTATTGCTCCACATGAGGGAGAACTTTTCAATTAGTTTGTCACTACCTTCTTCTGAAACATCGGCTGTTAATATTAATGATTTTATTTTGCACTGTTGGGACTCTCGAAACCAATTCCCCTGCAAATCTGACTCCTGTAAATATTTGAAAATTTGTCCACAGCCTTCCAAATCAATATTTGTAAACGGGGGATAGCACTGAACGAGCTTCTTCAGAGATAAAACCGTTAACTCTGGGTTATATTTTAATTTGATTGTCTGGAGGTCCTCACACTTGGAGAGTGACCTGCAAAAACAATTTTTTTTAAGTATATCAGAGATAAAAATAATTACAAAATAAAAATGAATATTGTTTTCAAAACTTTTATTATTATTAAATTTTATACTATTTTAAATTAAATTTTTATTTTTTATTTATTTAAATTAAATTTAAATATTTATATTATTAAAAAATATCAACATGTTTCAAAGCCCATTCGTCAGGATACAATTGTATACTAAAAAATTAAAAATCAAAAATCAAAGTATATACAATCAAAATATAAAAATTATAAATATATGGGAAATGGATAATAATGAAGAACCTCCTAACATGAAAACAAATTTAAATTTATAATTGAATTCTTTTAAATTTGTTTTCATGTCAGTAGATACTTCATTATTATTCATTTCCCATACATAATTTTTATATTTTACTGTCTATACTTCGATTTTTGATTTTTAATTTGTAAGTACACAATTGTATCCTGACGAAGGTTGTCATGGGCTCTGAAACATGTTAATATTTTTCAATACCAAAGTGGTGAAAAAAAAGTTCATTTTTATAAACTATATTAATATCACCACAAAATTATTTTGCTTTTTTTGAAGAGATATCAGAGATTAATTATAAAATAAATTTTAGAAACAAAACATTGCGTCAAGAATATTCATTTACAATTCTCAATGTCTACAAAAAGTTATTATCATTATTTGAAGCAAACCCGATCAATTAAAATGAAATTCATATACATAATTATGTACATAAAATTTGTTGACGTATATGCATATGTTTGTGAAATTCAAGAAAACTGACACAAAGATTTAAGTCAGGACTATGAAAAATATTACAAATTTTTGTTGCATCATTGTGTTACATTTTAGTCCTTTTCGTATTTAATTTTGTCTCTAGTGTTTTATTATAAATTTAAATGGGTGTCAATTCGCAACACATATAAAACATTAACTATTTAATTCAAAACATACTTGATTACATAGACGTGGACAATAAACTTGAGAGGAAGGGAAAGATTGTGAAAAAATATGAAGTTGCCAATTCGATCATTTTAAGAATTTTAAAATTCCCGCCAAAATCGAAGCACCCTTTCAAAAGTTGAATGACAAAACATGAAGTTGCATGGTGGACTTTTTAGTTTTTTCTCTCAATAATTTATATTAATTTTTACTGAAACAATAGTTTGACAAAAATTGATTTGCAACATTGGGCAAATGTGTGTTTAAAAATATTTAGAGAAAATGCATTTATTGTGAACTTATAAATGTTTGGAGTAGTGTATTGATGTTTTGAAAGCTTTTTATTCCCTTATTCGAAATATTTAAAAAAAATTTTGATCCTCTCAATTTCATATTAAAGAACTTTTACTATATATAACTTTTTCCATAGCAATAGCTGCATCACTGTGTCAATATTTCCATTTTTTATTAATCTTAATATTTCCATTTTTTATATAATAAATTAAATAATTCAATAATACGGTAATACAAGAACTATACATGTCAAAAACATATAAAAATTGTTACCAACCTCAATATTTGAGTGATATCAGAATCTGTCATATTACATCTTGATAAATCTAACTCTGTCAAACTCATATATGCACAATTATCCATAAAAGATGCCACAAATTCACCATTGATATTTAATCCTTCTAATCGAAGAACGGAAATGATTTGGGGATTCAATGATATCAATATTAATCTTAAAAAGTTCCGACTGAACGAGTTGAAGCCGAGGTTTATCACTTCTATATCCCCAAGGTTCATAACTCCTTGCGTATTTTCTAATGTCTGTGAAGTAATATCACACGCCTTTAAATTCAAAGATTTCAACCTTACGAAGGTGGTGAGCTTCGTGATGTGCCTGAGGCCCGAGTCTCCCAGAGGATTAAAGCTCAAATCTAATTCCAGGGGATTTGGTAAAACTAATGGTTTCGGTTTTTCAAACAAGAAGAGTAGATTCTTTACTCCTTCTGCATCTATGAAGTTTCCACTCAAATTAATAAGCTTTATCTGCGAGAGAGTGGGTAAACACTGCGCCAAATGCTTAACTCCCTCATTCCCTAGAGCATTGTTAGGCAATATTAAGTGTGTGAGATTTATTTGATGATTTAGCGACTTGAATACTGGCTGCATATCACTAGGTGACAAACTAAGATTTGGTAAGCTAAGATTGTGGGTTGCTTGACTGGATTCCAGTATGCTTCTTATGTGTTCATCAACATCTGAAAATTAATTAATATACATGAAACATGAAAAGTTTCACATTTTATAACAATAACCTCAATTATATTAACTTAACAAGTTGAATTTAATTCCAATGCTTAAATTGCTGAGAGAGAATGTCATTCAAATGTGTTGTCTGTTTTTGAGAACATTGAAAAATAAAGATAAAATTGGTAAAACATAATAAAATCTACACATAATTTAAAAAAATATGAACTGTATTATTATATGAATCTATTTACGAACTACAAAGAAATCGAAAACAAAAGCGCAAGAATGTCAGTCAATTCATATACATAGATGATATGAAAATTTAATTTAATAAAACCTTAAAAAAATTGCATTTGAATTTCAATCCTACTGTTTTTGCATTATTGCATATACGTATTATGATTATGGTGTGAAAATGATATGTAGGTACATGCGTACACTGAATTTTATATTTTTGCATTTCGACTAGTGAGACTAAACTACACATTTAATAGTGATAAAAATATTTGAAGGAAAATTAGATCAAGGAATACATCACAGGACAAGAACAAAATATTTTTCAAATATAAAAAAAACTATAACATTGGTCCTTACGTTCCTATAGAAAACATACACATAATTATAGATATTGCTGTGTGAACAAGCGTACATAAATCACATACTACAACCAAACAAATAACTGAATCTCCATGTTATTTTTTATATAAAATCCAATAATCCAAAAACTGGATTATAGAGGTTGCTGTATATTATTTATTTTAATGCAAAAAATAAGTTTTCCACTCTAAAGTAAATTTGAAATACATAGTTTAATTAGTTAAATGAATGAATTCTACAATCATTTATGACAAACTTACCAATTTTAAATTGGGCACAGCATTCTATATACCTGTCTCCTACAGGCGGTAGGTTCCAACTAGTTATGCTGGCCTGTAATTCTGCCGGTCCAATTACCAGGCTCAGGGGATCTTCATCTGCCAAAATGGCTCCATCACATGTGAGTAGGTTTAAAGATGGTTGAACACCTTCAATGCTACATTAAAATAAATGAGTTAGATAGAAATATTAAGTTTTTCCTAAGCTTTTCATAATTTCTATTCTCTATTTGAGTAATTCACATGCACGTGTATTCAAATTTCTCAAAAAACTTGCTGTGATTAATTCCCAAATCAGTTTCAATGACAAACTCTATGCAGTATTCTTTTAGCATAACATACTAAGGAAATTAACCTGTTACTGTGGCTAATAGGAATCTGTCACACAAAGCAAAAATAGCGCTTCATAAAAAAAATCTTATCAAAAACAATTAATATATACTTTTAAATGTTATTACAATACTTTCTTAATCTTTATAACTTAATCTAATGTTTCCAGAAACATTTTACTTTTATTACATTATATCCTTTTTCACTATTCTAATATAATGCTGCTCATTATTATGTTAACAATATATGCATATGAAAATGTCCCCACTTATCCCTTTACAACCGGAGAGCATATTTTTGTTTTTTTGTCATATGAATTATATATTCTGATTGTTTAGGGTCCAAAGAACAGAAAAAATATTTAAAATATAACGTGCCCTTGGTTAACTGTCAAAATAACCCACACGATCGTGACGATCAGGAATAAATTGACATCGTCGCGAACGTGACTTCCAAGGAATATGTTAAAAACTAAAAGGAATTACTTATTTAATCAACTGAGTTTTATTTTTTATTCAATAACTTAACAATGTTATTAACAATCTTTATATATTTGTACTTATTTATCTAAAGTGAGAACAACAAACGGGTACTTTAGTAATAGAATGTTGCGATCTTTGTATTAGCATAATAAATATTGTGTTTCAATAAATGTCAAAATGATTTTTTGAAATATGCAAAAATACAGACTTCTTTCACAGGATTAATGGCTTTTCTCAAGAGTTTTACGATTTTTGGGAGATTTCATAATAGCATCACGATTTTTTTTTTTGATACCTTGAATTTCGAATTAATGGGGATCCGCATAATTTGAAATGTTTTTTTGGGTCTCTTGAATTTCAAATTAACAAGATTCCAATGTAATAACATAAAATAATGGATTCTAGTGCCGGCTTTAATATATGGAAGTGGTGCTTGGAATTGGCAAAAAAGGAATAAAAGTAGACTGAGGGCCGGTTGCGAATAGCAATAGTCAATGGTTTTAACGAAAGATTACTATAAACCAAATTGGTACAACCAGCCCTAAATGCGATCACCAAAATGCATGTATGGAAAATCTTTAGAGTAAAGAGGGAACAAATTAGAAGTAAATGGCTGTGGCGTGATAGACAGTATACAGAAAGGATTGCTGAGATGGTTTGGTCATGTGGAACATATGAGTGAGGAAAGGATGGTTAAGAAATATATGAGGTGAGTTTGAAGGCAACAGGAATATAGGGCATCCTAGCATGATCAGATACAAAATATTGGAGGATGACTTAGTCAAAAGCTTCAACAACCGTGGGGAGCGTGCATGAGAATATGTAAAAGCAAAAGTGGTGCCAAGATAGAAGAATGTGGCATTCTATCCTCTCTGCCTACTCACTGTCGATTGATTAGATACTAAGAAAATACTATAAGGAAATGCTTCAGACTCAATTGTGAGTCTCTGGTCTGTATAGTTTGCATTCAGTATCTGCCTGAAATTGACAAGTGTGTAATGGGATTCAATATGTTGATTTTATTTTAATTATGTAGTACACATGTAAAATCTATGAAATTCCTTTGATTTAATACGAAATTTGTGAATAGAAACAATAAGGCTAAATATTATCATATAATTACATATTTTCATTGTATTTATAGAACATAACTGCGTGTGTCTAGAATGTCTTTCGTTCACTTTCTTTTGTGGAAAATAGTAAAACATTCATTTTACATAACCGAACACAACTAAGTGACTCTTCCTTGGTTCTGTTCACTATGAATATTCACTCCTAATTTGTCCATTCTTTGCTCTATATATGAATTTACCACATATGTACTTACATTCCTGATCAACTTCATTCCCACTGCATTCAATCTACTCTATCTTCAATCTGAAATACGAACTACTCACTTATAATATCTTCTAGATACTTCCTTAGAAAGCCAGTCAATGGTTAAGGAATCAATCTTGTCCAATGAGACAGGAATCAGCAGCAACTTTTCTTGGATTCGCACCCTTACTGCTGCAGGAGGTATGGAAGGCTGCGTTGGAAGAAAACTTCCAAAAGACGGGGTTCTCGAAAATTGTGATGGTTTTACACCGAAAGAACTTGTATTTTTTACTTTGTCAAAACTATTTTGTTGATTCTGTTCGGTGGTTGAATCTGGTTCCTCAGAGCATTCATTGAAATTTCGTAAACTTTTGACAGAAGTCAAACTTACATTTGAAGCTGTTTCTGTATCACTCCCGATACAATTATCAAACGAAGTGGAATGAACTTTAGACTTTTCCGATTTATTTCTTGTAAATCCAGATTTAATGAGAGTTGCTTGGCGCTTCCATCTTTTTCCGTGTTTTCTTTCTTTAAAAGGTGACAAACTACTGGGAATGTCGCCAAATCCACAATCCATGGGTATTGGAGGAATATTTTCTCGGTGCGTTATATCAGCGTCCATTGAATTACTATCACTCTCACATAATCCATCTGGATGAAGGTTTTCAACAAAACCATAACTGGTTATCACATCGGTTTCGGGAGTAACTCTTCCAGAATATGACATATCATGTTCATCAAGTATGTCATTTCTCAATAAAGATTTAATAGAATCGTTCGATTTTCTTTTGACAGTATCTGTAAATATATTTTTCTGTTTTTTTCTTTTCTTACTATGAGATGGCTGCATGTCTTCATCCAGCCAATCATCTCCCACTTCTTCGGATTCCATTAAAGCTCCCTTTTTACGTTTCTCTGTGTCTTTCTGCTTTTCTTGGTCACTGTCAGTGTCATTGATATTGTGTCTATTTCTCAATGTTTTCATTGCATTCTTGTACTCTTTTATACCTGAATCTTTATATTTGACACTCGACTTTTTCTTTTCATCTTTGTCAACAGAAGAATTACTAGAATCACAATCAATAATATTTCTGTTCTGCATTAATGAAAAGGAGTCGTCACTGTCACAACTATCATTGAGAGAGCTGCGCTTCTCAGGTGAGCTGTAAACAGCTGCGCATTCCTTGTGTCTTTTTATGTTCTTATTTTCCACTGAAATATTCATTTTAGGATTTTTTCGATGAACATTATTGGCTTTCAATGGAGATTTTTTATTAATCTCTACCGCCTTCTCGAAATTTTTATGCAGTCTAGCGCATACGGTGTCATAAAATATTTGTTCCGTTGGATTGAGTGATTCTCCTTTTCGCCAAGTTTTCAAAAAATCCAGCACTGTTTCTCCGTGATCATTTTTAATGGAAGGAGATGCACCATTATCTAGGAGAACCTGTACTATGTCTAAATAGCCATTACTGGCTGCGTCGTGCATTGGAGTAATACCTGTAAAAAATTACAGCATTCGTAAAGAATTGATAAATGAGTCAAATTTAGAATATGAGTCAGATACTGATACAGATATTTGTGTAGAATATTTTATTCGTGATTATTTAAAAAAACATAAACGCAGTGTCTTAAATGATAGTGAGTTTAATAATACGATCATTGTAAAGAAACATAATTATCGATAAACTTACCATCACATTGTGTACCACCTCTATCATTGATATGAGCACCATTTTCTAAAAGAATTTCGACAATTTCTTTATGCCCATGTATGCAAGCCTCGTGTAATGGCAGCCAGCCCGCATTATCCCGTACATTTACAGGGTGTCCTTGTGATAGCAGACGTGAGACCAGTAAGGTGTTGCCAGATATACAAGCCTGGGGAGAAGAGCGTTACAAATAAAAAAAAGGATTGACATGGATCTGAGATGATTAGAATCTCGGCCGTATTCCGAAAAAAGCACTATTGGGATCTTAAAATTGTTATCCCAACACTTAATAGACGAGAATAAAAATAAAAAATAAAGTTGTAGCAATTTAAACAAAAGCATGGACAAATGAAGTATTAACAAGATGGAGACAAGATCTAGATTATCTAATCAGAGATTGTTTGAATCTGGACAGACTTACACCAAAGAAGTCAAGATCCTGTCTTGAGTTTATAAGACGACATAACCGTGAAATGGGAGTATGGAATCCATAGTTGGTTCTATGATGACTAAGGAACAACAGTTCATTATTTCTGAGTCTATGGGAAGGGATATTGAATTTTATTTGGCCCAGTAACGAAGGCATATCAGTGTGGCCGTTTAATATTTTGAATGTGGTGATTAAGTCAGTGTTTTCTCTACGTTTTTAGAGGTTATAAATTTTTAACATTGACTCAATTTCACTGTATGAGTAGTCTCCTCTATCCAAGCCCATTATCCATGCGGCTTTTCTTAAGAAACGATGTTGCACGGATTCAATGTGACTTATTTGGCGCATCCCTAATATAAAATAAAATTGCTGTTTATTAACCGCTTCATGCTTTTGAATGAGTCACGCTCGCGCACTAAATGTGTTCCAATTTCTACTAGCCCGAGTGACACTCGCAGGTTTCGACTTGCAGCGTTCTATTTTTAGCTAACACGAGTAACGCTTGTGAAAGTTAGCTATGTATTTTACGCAGTTTGAATTTGCCTGCAGTTGAGATCGGTCGTGTTTTTGAGCTGCTTATTTTGTTTTTACTATATTGTTTTCACATTTTCGTTTATGTATAAAGGCATCGTTTTATCATATCGTATCAATTTGTATTTAACCTTCCAGCGGGCGCGCGGCCGTAAAATTTACGACAATTGCACCTTATCGCTTCTCCCACTTTTACCACTTAGTCGCAATCATCGAGCTCCGAGCTATTTGAGGGTCAGTGTCTCTCTAAACTACAGACGAACCGGGTGTGCTTAGAAGTTTTTGTTATTCATTGATATTTGGAAATTTCCGTTGAGGGTAAATTTTACAACACGCACCTTAAAGTGTAAGTATATTAAATAAACTCTTTTTTTTCTATTTATTTTTCATTTATATTGTTTCTTTTATAGCAAAATGTATTTTTTTATTATTTAAGACGTGTTTAAGAAGACACAAACCAGAAAATATTGATTCTGATTAATAGGTCGTGTAACGCGGCGTACTGGCGGCATCCTATTGAGTATTCTTTCTCAGGGGACGCGGGTACAAATACCAAGCAATCCTCGAAGGTGAGCTGGGTGAGCGCCCAGGCAGCGCCTGGTAGTCCTGTGATCAACCCTGGTGTGATTACAGAGTCCTCCGGTGGGTATCCAGACCAGGTCTTTTGCTAATCACTTTGAATAAGCCAGCTGACGAAGGCCAAAGGCTCGTACTTAAGTTCATTAGAGAACTTAATGTGATGTCTAGCGGTAGCACAGAACATGCAAGGAATTTGCATTCTGCACTATATAAATAATTATATTCATGTTCCATGGATATTTTGCCAACAAAATTGGCCCCATCTCTTAGTAACGCTGGGCGGAATTCTTGGGGTACCGATTTGACAGCCACCGTTCGTGTGCTAGTTGCGAGCGAAACTGGCGCCATCTCTGAACGCTCTTTGCAACAAGCACCTTAACTGTCAAGCACAGTTAGCTGATCATCGCAGAGTAAATTTATGTTTGCGTTACAGTCGTTAAAATATTTTGTCTTGAAATATAATATTTACATATTTAGAGTGCTGTTTCGTTTTTTGTTTAATTAATTCTAATATATATTTTTTAAAGTACTGTAATTTATCATTTTTCATAATCTTACAGCAATTCCCCATCATTTATATAAAGAAAACAACATTTACACGGAGAAAACTTAATGATGTAAAATTTACGGCACGCGCCCGCTCAAGAGAAATTTATCAGCGCGCCCGCTGGAAGGTAAAAAAAGAACACACACATTCGTATTATTTTATGGTAAGTGTCGAAATGCAATGATTTTTTTTTTGTTTAAGTAAAAAAAAAATCTTTTTTTGAATTCCGATAATGTTGCCAGGGCAACATTTTCCGAAAAATAATAATTAATTTTTATTTATTTATTGGAGACAACACTACTATTTTTATTTGATGCCTACCTAATAATCTTCTTCTGTGTGGTATATTTTGTTGCACGGCACAGCACAAAACAGAACACCGCACTCATATAAATATGATACACTTCACACGCACACAATTTTTCAAATAAATGCAACATAATTGCGTGTATTTTTGTTAATAAATTACTGTTAGTATTCAATTGAATCATAAACCAACAAAAACCGACAAATATCGCAAAACGTATCATATATATTTGTGTATACGTGTACAAATAAATCGAAAAAAATAAGACCTTGAATGACGGGAAATTTGAATTTCGATACACAACACGTGTTCCGGGCGCCATCTACAACTTTCCTATACAATTTTGACGGCAGAAAAACTTATATTTTGACTGTTGATTTAAGCTATAATCGGCGATGTTTTTGAGTTGAAAATGGAATGACGGGTCACCACGGGATATAGCTACTGGTAAAAAATCACATTTTTCAAATTCGATACGTGGCTGTCGAGAAATAATTAATTACGTTCCGGACGCACAGGTGCGCCTGGCCCCTGGGGACAGATGCGCTCCGCCGCACGGGCTCAGCCTGACCCCAGACTCATTAAATATAAATTCCAACAAAACACGCAACAGTCCAGTGGCGTGCAGTGCGCATAAACTTAGGTTATGCTGTTACCAACTGATCTGGAGGTCTTAGAGACCAGCGCTCGCCGTAATCTGAGGCGGGGCCTAGAAGTTGACTACTTTGGTAGGACTCTCAGGCTCCTGGAAAACGAGCGGACTCGGGAGTTGGGCAGACGAATTAGGTTAATTACATTAGAAGTCTGGCAAGAAAGATGGAACGCCGCCACCACTGGGGGATGGACATTCCTTCTTCCCGAGGGTGATGGTGAAAGAGAGAAAAGGGTCTGGAGGGTATTTTCCGGCTCTGGATCACTACACAGCACAGATACTGTCGGGCCATGGTGAGTTCAGGTCCAAATTACATGATCTTGGACTCTCCACTCACCCTTGGTGCGCCTGCGCTCGTGTGGCCCAGACCCCGGAACATATCCTCTGGGATTGTGCTGTTGAGGGATGCTAGAGAGGACTTGATTGAAGGTATAAACGGGCCGCTTGAGACAGGTCGGCATCCCATAAATGTCGACCTGGTGAGAAATGAGTCTAACTTTAGACATCTTAAAGACTTTGTTGGAACTTGGGTGTCCCGCTGGGAGATCCTACGGGGCCCTGCTCCGTAGTTTTTCCTGAACCAGTGTTTGAACCGTCGGTGATGATTTCTTTGGTCACGAATCTTTTATGTTTTTATTATTTTTTCTTTATGTCTTTTTCCCTCCACGGAGGGGTTTTTTTTCAAGTGTTTTCCACGTCCTGCGCCTTGTTTGGGTGATGTATTTTATTTAAATTTTATTATTGGTATTATGTATTGTATTGTTATTTTTGAAATAAAGATTAATATGCGCGGGACAATGAAGGTTTTGTGCGACCGAATCGCCTGGTTTTCATCTCTACGTGTTGCATTGATGAAGGCCGAGCGAGGAGGTCGCTTTAGCATAAAATAATGCCAACCAGGCGGCGAAAGTGCTGGGCCGATATGGACGCTTTTGCGCATAGAACGGCTCAGGGTATGTGGTGGGTCCCCTTCATTGTTACCAACTATATATTTTGACTTATATTAAAGCGAATTTTTAATATTCCATACACATTACTATGGTGATAAATTTTACAGAAAGTAAGTCAGAAATATTGAGAAAAAAATGCAGATTTTAATGTCACTTCCTTCCGTAACTGTCAAAATTTCACCCAAAATGTAAAGAATATTTCGTATTCAAAATTGAATGAAGAATCCCCTGAAGTTTTTGTTACTGGTAGTGATGATTAAACTATTATTTTAACCGGTTATTTTCGGTACAGTTATTTGGGATTTGTATCTGATTGTATCGATGATTGATAACTAGATATGATTGTTATCTAATACCGATGGTAGCCTGTCGAATTGAAAAAAATCAGTTGCCAACATCAATGCAATCAGATACAAATCTCAAATGACGGTTAGTGTGTCACCGGTTACTAAAATACAATCACTAGTTACTAGCTACGAGATACCCTGTATATACATATCTATACCTATAAAACTCAATATCTATTCGTCTGTTCTTTATATAAATCTAAACCCTTTAACTGATCTGATCAAAATTTTGCATACTTATTCTTTAGACTCAGCAGAAAACATAAGCCACATTACATACTACACAAAGTTTCTTTCTTTCAATCTCTGATGAAATACAAAAGCAATTATGTAACTATCTAAACATTGCAAACAATTAGATGCAGAAATCCTTGACTGTGCATCTCTGAGAAGACGAAGTAATTATTATTCTGGAAATGTAAACTCTTAACTTTTGCTTGCAAGCAATGGCGTAAATTTGAGATAGACGGATTGGTGTAAAAGAAAAAACTTGGAATGAATAGTTATAGTTTTGTAATTTCAATTTACAGATGGAATAGTTGATCTTTTTAGGAGTTTTCACATTTACAGTTAAAATTAAACAAAAAGGATAATATGACAAACCTGATGCAGTTGAGTTTCGCCTTTGGAATTCTTTTTAATGGAAAAACCTTTTCCCCTTTTTCTAGCGACTCTGGGTCTGTCATTTTCTTCATTATCATCATCAGAAATATCTACAAACATTTAGTGTGCCTTGTTCAAATTATCTTAGCATAAATTAATTTCATAATACAGGAATACCCTGTTATTTCAAACTCTGACTATTCAAAATTTTTAAAACACACAAGCCTCAAAATAATTTCATAGTAAATTTTTATCCGGTTTATCTGATTCGTAATTCGAATCAATTTTTAGACCATGAATCAATACATTTTAAGTCACATAATTCGATGGTTATAAAAAACTAATGATGCGAGGAACTTTTTGATCGCACACACCTATGTGGGGTATCTTTTATATATTTCGAGGTACCTTGTGGAATCCATTTTATCTACACATTAGTGATGCAATGAATACTACTTTCACGAATACGAATATCAAACCTACTATTCAGCGAATATGAATAATTCAACAAGGTAATAAATAATACACACTGCAACACACCCACTCAGTTCGATACCTAAAATCAAACTGCGTAAAGTCGATATATCGACGCTACGCAGTTTACGCGCACTTATGAAGCGTCGCTATATCGACGGTACGCAGTAAAACGGTTAAGTAGATTCCCCTTTTAATGGGGTTCTGCAAAATTTTAAATGTTTTCTTTAGGTCCCTTGAATTTCAATTTAAAGAGGTTGTACTGTATTGCGTTTTCAAAATAATTTCTTGAAATGTGCAAAAAAAACATACATTTTTCACAAAGTTCATGGGCTTTTCTCGAGTTTTACAATTTTTGGTGAATTTCACAATTGCAGAGGTTTTTTTTTTTTGCACCTTGAATTTCGAATCAACGGTGTTCCGCATACTTCGAAAAGTTTTTCAGGTCCTCTGAATTTCAAATTAACAAGGTTCTACAGTGATAATGTAAACTGTTCCATATATTTCTTAAGAAATGCATTTAATAAATATAAAAGTAGTACAAAAAAAAAGATTACCAGTTAAATTCTCTAGGCGTATTTCATCTCCAATATTAGGTGTATTTCCACAATCTCCGTCACTGCTCTGCTCACCATCTGACTCATCAGACGAAACAGCACTCATTAAAGATAGTTCATTTTCCAGCTGTTTAGCTTTGTCCTCAAACTTCATTTGCTTGTGATATTTAATAAGCATCTTTAATACTTTGGCATCTCCTTTCTCATTGTAGGTTTTTCTTGCCTGAAAATATTATCTAATCATATCCCCAGACTGAACTGAATTTACTGGAATATCGCAATAAGTTGATGTTTCAATTATAAATTATCAAGTCGTTTACTTTCGACACAAGACATATTTACAGAGCTACATTTTAATAATTTATTGTTCAAAACATTCCCACGCATTATTGATTGATATATCAGTTACACTGTGGTGCAATATGATTATTTTAATTTACACTAAATTAAACAAGTGTTGAGTTATTTTTTTCTAGTTATTATAGTTTTGTTTATATATTTGCGCATACATAATTGCGCAACACGTACCACGAGATTTACAGTTTATACCACGGTCATACAACTTATTTAGGCATTGAAATAAAATGGATATTTTATACGAACCGTATGGATGTGTAGGGATTCTATTCTTAACATTTTGCTAGTAATTGGTACCTCCTTTACCCTTGCGGCAAGAGGACACACTCCTGAAGACGCTATGATATGACTCGGGCGAAACGTCAAAAATCAAATCTCTATACATCCATACGGTTTGCATAAAATATGCATTTTATTTCAATACCTAAATACCTAAAATACAGAATGCCAAATACCAGAAATAAAATTTTGCAATTTTTTATTATGTATTCATTCAACTGCATTTTCTATTTCTATTAGGTTTTAATTTTGTATTAGCAACAACAAAAGTGTAAAATCAGGATTCTACTACATATAGATTATGCAGTATACATTTAAAATGAAAACATACATAACTAAGAAAATATAATCAGAACCTGTTCTCTAGCTTGCTGATAGACCTTCTCAACTTCTTCATAAGATTCTCCGGCTAGGCGCAAAGAATCAGCTATGTTTATCAAAGTTGTGTAAGCTTCATTGTGATCATGCTGTATAATTTCAAATTCTTTCTTTTGATATTCCAATGCCTTCTTATAATTTTTCATATCTTTGTAAGTTTGGTACAAGCTGGAAATAATAGTTTTATTATATTGATTAATAATTTGTAATTGATACACAGAGTATGTATAATTCAGAAAAGTCCACTTTCCTACATGGAAAATGACATTGTTTTTTTTTTACAATTGCTGAAATAGAAGACAATATATGTAATTGAAAGAGTAAACCTATCTGGCATGGGGAGGTTCTAAGAATAGTCCCCATGAGCTGCAATTGGATGCTAATTTTTGATCTACCAGTAAAACGAATTGTAATATCCTGTACAGCACATCGGCAGCAACGCACACAAAGCTTCCCACTTTGAGACACCAGCTCTATTGGAATTCTAAACTCATTTTGTGCATCTGACAAACCTATGAGATGCAGAGGAAAGAAATCACTGTCAATTTGTCTTTGCAAAAACTAGGCATATGCTGCAAGTGTTATTCCATGCGAGCAGTTCTGTAGCTCGAGTGTGTAGCCATGTTATAGAATTTTGTGCTCATCTCTGTGTTGGAGACTAAAGGTTTAAAGTATTGGAATTGGGACAAAAGAGGTCAAGTAAACTAGTATGTATGACTTAGACAAATTGTAATCTATGTACTCAACAACAATACAATTTCCCGAGTCTTTTTTAAAATATTTTATTTCTCTAAGAAACTTCTTTGGAGTGAGAAATATTTCCTTTTTAAAATATTATTCTTACCTGACGTAAATTGGAACCAATTGTTTTCCAGTATTGCCATTTTTTTCTGCGTGTTCCAACATCATCTTGTAACAATCTATCCCTTTCTGATAATTTTTTAGCGAACAAGCGCCATCGCCCAACTTTTCATAAAGTTTAGCCATTGTTTCATGGTCATTTGAATCAGATGTTACCAACAAATCTTCTGTGTAACATATGGCTGCAACTGGTAAATTTTAACAATATGCATTTAGATTTCTAATGGTGCTAGTGATTTATATTAGAATAAGAGTGTATGGGGACAGTTTCTAAATATATCATTATATCATGATTATAATACATAGCTAATATGTAGTGATAAAAATGTGCTGAATCTGATTAATGACATAGAATACCGCAACATAATAAACAAATGAAAAGATTTTTTTTAAACCAGTACAAATTTACTGGAATGGTATACAGTGAAACTCGCTTAATAAATTCACTTTTAGTAAGTTTTCCCTCTAAATAAGTTTAAATTCTACGGTCCCGAAAAAGTCCCATACAAATCCTATATTTTTTTAGGCTTAATATATTTCCCGCTTATTTTCATTTCTCGCCTAAGTAGTGAAAATATTTATAGCCGAACTCAATTTATTCACACAAATAAATCTTCATAATATGTTTTTCAGAAGACGAAATTTTGTTCAACATTCCTAAAAATGAAAAATGGGCGCAATAAAAATTAAATGGTTTTGGCGGCGTCACAAATGTTCTAGCCGCTGAAAAAACCCTGTAGTATTTGAATAGGCTAATAAAATAATATTTAATAAATATTTATCCCGCGATTATTTACGATAATTTTTTATATAGTCGCCTAAACGAAACAGTTTTCATTTTGGTTGTATTTCTTTTAGGAAACAATCGGCAATATTTATAACGTAATATCTCCTATCGTTTTCTAAGGCCGGCGTCACACTAGGTGTATCTTCCGTCGCGTCTTTGACGCCGCGGAACGCCGCTACTACGCGGATCATCGATCATTCCACCGCCTCCGCCGGCGTCTAGTCGGTTCGCCGCCCGCGGAACTTACGTCAACGTAAATTCGGTGACGTCACGTCTCGTTGTTTTTGATTGCAACGCACCACATTTGACAGATTATCCGCACGTGTGTTTGTTCTCGGCGCGGTCCGCCGCGGAATATACTATGTGACTGCTAAGAGCCTGTTCAGATGACAAGCTTTACGTGCGAGTGCACTTGCGCGTAGACACTCGCGCATTCTCGAGATACTGGTGCTACATACATCCCGTCCAGATGCTGATGCTGTAAAATTTTTTTTAGACAAGTTTTTTTTTAAATATAAAACAGAGTTTTTAAAAATTGTGGAGTCATTGCTTTTGCCATATGCGCCAACATCTACTGAAATAAAACAATAATTTGCACGCAATGTAAATTGGATGCAATATAAATTGAAACGCGCAAGTGGTCTCGCGCGTGATACGCGGTATCTGGACGCAATATAAATTGAAACGCGCGAGTGGTCTCGCGCGTAAAACGCAGTATCTGGACGCAAAAATTGAAACACGTGAATGGGCTCACGCGTAAAACGCATCATCCGGACAGCCTTTAAATTCGGTTGCGGATTTGACGCGACAGAAGAAACGCATAGTGTGGCGCCGGCCTTAATGAGTTAAAATTTATATAACTTATATAAATTTCTTTTAAAATTAAGGTTTGCACATAGGTAGTGACATACCTACATAAGTTATTTTATGGTTTCCTTTTAGTATGGTTATTAATAAAATATTTTTTGACAGTGTTAATTTTTATTTGTTTTGGTGGTTTTTATTGTTTTCTGAACCTCAGGTACTATTCACATAGGTTATATTTTACAAATGTATATATTTATTTACCTACTTTATTTTTTTAAATAAAATGTCCTTAAATTGTCATATTATATAAACGAAAATTCAATTAAAATACAAAATTAGAAAGTGTAAATAATATATGAAAAAAATATTGAAATCACTGTTAATATGTTTTCACGCCTAATAAGTTTTTATTTGCTGGTCCCTTAAAAAACGTATTAAGAGAGTTTCACTGTATTGTAATCAGATATAAAGATAAAAATTTCGAGTTTTTACAGTTTCGGGGCCCTGGGGCAGACGTTATCTGAGGGCCCCTGATTTTTTTCTATATTTTTCCAATATAAAAACGAAGAATACCTTATCGCGTAAGATTATTTTAATTTTGAAAAGTCAACATTTTCTTACTCTTCAACATACTCAATAATTTTAGAGGATGGCTTCGTTTGTATTATGCCCAATAATGAAACTCTTAGAATTTATTTTTCATTGTTTTGCACACATATACAGGATATGGGGTAATTTTACAAAGTAGAAATATATATAGAATTATCTAAGAAGTTCGATGGGTGAAGAAAAGATGAATGAATTTGCATTCCTTTCGACTGAATTTTAATGAAATTATTGATGATTTCATTCATGCGAAAAATATAAAGAAAGCAATTTCTAAAACTTAATCATCACATGCCTTTTCCGTAGTGTAGATATTTAAACAAACATGAAGTAAATTTCTAAATAAATTTGGAGAATTCTGTCATTTGTTAAATCCTTGTTTTTGTTTTACCCACTTTTCCGATTTATTGCTGTTTAATTTTTTTACCTGAATCTAAGGGAGCCCCCTGCGCTTGGGGACCCGAGGCAACTGCCCCAATTGCCCCAAGGATACAGGAGGACTGATTTGTGTAAAAAGATTTTGTTTATATACCTGTCTTCAATTTTCTTTCAATTTCCTCTCGCTCACCAGCATCCGGCGTTTTTAATTTCCAAGCTTTCATGAGTATTGATTTGGCACTATAGAAATCTGACATTTTACAAAGCGCATCCGCTTTCATAATTAATGCTTCACATTGTTTAGCTATCTGAAAATAAAACACTTGTAATTTAGAAAGGAGAAAATGATAATGATTGTAGGAGAATAAAATTTTTAGATAAAAAATAAATAAATATATGTAAAGGTAATACAAGCATGATGGAAAAATAAAACTTTGATTTGAATGAAAATAAACAAATATGAACGTGTTGAGTTTGTGCAAAATGTAACAAAACATTTTGTTAATTCCGTTTGCAAGAAAAAAATTATATATTACATACGGTAGAACCTCGTTAAATCAAAATTCAAGGAACCCAAAAAAAAAGACATTTTGAATTATGCAGAGCCCCGTTAATTCGAAATCCATGGTATCAAAAAAAAATTGCGATGCAATTGCCAAATTCGTCAAAATTCATAAAGCTCAGGAAAAATATTTTTATATTTTAATACTTCAACAAATTATTTTGAAAACGCAATATTCATTATGGTAATACAAAGATCGCAGCATTTATATTACTAATGTACCCAATATTGGCATATTTGCAGTTCTCACTTGCAAAAAAATCGAAATATTTTTTGATTCCACCTTTTTTCTGACACAGAACAACACACAGTGCAGTTAGAAATACGTCCACATATACGTGAAATAATAAGAAATAGTCAGTAATAACTTTTTACAAAGGAAATTAAACATTTTAACAACACAAACACATACCAAAAGAGGAATTAGCACAAACTAAAGCAATCCGCGCACATCTCGGCAGCCAACTGAAGAAAGCATGCATGCACCGTGAAATTTTGATTCTGCGCCTTATTAATTTTTTATAACTTGTTAAAAAAAATTCGAATTATGTGGCTTAAAATGTACCTATTTGATTTGTGGCACAACGTTCTAAAAATTATTTCAAATTACGAATTACCGGGGTTATTAGACGGGGAATTCGAATTAGCAGGGTTAGTTAACTATGAAATTAACATTTTGGGACTTGTGTGTTTTAACAATTTCGAATTATCGGTATTGGAATTAATGGGGTTTTAGTGTAATAAGTAAACAGATACTTACTTTGTTATCCAGCCTACCGGCAACATCTAATGCAAAATTAAAGCAAGATAAAGCTTTGGCATTATCATTTTGTCTGAGAGAATAAAGTATTCCTTCTGTGATGTAGCATTGGTTCAGCAGATCGTAAAGATCCTGAGTTTTGCAAATTGAAATGGCTTTTTGTAAAAATTCAATAGCACGGTCAAATATCTCAAGATGTTCCAGAACAACACCTATATTTAATAGAAGTCTTGCCCTCATGTCCATTAATTCTCGATTGTTGACTTTACTTTTAAGGCTAAATATTGAAAATTATTTGTGCATTAGTAACAAAAAATTTTACATACCAGAATTATAATTGCATAATATAATAATATTTATTCATGACAATACAATTAGTGTTAAAATTAAATTCAACTACATATTTAAGATTTATATCAACCGTCCCTTTGCAAACTCAGACATCTACCAAAATGCATTTATGACTTTTTTGTTTCAATACATATACAATACTCTTTTCCAAAATACAAATTTTTAAAAAAAATGTTTCTACTCTTTTCAGAAAAAAAAACTGACAAAAAGTGGACAAACATGCTTATTTTGTAAGTAAGGCCAAACTTCAAACACTGTAAAATTGTTTTTTATAGATGTCTTAGTATATATGGGGACCGTTGATATCTATAAGAAGACATTGCTAATTTCAGCCAGTCTAATCAATAATTAAAGTAACTCAAAATCATTTGACTATGTATTTCATTTCGCTATACTAACAGCAATACTAAATAAAAATATAAATTATAAACATATTTTCCAAAACCTTCCAAACATATTAACATATTTAATGCAAAACATTCGATACAAATTAAGTAAAGAGTATGTTACACAAAATGTGATTTTCATATTTAATTTTTTTTTAATATGCAAGTAATTTTAATAAAAACATCTAAACTCAAACGATCATATTCTGAAAATAGCAATATTGCTAAATATTGCTATAATATATCTTGAAAGTTATTGTATAACATTGTAAGTAATGCTGTCAATTTTGACGTTTTAAGTTTTGACAGATTTGAAATTAATGAATTCAAGCAATCAGAAAGCTCTAAAACTTAAAGTAACGTTAAGTTATTAACAATTATGAATAATGAGCTTTCTAAATGATTGAATTCATTAATTTCAAACCTGTCAAACTTAAAACGTCACAATTGGCGGCATTAGAATGTTATACGTCTGTCAAGATACAGAAATAGCAATATTGCTCGGTTCAGAATACGGCCAATTATTTGCCATAATTCATCACCTGTTCATATTTGAAATACAGTTTCTCATAAACTAACTAATTTGTTTTTATTTGTTTGGAAATATTACAGATATAAGTAAGTGATATACTATGTACCTATATGGTGCAAATAGACAGTATTGAACATGTTGACTTAAATCCTAGCATATTTCACATAGACAATAATTTTAAACAACACATAATAATAAAAAAGTAAATAAAAAAAGTTAGATCGTTAGTTAGTTAGATAAATCGGAAAGCTCTAAAATGTAAACAAACATTAAGTTATTCACAATTTGTGAATACCATTAATTTCAAATCTGTTAAATTCAAAACGTCAAAATTGAGGGCATTACAATGTTATACAATAACTGTCAAGATACCAAAATATTGCTATTTTTAGAATACGGCTAGTATTGCTATTTTCAGAATACAGCCGAAAGTATGTCCTTTTATTTCTATTTCTGATATGCAAAAAATTTGTATCAAAAAATTTAATCACAGCAATTCTTTTGAATACAGTACTCTCTCGCTAATCCGCCGTTCGACAATCCGATAACTACTATAATCCGCCATTTTTTGCGGGTCGATTACATTCTGTAATCCATCGTTATTGTAAATCTTCAGCTCCATAATCCGCCGTCCTCCCTCTCTTTCATATATGACGTACACTCCTATACTTCGCCGCATGGTCAAAAGCAACCACTCTTTAGGCCCGGTTGTTTCAAGTTGGATTAAAATAAAAGTTCGTTTCAAGCATAGATTTTTACGGAAATGGATCGTTTGATTGGTGCAGAATGCAAAAACCTATGCTTTAAATGAACTTTTATTTTAATCCAATATGAAACAACCGGGCCTTACTCCGCCTCCGACAACCAGTGTCAAATGTCGCCCATGCAATTTACTAAACGAAAGCACGAAACGTTAACTTTAGTGCAAAATATAAAAATCCTAAGTAAAGTGGATAAGGGGGGCCTTTTACAGACATAGCAAATCAGTTTCGTATTGGACGGTCAACGTTTTATGACATTCGGAAGAACAGAAATAAAATTGAAAACTACATCACTAAAGCAGTCTGGAATAGGGAAACGCTGAACAACGAGGACTGGTGAATACCCGCAATTAGAATAAATACTTTTTTCATGGTTTTAGCAAGATAGTCGACATCACACACATAACTGCTGATGTTTTGCACTCATGTTTAGGTTGCACCCTCAAATCCGAAGATGCTATAGATGGCGTGGATATTTGTATTAAATTGGCTCAAAAAAACGGAATGTCATATGACATGGTTACAGGTAAAATGCGTGATCAAGTTATTAAAAAGATATATTCTGGTAAAAAAGCAAACCAAATTAGCGCACTTTTTTTCGAAAGCTGAGTAATTTAAGTTACATGTTTGTTGATTTTTAAATACAAATACAGTAAAACCTCGATGCAATGGACTAATTGGGGGGACGGGGTGTCCGTTAAAGTCCGTTATATAAAAATAGGTTTAAAATAAATCAAAAAACTTTTTTTTGAAAATTTTTGAAAAATTTGAAAACACTGTATTTAGATATAAATAAAAAATACAAAACACAAACAAAATTCTATTTGATTGTCTTCGGACATTCGTCGTGAAGTGACGTTGCTGTTTGATGTCGACGCGCTTGCTTTTGGTAATCCTGCTTTGAAAAAGGAATCAAGTTTTGTTTTTACTTTTTAAGTTTGCTGTTTTTTTCATTCCAGACTCCAACTTTTGTATAATTTCTGGTTTTTGATTGATCATTAGATTGATTATTTTCCATTTGTCCATATTTAAAGGGTAGGGTTATGAAAATTTTAATTTATTTACTGGAGTACACTGATTGCGTTCATTCACTTCGAGTAAACAAGTCAAACTGCTGTAGAGTTGCGTGAATCCCCGGCCAGCATGGCAAACACCGATAGAAACTTATGGGTGTTTGCCACGATAGCGATAGTATATTAAGGAATCCCCTAATATACTATCGCTCTGGCTAGGTGCAGTCTACAAGCAGGACGGCATTATGTCTCAAATTCTAGTGCTAGACGTATGAAGTGATTATCATGGCCCCTAAAAAGTGTTTACATGCGGCAACACTTGAATTTAAGCATGTATAATACATATTAACAGGAAGTTTTTAATTTTTTTACATTTGACCGGATTTTTTTTGTCCATTATATCCAAAGTCCGTTAAATAGAAGTCCGTTATATCGAGGTTTTACTGTACGTAATTAGTAAAAAATTTCCTTATTTGAATCAATTTGTTGTACCTATACGCTATAATCCGCTGTTTTCAGTAATCCGCCGATGATTGAGATTTTGTGGTGGCGGATTAGCGAGAGAGTACTATATTGCATTGAATTAAGATGTTTTTATTTATTTATTTATCTTAATTATTTAGTTATATAGCTTAAAATACAGAATTCGCAATATAGTATTTACAGAATACTTAGGTATGTAGGGTGGTCTGTCCGTAGCCTGGTAAAAAAAAATTAAGGTCAGTTTATATTCATAGCTGGTCAGTTTTGTACTTTACTTATTGAATAAATAAATTAACCTTTCGCATAAAACCAAACTCCTCATAAACGCTTTTTCTGCTGCTTTGAGAGACTTCTTTGCCTCATATGTTTCACCGAGACTTTGTCCTTGAAGCAGGAAGGCTCGGCCTATTGTGGCGAGGGCTCTTTGCTCTTCCACCTTATTGTCCAACTCCCGAACAACAGCTAGAAGATAGAAACATTTGCATTGAAATAATTTTGTAATCTATATTAAAAAAAAAGAATACAGAAAACCTATAAATTTTGGAGAATGGACTGATTAAAATAAATATTTTCTTTAAAAAAATATACAAATTTTATCTTTTAATAATTTAATTTTAAAAAAAGGGGGAATTTAACTAGTGATGAAACGGATATCCGGTAACTATCCAGCTCGATATTCGGCGGATACTGGATATTCATTAAACTGCGAAAAAAGTGATTGTGCTTGTTCTCATAAACTGTACCGGCTTCAGAAAATAGTCTCGCTGTATACCTACCCTGCCAGATGGAGTTTTATTCTGGCAAACTTATCAAATTTGAATACTGTTTTGAACTAGCTGACCACTATACAAGTACTATGGTTGCAACTACGGTTGATTCAAACTGTTTTCAACTAATCAATCTCACTTGTTGTTTCTTGTTTCTTGACCGTGACACTGACTATTCTTTTTATTTTGTCATTTCGTTGAAAAAATCCCAAAATCACAGCTTCGTGTGTGGCACTTTATCCAGTCTTGTCACCTTTTTCTTTTAGCAGGCATAGGAGATGGCGATGGAGTTCCACTGTTGGAAGATTCATCGCAAGACATTTTTTCATCATCAGGACTTACTGTCGGGCTCTTTCAGCTTCAACAGCCTCCAAATAGTTTGTCTTGGCCCTTGGGTTTAGGAGAGTTGCAATCAGCTAGTTTGCATCTTGTTTTAGGGGGTGAAAATTTTTTTTAATTCATGGCAAGGAGGCTCTCATGTATGGTGAGTCAATGGAGCGAATGAAGTATCATTCGCTTGATTGACTCACTCTTTCATGTCACTCACGACGACGCCACGCGCAGCTCAGATCTACACATGTCGTGGCTATGGGCCGAATATCTGGCAGCCGGATGTCCGGCTATCCGGTGGAGAAGTCCGCCGGATATCCGGTATCCGGTATCAGGCCAAACCACTATCCATTTCATCTCTTAATTTAACTGCTTGGTTACACTTACAACGAATATCATTTATGTAGAAGATAAATATAGTTAATATTGCTAATTCATGATATTGTCCCAAAGAATTACAAAAAATATTTTCATTTATAATTATGAATATTAAAGTATCATACAACTGGAGAAATGAAAACGCCATGAAAATGTCATTTGTTAACCTGTTAACCGAGCGGGACATATAAATACGTCAAATGTAAACAATATCGGGTACGGGTAGGATATATGAATATGTCAAATATATAAAGCCGTCGAATTAAAAACCATGTGAAAGTACTAAAAACGATGTCATTTAGTCAGAGAAAATTATCTTGTTCATTTGACAGATGGCAGATCTAAAACACCCAATGGGCAACGCATGCCGCATGCACCGACATACTACCTACCCGGTACAAAGACCGATTTCGTTCAAAAGAACGAAGCTTATCTAAACGACTCACTTCAAGACCGAATCTGTAAACGACTCGCGGCAAAGATCTGTCTCTTCTGCAATATTATCACTTCACCTAAGCCACGCAAACTGAGAAGGTTCGGGACACGGAGCCTCTAGTTCCACTATAGTGCACTTTCATTCCAGAGAAAAGCAGACCATAAGGTACCTTACTAATTTTTGTATTATATTCTCTTTTACAGAACCCTCATTGGATTCAGCTAGATTCATTAAAAAAAATATGTAGATTGTCCAGTTTCGCAATGTAGAAACTATTACATTATAATGTTGATGGTGTGCATTCCATTATTGATAACTACTAAATTAAGGAGGCATCTCTGAACCATTTCCGTCAATAATAAAACGTTGGCATTTGCAAAATCCATAACTTTCTATGAAATCGTATGCCAAGCTTTCTGATCATGAATACGAAATTAAACAAGAACGCAAATATATTGTTCGATGGTCGGGATAGCCAGCCAGGTCAAGGAAAAACGCGAGGATTGCAACCACGAGACTCTGGAATTGCGCGAGCACTTCCAAAGGACCTCCAAGCTGATCTCCAACAGGATGGTGTCGCTCCAGCATCAGAATGCGTCTCAGGATCAGTACATTTCAACAAATGCTAATTTAGAAGTCGTGATTAAAAGCTAATATTTCATAGGAAATTTTACTAGGTTCAGGGAGTAGGTAGCGGCCGATTTCGTAAAATATTCTTTTCAATAAATAAGTTTTAGTAAAATTAAGTTACAAGTAGGTAGCTGTAGGTAAATAAAATATGCTCTTATGTTATAAATTTTTGTAATAAACCGTAATAATATTCTAAATCTACTTTCAATTCCACCAAATCTAAAATCCACTAATTTCAGTCTAGCAATCCACATTATAGCGCCCTATCCATTCACTTCCGAATCGATCCCAAACACGCACCCTAGTCTCAAGCATCTCTCTGAGTAGTCGGTGAGGAAGGGCAAAGGTCAGATCACGTGAGCTCCTTCAAAGCCTGGTGTGTCCAAACTCTTCCAGTACGACACCCAGTACGCGGATCTCGACCCCAACGCATACTAACCTTCCAATATATTGATTTGTATAAAAGTTTGCAGATTGTGAATTATTGCAGAATTATTATCAATCTGGAAGCATTTACATAAATCGGAAAAATGCGCTTATTTCCCCAAAACTTGAGTAATTCTACATTTTTTATAAAAATGTGAATAATAATAATATGTACATATTTCTAATTTAATGATTAATAATTAATGATTTTTAATATAAGATATATTTAAATTATATCATCAGCATTAAATTATATATAAAAATTTACTTACAAAGGTAGATATCCTCATGCATTAAGGCTTTTTCAAACTCTGCTAGCAACATATACATTTCACCAATCATTCTGTGCGATTTTGCATTTTCTAGTTTAAAATCCAGCTCCTGATATATACTTGCACTTTCAGTGTACTCGTTAAGAGCACATTCATACTTCATTTTCCCATTATAGTAATCACCTAGCTCTAAACATATTTCAGCTAGATGTTTCCTGTTACTTCCACTAAGGGCCTTTTTTTTCTTTTTCAAAAGTTCTGAAAGGAAATGTTTTTGTTAGATTTAGTATTTATTTATCAACAATAAAATAGAGATAGGAATAATTGTAATATATTAATTTAATTCATTTTTCAAATTTTTTTGAAGTTAGTCCTCGAAATTAGGAAATTAGATATAGCATTGTTTTGCTTTGTAAAAGAATATATATTTAAAATATTTCAAAAATTACATACTTTGTTCCTCCATTTCTTAATGCAATTATATATTTAATGTTTAATGTAAGAAAACATTGTTTATACAAGTGACAGATGAATTTATTTTCCGCCTTTTGCAATCGCAATAATCATAGAAATGAGACAATAGCACAGAATATAGACCAAAAGACAATAGTAATATGGTAATAATATTACAGACAAAATCTATGGAAAAACCAACCATAATGTCGAACTACTTTTGTCATTAATTGCTACGAGCCAATATTCTGTGCTAGAGTCCGTCCAACTTATCTGGAGAATAAAGGAGGGCGTCCCAATCGTTGTGGTGCTGCCCATAGTCTAAAAATTATCTCATTTTTAGGGAATTTTTTGCAAATTCGTTTTTTCTTAAACAATTTATTAAGCAGTATACGACACGATAAAAAAACAAAAAATGTAAAGTAATGTACAAATAAATTTATCAAAATATACATTCGTAAAATACACAACGTCACAAAATGGCGTTTTTTCAAAATCAAAGAAAAATACAATTTTTAGGAAAAAAACCAAACAATAATAATTCTTTTAGGCCGGCGCCACATTACGCAGATCTTCCGCCGCGTCTTTTCCGCTGCGCCAAATCGGCAAAGCAAATAGATCGACCGATCATCCGCGTAGTGTGTTTAATAAGCGCATATTGTATGGAAAGAAATGTAGCGATGTTCCGCGACAGAAGAGACGCGGCGGAAGATCCGCGCAGAGTGGCGCCGGTTTTATTCGGTGTCTCATACCTAATGATCTGACCTCCATGTTTAACTCAGTAACACCTAAGGATATCGGTTTAGGATAAGGTTTATAGTCATCTTTCGTTCAAAGCATAGATATTTTGCGTTTTCCACCGATCAAACAACTCGCTTTCGTAAAAATCTATGCTTTAAATGAACTATTGCTATAAAGTAAGTTGATGCAACCAGTCTTTAATGTGTATAAATAAAAAAGTTTATTTTTGAAAAAAATATGTTTATACTAATGAACACGTTAGTTTCCCCTCCTGCATTGACAATTATGAAGCACTGACCTTTAGATACGTGTTTGAATACACCTTCGACATCTTCACTTTGCCAACATTTGTCTGCTATGTGTGAGGTATGTATATATGTTTCATCTAGATGTATGACTGGCCGCCGATTCAAAGAAGTTTCATTCTTCCTTAATTCATACAAGAATTTTGCTCTCATGAAACATATTAATTATATCATTGAGTTCTATAAGCACCTTACGGTTACTTTTAGTCTTCCGAAAACGAAAACCTAGCTTATGCAGTAATTTACGTTATATCTCACGATATCCTTGAAAATTTATGTTTTCTTTCAATACCTTTTGCAGTTTACTTAATGTAGGTAACTCTTTCTTAAAAAGTATAAAAATCATGTACCTTTCCCCTGATGACTCCCAAATCAAAGTCATCAATATCAATTTTTCCACTTATCCTTTTTCTTTTTTTTCCGGGTGTAGATATTTTAATGCCCATTTCCACGGCCGCTTTACCTTCTTTAAATATTTTGTAAATTGCCGATTCAGGAATACCTGAAGAAATTGTATAATAGTAAAATAAAAAACTAAGTATGGGAAAATCATTATAACTGCATGGCAGCACTAACCTGAAGCGGCGGCAATTGGCGGCAATACATCTATGAACAAAATCAAACGGTATAATTGGGGCTTTTAGACGTTGTTCCTCTACAAAAAACCTGTGCATTTTCAAGATTATTTCCCGAACACCGCTTTTAATGATTTTTGGCATGGTGACAGTCTAAAATTTTCTTAAAAAACTATCGAAACAGTCATGAACCCCTCTGTAAACAAAGTCCGTCAAAGGTCTGTCAGCTGTAGATAATCCAATATGGCGTCGTTAGTTCCAAATTTGGCCATTCTTCAGATAAGTTAGACGGACTATACGAGCTACATTCTGTGATATAAAGTCCTCCACACACGGCACTTTTGCCATTCATATATATACTTGAGAACAAAATTTTTAAATAAAAAAGAAATTATAGGTAGACATCGTTTTGGCTTACGTTTCAGCGACTAGTTAATTAATTTCGCTCTACAAAGACAATTAGAACGCAAAATACGTTCATATCGCGTAAATGTTCAAAATAATAGAATTACAATTATATACGCAAAAGTTATCAAAATTGATCAGTTTGCTGTAAACAATCAAATCCATTAAAAATATTTTTTTTCCAATACTTATATTGTTCATTCTTGAGTCAAAATGTTCAAGCAACCACAATCTAATGTCAATAGTTATGGTGAATGCAGTATCAAAGTTTGCATTTTTTTCAATATTTCGGACTTATTTTCTGCAAAAAGTTGTGCTATCATTATAGAAACTTATATCGATTATGAAAAATTCATTCTCCTAAATACAAAATCAAATAAAATGATAAAAACCTTGTAAAAATTATGTATCAAATCGATTGAATTTTTAATATTTCATATATATTACTTTACTGACAGTCTAATATTTTTCAAAAGATAAGTCAGAAATATTGAAGAAATGCAAATTTTGATGTCTGTTACCTCATTACTGTTAATATTTCATCCGAAGTGTAAAGAATATTTTCTATTCAAAATTGAACGAAGAAGACTCTCTTGAAGTATTTACTACTATCTATGAGGTATCTTTACCTATAAAACTCAATGTCCGTCTGTCTGTTCACTATAAAAATCCACACCGTTTGACCGATCGGACTCAAATTTTGGCCACTTATTCTTTAGGACTCGGCGGGTAACATAGGTGACATTTCCTCCCTATTCTCTTACCCCTTCCCCTCCCCCTGACATATTTTCAATGTAAATTTGTACCGTTGAACTCAAAATTTGGAAAATTATTCTTTAGAACTCGGCGGGGAACATAAGCGATATTTCCCCCCTATTCTCTTACCCCTTCCCCTCTCTGTGACATATTTTCTATGCAAATCTGTACCGTTTGACCGATTGGACTCAAAATTTGGAAACTTATTCTTTAGGACTCGGCAGGGAACATAGACGATATTTTCCCCCTATTCTTTTACCCCTTCCCCTCCCCTGAAATATTTCAATGCAAATCTGTACCGTTTGACCGATCGGACTCAAAATTTGGAAACTTATTTAGGACTCGGCGGGTAACATATGCGACATTTACCCCCTATTCTTTTAACCTTTCCCCTCCCCTGATATATTTTATAGGTAAATCTGTACCTTTCGACCGATCGGACTCAAAATTTGGAAAATTATAGTTTAGGACCCGGCGGGTAACATATTCGACATTTCCCTCCTATTCATTCAACCCTTCCCCTCCGCTGATATATTTTCGATGCAAATCTGTACCGTTTGACCGATCGGACTCAAAATTTGTAAACATATTCTTAAGGACTCGGCGGGTAATATATGCGACATATCCCCCTATTCTTTTCACCCTTCCCCTCCCCTGATATATTTTCTAGGTAAATCTGTATCTTTCGGCCGATCGGACTTCAAAATTTGTAATCTTATTCGTTAGGACTCAGCGGGTAACATATGTAACATTTCCCCCCTATTCTTTTAACCCTTCCCCTCCGCTTATATATTCGAATCGAACCTTTGTTTACTCTCACAAATTTATTTTAAACTTAATCCTTAACCCGTGCAACGCCGGGTAAGGACAGCTAGTATTGTATATTATATTATTTTAGGTTCAATAAAATAATACTCAATTAATAATTATAATACAATTATTTATGTTTCGAAATATTTTGTTAAAAAATTTGTTATCAAGTAAGTATATCTTTTACATTTCGTTAATGCTAGCAAAATAAAATATTTTAATTTAAATATATAATACTGGACAAAATTATTTTGCAGTAATTATTATAAACTATCCTACAAATTCAAAATTATAATATCAGTATACGGTGTATTATTGGTGTATAGCACATGGTAGACCTTTTTCAATTTAAGAAAGATAATCGACGTTTCAACGTCACGTAAACTCTATGCCGCGCGTGCTGTTGAGGGACAATTTGTCCCCTAGTGAATACATGGCTTTACCCACACTAATGCAAGAGGCTTTCCTAAAGTGAACGGACTCTAATAAGATTATTTTCTTTTGCCTTCTGAATGCCTTGAATATAAATACATATTACAATCTTAAATTAAATTTTCTTGTTCGAGTCAAATTATAAAAAAATAATGCCACTCCAAAATTAACTTCATGCATCAATAGGGCTCTTTTAGTCGTTATTGTGATTTACCTCTGTACAATCTATATATAAAAATATATCTACCAAAAAAATACTAACTGATTTTAATAACCAAACATTTTAAGTTAAAAAAATATTTTTGAATGAAATAATAAAAGTAAAGTTAATTAACAGTGCGTGGTTCATTGACATATTATAATGTAGACACGTTATTCCCATACTAGCTATTTATTTCACAAACGCTCTGCGCGTAGACAGAAAAATCAGGTAATTTGAAGTCACGGTGACTAAAATAACATACTCATTCTTACAATAGTGTAAGATACACTGTTCCTTTTCCCCGGAACTTTTTTTTGGCTTATCACAAAGAAGGTCCGTTCGATAACGAATGCAAGTAAGGCAATTACCTTACTTTTGAGTTGCCAAGATTTCTCGTTTTTAACGTATCTATAGTTTATTATATCATTGGTACGGTTGCATTAAATTAAATTTACATTGTCTTGCATCTTTGTGGTTTCATTCGTGGGGTATAAAAGTAAAGGTAACAACATACATATATGTAACCTGATGAATAAATTTTAAAATGATATATTTCAGTACAAAAATGTGATAAAAAACGCAATAAAAAATGTGTGGGTATAAAAGCAAAGGCAGCAATACACAAAAAAAAAAAAATGTTTTGAATGCAGTCACCGAGGATTACTAATTTAGAATGAACTGAATTATAGCTTTTATTTTTATTTATTTATTTATTATTTATTTATTCCAAAATAATGTTTCCTTTAAATTTAAAGGCTATATTTCATATAAAATATCGAATTCAGTACATTCTAAATTAATATAATAATCCTTGATGACCGCATTCCATTTTTTTTTTGGATATTGCTGTCTTTGCTTTTATACCCCACATTCGAAATCACGATCCTACCTGTCTACAAACAGAGTTCATTTGAACCATATGGTAGTTTAAAAATAAATTACTGAGCGCATGCGCGTATCGTATTGACGGGAAAATAAAACAACTTTACGCAAATGGTCGCTAGCGTTCGTCGGCGTTCGTGTTGTTGGTGTTGCGATCCGTCGTTTTCCGTGTATATGTTTTAAATGTGAAATATGTGTGTTTTGTGAATCAAAACGTGGTAATTGTTTGTGTTACGTTTGACAGAGTTAATTCGTTTAAAATATTGTGTTATAAATCTACACTGCTGTGCTTTCGAGAAGCTTGAAAGTTCACACAGCTGTTGTACCGTTATATTATCATTCAGCGATCATTTTGATCTCTCTTTCACGGTAAGTCATATTCTCAAAATAAATAAATAACTTTATTTATAATATTGTCAGCTATCACTATTTTAGATAATTAAGGAAGTTATTTTTGTTTGCGTTTAATAATGTAAATATTTACATTTTATCTTCATAACAGAAGAACTCATTGTTGTCAGAAGCTAATTTTTATAAATAAGTGTTTTACAAATACAGTTATACTTTATATTTTTATTTTTAAATGTTTGAAAATGAAGCAAATATTCAAAAAAGTCAATAAGTTTTCCCGAAGAACTTACGCAGTTTAGTCCCAACGAAAATTTAAATACGTATGTATCTGCAGTTCGTCCACTGAAAAGAAAACAGTAGGTATTCCTTTATCTACTGAAATTTATTTGTTGAAATTTTTTTCTTCTTAGTGAATACAATCCATGTCCATGTTTTGTACTTCTAATTTTATTGTAATTCCGGGAAAAATATCTTAACGGTTACGTAGAAGTGTTAGTGGCCAGGATCAGGCGAAAGTGTATTATTTCTTTGCTCTTGTACCTACCTATTCCTTCCGTCTTCTGCATTATATATAATTTTTAAAATATTATTTTATGATTTTATGGTCATTTGAATTCTATACATAAAAATGAATTAATTTAAAAACTAACTAAGTCGGATGCCTTTAACCTCATTTAATTAATTTTTAACCAAAGTTTGTAACAATAATATAGGCCTATAAATACTTTATATTTAATATTTTAAATTAAATTTCATCCGCTATATTAAAACAAATATGCAAATCACGTGACTGCAGTTCGATCAATAAATATGTTCATGACAATTTGTCTTCTATCTAGGTAGCCCTCGTGTCATTTTATTTCTTTCTTTTTTTAATTTTTGCGAACTTTCTAAAACGGGTACCATCATATACATAATATGCGAGCAGGTACTTACGAATTTGTTATATTATGTAATTTGTAATCGTATGCTTGTGCATAACATTTGAGAAATTTTCGTCTTAAATTTTGCTTAAAATTATGTCTAAAATAAACATATTTTTATCGGGCTAACCCCCGCTTGCCCAATTTCTTTATAGTTACCAATATTGGAGTAATTTTTAACCATGGATTCTGTCTGAAAATTCCAGGGGCTAAATTAAACTAAAGATCGTTTCTGTCTTAGAAAGGACAAAAACAAACCATTTCTATTGTTTTTTACTCCCTTCTTTTAACTCGTGGCGTCTGCTTGTCTTCTTGTCTGACGAAAAAACTTGGATCGATTTTAAACCCTTTTCCCGTGATCCAATCGAGCTGAAACTTTGCAAGCAGACTCGTGGCGACGATCAAGAAGATATATCAAATTTTCGTTAAAAAAAAATAATAAATTTTTGGATTTTCAAATTTTTATTGGTTTTTTCATACGCGAAACCTGATTATAGTATAATTTAGGATTTTTGGAAATTTTTTATTACTCCCTATCGTCGTCGGCCGACCGAAGCCCAACGTTAAGCGCCAAACCAGTTTCCACTAGCAAATGAGAAAGGGAGTATAATAAAAACTTGGTTTTTATGGGTAACTTTTTTTTAGAATTATTGAGCTCTAGGAATGCATTACTTTTTTTAAAAGAACGTTTCTAGTTATTAATTTCTAATAAGTTGTCAACACAACCGATCTAATGTTTGGTGGGCTGGAGTAATCAGACCGCAGATTGGTCTTCTAATAACATGATGTTGCACACCAAACATACCCGTAAATTCTCTGCTTGGCGATAACAACAGACGAAGGATTCGACGAAAATGTGTGACTGGTGTGTGCACACTCACCCATTTATACTTTATATTATACAATGTGGTAAAAATAAGGAAACTGGGCGTTTTATAAGCAAACAGTGATCAGTAGTGTTTGGGTTTCGAGTTGCATCTCTTACTCACAGCAAAAATGTCAATATCGCAACAAATCGTATCGCCACTCCCATTCATCGGCTGAAAGAAGAATGAAGCCACTAACTTCCTGTAATAATAATTCGACTGGGTAATTTCTCTAATTCGACTGGGTAATTTCTCTCCCCGCGGCACTCTTCCCACGCTGCCTGCGTATTCGAGCCTGCCCTTGGAAGGGAGACTTAATTTGCTCAAATATTACATCCCCCTAAATGTAATATTTTTCGTTAGTGGAGTTCTGATGCCAACACTAATCTATGAAAGTGAAGTCTGAAATTGGCCCAAAAATTATCGAAAGTAGACTGGAAATGCAGACGCTTAGGAACATGTGCTCGACTTGTTTATAGGATAGATTGAAGATTGAATAAGCTAGCCTGCAACAACTGCAGAGCCGGTCGCAGCATACTAGTCGATAGGATAAATAAAGGATCCTAAGGCGGTTTTGTCACGTGGAACGTATGAGCGAGGAGAGGATGGTAAAGAAAATATATGAGGCGAGTATTGAAGGCAATTGTCCATTGCGGTTCCAAATAGAAGAAATTACTTAAAATCTCAGCATTATCTTGATTTCTGCCCCGCATTAGTGGAATGAGATTTTAATATAAAACCAATTTTTTGATCATGTTTTTAAAAGCATATTTTTGGTAACCTAACAGCAGTTTAACAAACGAAGATTATTTCATGCCTACTTAAAAATACTTCATACCGGGTGGCGGATTTATAGAGTCGCGCAAGTCCCAATTGCAAGGGCCCCCAAATCGCTGAAATGAAAATGAAAAGTAAAACCTGGAGCAACAGAAACTGCGATATGAAAAGTGAAGCTATTAAAAAATTATGTCTAAAAACACTGTTTCACTTTAAAAAATACTGGCAGATCCGATTGTGCTCGGCTGTTGTCGAGTATTTATTGATTCCTTCGTATTACGTTTCGCTCAGTCGGGTCGGCTCGGGAACTCTAGGCTCATAGTTTTGGTAATTATTTGTTATTGATATTTTAATCAAAAACATTGTCTCTATATATATATGTTGTGATGTCACTGTCTCGTAACAAGAGCCCCCAAAATGTCATAGTAACATAGATCCATCTAACATAAATCTGTTATGGTAAAAACTAAAAAAAACATTTACACCCCATTGATATTGATAAATACTGACATATATGAGTAGATATACTCTTCCGTATTTTGAAGTAAGCAATATTGCTATTTCTGAATCTTGACAGTTATTGTATAACATTATAATGCCGCCAATCTTGAACTTTTAAGTTTGACAGGTTTGAAATTGATGAATCCAATCAATTATAAAGGTCATCATTCATAATTGTGAATAATATTTGTTTACGTTTTAGAGCTTTCTGATCGATTGAATTCATTCATTTCAAATCTGTCAAACTTAAAATGTCAAGATACGGAAATAGCAATATTGCTTATTTCAGAATACGGCCGACTGTTTTTTTTCTACTATTATGATACTGCGAACTTGTTTCGCAGTGGCGACTATTGCAATAAGAATGTTCTTAGGTTTTCACTCAGAATCTTCAGGTTTGTGTTTTCTGAAGTATTATGCCGTGTTATTACGTCCTTTCCGGCCGACGTTTCGGATCCCATATATATATATATATATCGACGGCTCCTACGTATAATGTCGTAACCCACCAATCGACGATTTTGAGTTTTTGTGTATTTCATATGAATCTAATTGTATCTTTAATTCCAAGAAAGAAGCAAAAGATTTTTTTATAATAAAAAAACGTTATTTATTGCAAAATATTTTTTTTCCTTTCTTGGAATTAAAGATATAATAAAATACATATGAAATACACAAAAAACTCAAAATCGTCGATTTGTGGGTTACGATATTATACGTAGGAGCCGTTGATATATATATGTGTGTTGGTATTTTTATCTCTATAATAAGGAAGTGTCTGCAAATATTTTCTTCATATTCAGTAACAATTTACATAAAGAGTATATGTATAAAATTTGACGATATTCTCGTGGCGTGGTTCGTTGAACGGTCGGCGGTGCTGTGGTCGGTAAAGTTGCCAGTATTTGTGCGCTCACTGGCGCCGGCCGGGCTCGGCCCATTGTGCGCCGACTGTGCCTATAATTGATACACACACACACACGTCTGCACTATTTTGACTATCTAAAACTGCTAAATTAATTAATTTTAGCTAGACTACACTAGCGCATAATAATTAAAACAGTTTTCGATACTGGCATTCCCACACGAGGGGGGTATAAAAGCTATCTCATTTTTACTTCCTTTCTTTTAACTCGTGGCGTCTGCTTGTCGGCTTGTCTGATGAAAAAACTTTTTGGATCGATTTTTAACCCTTTTCCCGTGATCCAATCGAGCTGAAACTTTGCAAGTAGACTCGTGGTGACGATCAAGAAGATCTATCAAATTTTCGTTAAAAAAAATAATTATAGTATAATTTTGGATTTTTCAAATTTTTAATGGTTTTTTCATACAATTCAATAAGTTGTATGGAGATTCCGACGCATATGGTAGACACTAAACCCGAAAATGAGAAAGGGAGTATTGTAAAAACTTGGTTTTTATGGGTTACTTTTTTTAAAAATATTTTAAATGCAGTCACCGACGGTTACTTATTTAGAATGTACTGGGTTCGAGATTTTATATAAATATAGGTCTATCCCTTCGAAAACCATGTTTCCAAATCACTATTAAAAGCAAAGGCAGAAATAAATAGGTACATCAACCAATCGACCCCCAGAATGTGTCAAGTGACAAAATGGCCGCTTCATACTAAAGTGAATTGATGTCGATTTTAGACTGAAATATCATAGCAAAGGCGGTAATATCCAATTATGTAAACAGAAAAAGCACCAATGTCCACTATTCGGTAGCAAACACAGAAATATCCATATTTAAAAGTTAAACATTTATATTACACGTTTATAAAAGTATACACGCATATAAATGAGAAACTGAGGTGGAATTTATTTGAAAAAATCTTATTTTCAATCTTAGTTTCATAGAGAAGTTTCATAATTTTTATTGAGAAGAGACAGGGTTTTTGTATTTATCTCAGAAACACCTCAGTGGGATATTGCTGCCTTTGCTTTTGTACCCCCCATATAGTGTATAAAGGCCACCACACTACGATATGGTATATTTTGTTGGCCAAAATAAATAAGAAAAGTTGATTCGAGCATAGGTCCACAAATGCAGTTGATGGAACTTCCAATTAATATAATAAAACATAATAAAATATAAATATAAATAAATGTATTCTATAGAATTTAACTTTAAATGTTGACAGTTAAATTCTTAATATTAACAACTTGCTAAAGCATAGACACAAATGAAATGTTTCGAGAATTCGACATGTTCGCAGAAAAATTGTTCTGAAACAGCGACTGTTTTGGTTTGTTTTCTGACATTTCCAAAACAATATTTCGGTACGTACTGATAATTAGGAATGGTTTCCGAGGAGAAAAGTAAACCCAAGAATTGAATTATTGACGAATGAATTACACTCACGTGATCCTTCATGTGAAGGAGAGACAAGGTTATAGTGGGGCATTTGAATAAGTTACCATAAATTTGTAATCTGTTCTGTGCAAAGAAGACTCGTCTTTCTTTAAATTAATAATACAACGATATTAGCTTCCCACGCCACTGACTCACCTTTCTCTAAATTAAAATCATAATACAACAAAACAAGCTTCTCACGCCACGAATTTAAAGGGTCTCGTTGGAATGACTTATTAGAGATGGACCGGCTAACTGTTGCTTTATCTTTATAAATGCGTATTTTTCAGTGGGTTTTGCTGATATTCGGGATCAAAGCATAACGGGAGAACAAAAATGGGATTGTTCAGAATCCTTGGCTTGCCAATCTTCCTCTATGGTGCTGAAATATGGGCTGAGAAAACGAGAGCGCAAGAGGATACACCCACTGTAAATATGTTGCTGGTATTAACAGCCCACAGAAAGAATATCTCAACCCTCATATTTTGGCCATGTTACTAGGCACGAAGACACCGTGGAAGAATTGCTGATCCAATTAAGGATATAGAGAACCAGATCTCGTGGAAGGTCACCAAGACCATGTCAGTCCCGGTTAAAACTTCTCTGCGGAGCCCAGTCCTGTGATGCACAAGAAATGCACGGATCGGAATAAGTGGCGACAAATCATCATGCCGTTATACACAATAAATAATCGCAGTTCCACGATCGCGACAGTTTTCATTAGAAGCAAAACAAAGAAGAAAAATACATATGAATGGATAAATATTCACTTGAATAGAGTAATTAGATAAGAAGATAAGATAAACAAAAACGGAAATCCCATTTCTGTTTTTGTATAATCCTTAATTATCCGGTATTGTAGATTTGCGAATTGTTTATTTTACATATTATTAGTAAAAGGCATTTTATTTGCTTACTTTTCTATAACAATATATCCAATCTATACAAGAGGTAAATTTTCTCTTCTAAGAGGAAAAAAGTTACTAATATGCGATAATTAATGCATTTATGTGGGACAATAAATTAAAAAAGAAAAACTAACAATAAGCAAACAATTAAAAAATGAATATAGTAAAGAGAGAAATATTACAAAATTTTAAGCAAAGAAAATAACAGTGTACAGTATGATAATATTACATTTAAAACTATCTATTATTTAAGAAATATTTAAAAAAATTATATGATAAAGAGTTTATACAATTAAGTAATATGTAAGTAGATAACTTAATATAAAATAAAAATTTAATTCATTTTGTGGAGTTTTTTAAAAAAAAAATTAAAGGCCTCATAGTTTTTTTCAATTCTCATTTTAACAGGTATTTCGTTGATCCATTTCACACCTCTAAATGTATAATGATGCTGGGCAGTTGTGGTAAATACTACAGGGGTATGCAATTTACCAAGATTTATATTTCTGCTACTTGATACTAGTTGGACCTGTTCGTTATTATTTTGAAATTTTTTATAAAGTTGTAAAATGCAATTTTGTTTGTAGATAGTTTGTAGTGTGGGGACTTGTAATTTATTGAAAAGCTCTGTAGTCGGATAATCATTGGGTTTTTTAAGAACGATCTTTAAAATTAATTTTTGGGCAACTTCTATAGGTTTCAATGTAGTTTTGAATGCACTACCCCATGAGATAATATCATATTGTAAAACTGACTGGATTGGAGCGTAATATTGTGTTTTTAACAATTTTATTCCTAAAATATTTCTTATTTTAATAAATACATATATGAGTTTTCTTATTCTTTCTACAGTTTTATCGATTTGTATTTTCCATTTAATATTAGAATCAACTATTATTCCTAAATATTTAATACAACCAGCAATAGGCCCTGCGGGCGGCTATGCAGCAAACACAATGTTTACCTACGTCTACGTGAGCCGCTTCGCGGCCGATTGTGTATGTCAAATTTCCATTTTTCAATACGGAAAATAAAATTTACAAAATATCAAGAAAAGGGAAGTGTTCTACAATACCAGAACCCTATTTAAAGGAGATCTTATTAACGAAAGATAAAATATATACAGCATGGTTATATAATGTATACATATAAAAAAATATACGTTTGAAAAAATCCTCTCCATCCATTAATCGCATAGAACTTCTGAAAAATCTAACATCCATACTATTACAAAGTTAATAGAACTCGATAATCGGCCGTATTCTGAAATAGGCAATATTTCTTTTTTGACCAATGCAATTTTTATGTTTGATTCAAATAGTAACGTATCGAAAGAAAAATAATTCGACAGGCTTCAGAAGAAAGGAGCAGGCCAAAGAGCAAAAACAATCAGCCGAAGAGTCTGCAAGTGACGCCACCTTAGTTGTCACTGTGGGGACATTTTGTGTCCAAAATGTAAGGGCCTTCATGTATACTCCTATTTTATTCAATATGAAATGGATCACCAGGAGGATTGGATTGACCTTGTCCAACGTTGAAAAAATTTATAATTTTCTTCACCGAAGTTGTAACCGAATCGACATTAGCAAGAACTAAAAGGTGTAATTGACAAACACCACCATTTTTATGATTGCTTCACGTTTAAAAAATAAATTAAATAATGGTATTTGATGACACTGAATCATGCTAGGTTCATTTATAAATTCATAGCAGTTATTCTTAAGACTATCTTCACAATATGATTATTAATTTATTTATATTTCGACTTTATATTTTAATTTGTAAAATCTGTATTATTTGATCCCTATTCTACATGCATGCCAAAACTTTATATTGTCAATATTAAAAATGTAGTAAATGTATAAACTTAATATTTCGGAAAATATACATTGATAGAACCAAAAGTTTATCGTGGTAATGTACCTACTATACGTAACCAGCAATAAAAATTAAAGATCATAAATTCTAAAATTTATTAAATTATAACGTGATTTAATAACTATATTGTTAAATGAATTAATGAAAAACAATCTTCGAAATGTTCATGAGTTTGACATAATACACGACATCTAGTGCAAAATATGATGGATCAATCATATCAAAATATGGTGGATACAGTCAATGTGTAGAAAATGAACAATGTGACTTTTATGAAAAAAAAAAATTGATAAAATATCACATAATGTATTTACTTATAAAAGCATTCATAATGATTGTTTTTTTATTTATCTTTGTTATAACAGTTGAAAAATTATTACATATTTTCATGGTATTCAGTTTTTTGTATTTTTCTCAAAACATGACTTTTGTTAATGGAACATATTTAATATGCAGCGACTATACGTTTTCGAATTAAAATATGTTTCTCTACCACGTCTACGGATTTCGGTGTCTTGATGTCACAGACGATTGGCTAAGTTTATTAACGTACTTTCACGTATGAAATTAATAAACAACTTCTTATAGGCGTTGTCTGCGGGGCAGCCTGTATGCCTATCTACCACTGCCAACCTGGTTACGATGTACCAAATCCGACCCGTTTCAGTAACGAAGAGTCATGCCAATAATGTTCGCGAAAAACGTCGTGCAGTCTTATGACGGCTCGGTTGCCTGTTAGCGCAATGTTTTTTCCGTACCGCAGGATAAATTTTACCGTTACCAACTCGTTTTCGATCGAACCGTTCTTTTTTGCTTTCTTTATTAATTTAAAACGAGTGGTTCAATTAAGTAGGCGGAGAGAGTGGATATTCATTTTTGAAGTTAGCAGCCTCAAGATGTGTGTTTCACTTTTACCTCGGGTAGAATAGGTCAGAGTGGAGTCGAGAAGCTCTCGGATAATGGTGTCGAGAGTCGAGACGCTGCGAAGGGCCTTATCGTCGAGGTGCAGCTCGCGGATTCGCGCACGAAGCACTTTTAAGGCTTATCACGCGATAACGCTATCAATTTTACTAAAGCGATTGAATTAAATAGTCTAGATGATGACGTTTAAAATTCATAGCGCTTAAATTAAATTAATTACCGAAGAAAATATCGTCGTACCTTCAATTTTCCCCACAACATCGAAGAGAAGCTAGCCCTCGCGTAAACCGATATTTTTATTATTTTTAGAACACTACACGGACATGGTGTGGGGGTAATGGAAGAGATGAGATGCAGATTCCTGTGTCCAGTACGACCGTAGATACCAATTAAAAGTCCGTGTTCGCGGATGAGATTTTCGACTCGAGAAAATCTTTGAGACAGCAATTATACCCTCATGAAATGTCATTGACTAACATTTGACAAACAAAAAACGAGGTATAACTTACTCATCAACTTAATGATTCCAGTGACATATTTTCACATGTCGAACTCTTATTGTTTTAATTCCCACATTTGAGGTCTACTTGCTTTAGACGTTGCCAAAGAAATCTCTTACGCATGATTACCTGTCGCTGAATTATACTGTAATATCAGAGTCGATCTGCTAATCAATTTAATTTACGGGCCCTAAATTTTTGAGTTTTGATCTCTTCTTTACCGTCTTGAATTCTTGTTGTAAACAGCATGGTGCACTTTGACTTCGAACTTTCTAATTTTTAGCATTCGCTCAAAATATAATTTTTGATGAAGTGTTACAAATGGTGCACGTTTTTAATAGTTAATTCGATCTATCTATTTTAAAAAACAGAAGTAGCGATCCTTTTTAAATACTCGAAGCTCTGGTAGAACCAGTTGTCTGTTATCAGTATGGAGTATAATAAGCAATACTAATTTCATACATGTCACCGTGAGAGAAAATGAAAGTATTTCATAGCTCACATATGCGCCGCGTGCGTGAGAGTTTATAGTAGGTACCTAGTACTTACATTTCTTTATATTACTCATTTCTTCATAAGCAATAGCCCGTTTTCTATCGCTTCGTGCCTAGCCTCATAATAAATTTATATTTCGTAAGTATATTTGTACATAGTTATATTCTATTTTAATTGGAGTAATCTAGTTTGTTCTCGGTATATATACATCGTACGTATTTTTAAAATTTGTGAACTTGTATTAATTTCGTTACCGCATTTCGTTAAAGCCTGTTTTTTCTCTAATATACGATATATTTTAAATCGTAATGTAGTAAAATATTTTGAATCTTTAAAAAGGTATTAGGGAAATTTATTAGAAAATTATTTAGTATGCATATTCTTGCCATCAAGGGCGTATATTAATAGCTTAATGAATATGTATAGGCCATTTACAATCACTAGGCCCTGCGGGCAGCTGTTCTGGCAGCCGCGCGGTCTTTAGAGGCCGCCCGCTCAAACACTGGCTGCTGTTACCTAGGCCCTACAATCGACGGCCGACAATTGCTTGTCGCTAGGCACAGCGGGCTATTTATGTTGGCTATGTGGCTAATAGTGGCCCCTGCGCAGCCATTGATAGACTTGCTGTTTGGTCGGTTATGGTGGCCACTTCGTGGGTGATGGTGGCCGCTGCGCGTCCATCGACGTCTGCAATCGGTTCTCGCCGATTGCTAGCTTTAGATAAATGGTGTTAAGACAAACATGCTTTCAAAATCAGTTATCAATTGTCAAATTGATACTTTGCCAGACAATTTTACTCAACAGTACCGACTTTGCTTCTAATTCTCTCGTCGTATGAAGTATGTTTGCATATCAAAATGACAAAAAAATCAATAATTTTCAGATTTCTTATTAAAACAACACAATTGAAAAGGAATATTCCTGCACTAAATACAAAGGAAAATGTATCAAATACAAATTCATCACTTTTCAACGTAAAACAATGATGGAAAGTCACACAAAGATAAACGATGTACAAAAATATGACATTCTTGCTCTTCGGGGTGCGACATTATACACAAGAAGAGTTCGTTTAGTTTTAGCGTTTCATTTCAAATTCATTCGCGCAAAACTTTGGGTTATTTGTTAAACAAAAATGTTTTAAGCATGATAAATGAATATGAATATGGTATGAAATGAGTATGGCAGGTGACCAGTATTACGTCGCAGTACGTCATATTCAAAGTTGATATACTTGCCAGGAGAATAAAAAAATTGATTTAAAAAATTATTCGTATCGCCCTTTTCTTTCATTAAATGTTATTTTTGAAGTTACTCGAATATTAAATGATGTATAATATTTCTACATATTAAATTAATCTAAATGTATATTAATCAGTTCGATTCGTTTTTAAAAAAAATCATACGATTTTGTTATTATTAGAAGCTGGAATTGGAAAAACAACGCACTACTTGCTGCATTTTTAGCGTAATCATAATGTTGATTAAAAAATAATGTAATTATATACTTGTAGCCCTTGATTATAACTACAAACACTTACTGTAAAACAAGATTTTAGACAAGGTGTGTAGTAGTAATATATTGTTACGGATCGTGACTTTGGGAGACAAATGAAAACACTGGAAATTAAGTAACGATTTATTAATTAGTAATGAATTATTTTAATAAATTGATAGTTAATTAACTTAACACGATTTAAATTTAACACTAGTCTTGAATTCACGCTGTTTCCCAGTTTATCACTCGTCTTTAAACTATTTATTATCGCTAGATAACAGTTTCGAGAAATTTCTGTTCAATTGTCACACATAAGTAGACATCGATTAATATCTGTCGACTGGCCACCCAGACCATTGGCTGATATCGCGCCTGTAGAAGTGTCAAAAGAATGACAGCGCAGCTGTCAGTTGCTGGTTTTTCGAATCCTCGATAACATTATTTTCCTTTATAGTGTTTGAGAGAAGGTTCCTGTCTATTCTAGGCTATTCCAGGCGTCTTCCGAATGTTGTAGATAATCCTAGAGTGCTGTAGGGTGTTTTAGAGCGTTCTGTAGTGTTGTTCCAAAATGACATATTACAAGTGCGCAATTCCTTCTACTTACCATTTCTTTACAATATATATTGTATATTGAAAATAAATTTAATCCTTCTTTCACATATCAAACGCATTATTTCCATTGATGTGTCCCTAACTTACCAAACGTTTCAGAAATATTGGCATCAAAAGCCTGTCAAATTACCAGCATATGGGGTCTGCTATTTCTTGTTCAATAGCGTTTTTGGTGTATTTTTCCTTCGGCCTTATACACAATATCACGTGTTCGCCCCAACGAATCGCTATTCAAACAGGGAAATAGCGCAATTTATTTGCATACACTGTACGTTTGTCCTCGTCTTTATTACCACATCCGACTTTTTGTCCGAATAAATACCCATCTGCCTAATTCGCATGCGAACCATGTCAGAGCCACATCATGCGGAAAACGCTGTCAAAATATCGGATAATATCATTTGGAATTTATTCCAACTTCAGAAATGTATTTATACCACAGACTATGAAATTGACAATACACAGTTGAACTAAAGCCCTTCTTTGTGCGAGGGGATTGTGACACAGCGGAAGTATGTCCCCCCGATATATATTTTAAATACATTTGTAATGCACTTAAAGTATTATTCTTGCATAATTAAATCCCCTAGAAAGCAAATTTTTTAACCGCGCAATGTCCAGAGTGTGGAGTGGACCGGAATGAGACGGATGGAGGATTTGTTACGGGCAGCGCAGGACAGAGGTTTTCGCACAAGTGACCGCCAACTTCGGGGGAACCTGACAAGGCGCAGAAAGAAGAAGTAAATAAAACGCATTTTTTATATTAGACTTTGTTTTTTAAAATTTTTAAAATTTTGTTCCAAACCGAGTCTCTTCAAGTAAAAACTTATTTTTGTATAAAAACATTATTATAATATATTTTTAAGAAATTAAAAATAACAACGTCGTTTTCTTCTCACTATAACACTCTAATTAAAAAAGTTTTCATTATAACTTTTTCGACGCTTACTGCGTCATCTTCAGTAATAAACTAAACTAAACCTTAAGACTAATGACTGACTACTTGTCGGGTCTGGTGTGGGAGTGGAGCGGTGGGAAGGGGTAGGTTTGCGGGCGGGGCTAATATGAACAAGAGGAGGGATGTAATGTAGGGTGTTTGAATGTTGAGTGTATTACTATTGTTAAAATAGATTTCTAAAATGTCTAGTTTTCTTCCTTTTCGGCATATATGGAGTACCTCTACGTTGTGATGGGTGAATCGATGAGCTTCTGATCTTGCATTTTGGCTGACGTGACTAAATTAAATTTTAATCTAAATTTTCTAAAATGCAAGATCAGAAGGTCATCGAGTATTTAGTTTGACTTTTTCAAAATTGTTTCAAAATTTACAAGCTCGTAATAAGTTTTTTCGAACAAGTCGAACGTAGCGGAACCAGCCGTGGAACCACAGCGTATATAAATAAATTTCCGTTAGTTCATATCTATATATAATAATTTTAATGGTCTGCGATTTATACGTAAGTATTTCTCATAATGATAAAATTTACAAAAATATGACAAACAAATGTGTTTTCTCATATTTTCGGTGAACAAACGGACGAGTTAGATTTAAATATTGGGATTATTCTTTTGTCATTCGTTATGCAAATTTTGATTTGCGCCGGATAGAGTGTGGGTCGAATCGAAATATGAAATGCTACCGTCGCGTCGTGTGGCGTCTCATCTGAGGTCACGCTCAGGAGGCAGGCTCGCGGCTCGCGGCTCGCGGCCCAGACGGACGCATCCTGCCGGGACGCGCAACAATGGAAGGGCCCGCACCCACGCGGCAAATTTCAATTATTCATCTCACTCGGAGAACGTTTTGTAAATAAATATTAACTTTGATGTACATAAATTAAAGCCAGCGCATTCAAACAGGTATTCAATTTATATATATTTTTTTTCTCTGACATTTGTTACTTGTAATATTGTAAAATTGTATGACATAGTGCGGAAAGGTTTCAACTAATAGCGGCTCCCTTAGCGGTGTCCCTATCCCATCCCAATTATAATAATTTCATCGTTTTGTCCGTCATAACCTCGTGTAACGTCCGTAACTTCTTTATAGTATTTTTTTTCTTTATAGAAAAATATTTTTTTCTTTACAGTATTTTTTTAATTTTTTTTATATAAATAAATAAATACTTATTCCTTAGGAACCGACATTTAAAAAAAGTACCGTAATTTTTCACCGGGTTACTGCTACATATTATCTTCTATATTTAATAATTTCGTTGTCTGTCCTGTAACTTCCTGGAATTCACGGCTAAAAAACGAAATTAGCAACCTCCATGACCCGTCAAAAATATACTATTTATACTACACATATATAGTATATTTTTAAGAGCGGAGCTTCGCTAAGACGCGAATCATTAATTTACGCCTGACAGGCTTTTTATTACTTATTTATAAATAAATAAATAATACTTTAATTATGTTTCGTGATTTTTCACGTGTGTATGGCTGGTATATACTTATTTAAAGATTTAAAGCATCGTAACAATAATATTCTAAATACTTGTCATTAAAATCGTCCGCGAAATCCGAAATATTTACAGGAACGAAAGGAAAACCAAGTATTCGCAGGAGTAGTGGTAACTTCTAGACACCACAAAGTAGAAGTACATTTCGAGCCAAGTACGACTACCATACCAAAGGAGATTTTAAAAATCGTGCAGTGCATACCTACTTTTCTCTAACTAGAGTATTTATGTAAGTAGTAATTGGGTAAATATGTTGTAATGCAAAATATTTTCGTCATGCCAAATAATATGTGTAATGTAACAATAAGGGCCAGTTTGATTAGTAGTTGCAGAAATAATGAGAAAAAAGCATCGAATTTTTCTACGAAAACGGGTGTTTTCGTTGGTGCAAAACGCAAAAATAGCATGGTAATATTTTTGGTAGTCGGTTAGTAAATTAAACATCACGTATTATATTTTTTTGTCAAAACTAAGAATTTGCTTTTAATTATTTTTACTACTACTAGCTCTAGATATACGCGGATTTTTTTATCGTAGTTAAACCTTTAACATAGTTTAAAAAATGCTTTTTAAAGGACGATTGTAATACATTTTGTGGTACCCGCCTATTTTTTTTTATATATTTTTTTTATTAAATTTATTTGGTATTAAAGAGTGTATTCAATATAATATAATTAATACACATTTATATTACACGCTTACCCACTTTTAAATGAGAATTTATTCTCGCGTTTAAAAGTGGGGGCATTGTCATATATGTATATATCTATTTTTAATGTAATCATTAGTGTAAGACAATAGATTAAATAAGTAAGATATAGACAAAGAAACATTAGATTAAGTTGTAAAAATTAAGACATTAAATTAAGTAAGTAAGATATAAACAATACAAGAAGACAAAAATGTAAGACACTAGATTAAGTAAATAAGATATACACAAGGAAACGTTAAATTAAGTTATAAAAAATAATAATTAAGAAGGTATTGTAATAACATTTAAAAGTATGTATATATTGATTGTTTTTGGTAAGATTTTTTTCATTGCGTTATTGTGATGGTTTTTTGTAGAAGTTTTTTCAATTTAGTTTTGAATTTTCTATAATTTTTTTCCGTCTTCATTTCATTGGGAAGAGCATTAAAGAATGATACTGAGAAATGGTAGTGGGCTGTGCTAGTATTACATTTAGGTATCAAAATATTTCCAGCTGATCTCGGTCTATTACTAAAACATCCATGTGTACTATTATTGATATACATTTTCTGAATTTGAAGTATCGCAATTTTTTTTGTAGATTTGATTAATATTTGGGACGTTAAAAATATTATAGGTATTAAATTGAAATGAATTCCTTGTGTCCAATGATTTTTTGATTTTCCCGGTTTCCCAATTTGAGAATGATTTATCCGATCGTTTGGAACTAAATTCAACAAGAGCCGACAAAGAATAAAATATTAATTCATATTCCGATCTTTGCAATAAATACATTTTGTTGGGTTTTGTCCAACACACCACGAAGTGCATGGGGACGTAACGTGCGCTCCAGCTGTAAAGCGACATTTCCTCCCACGTTCCCTGTTATTTAAGGTGCCGCCATGTGTTTTGTATTGTTCGTAACTTTCGGGCAAAGTAAGATCCAAATAATGATCATTGAAAAACTTTACTCCATATTGCAATTTCTTCACCTGTATTCTGAAATTATTTTATTACGTAGGTGCCTAAATTTATTACACCTGCTATGATTTGTTGTCCTCGTCTAGCAGAAGAAACGTAATGAAAGATCGAAATCATTATTAAAGCTAATTAACAAAATTTTTATATATAGATTAATTTATTGATACACGTTTATTTAGATATGTTATCTCTTAAAAAAATTATATACAATCTCATTCGAGCAAACTTTTGCTTTTTCATCGTTGATGGTGGTACGTGTATGTGAAAGCGATAGGAAAGTGAATCAAATATAAATGCCGCAAGATATTTCTAAACGGCAGTCTTATTTTCGCTCTGTATTGTTTTATTTTCAGATTTCCCTATATTATCATTTATTTTGTTCTTCTTTTGTCTTTGTTTCTTTTTCCGAAAACGGAAAAAAATATTTTTATTATTTATCTTGTGTTGTATAACAATCCGTTGGAGAAAGTAATTTTGAAAGATTAGTATACACCGTGCAAAATATGAAATATTAAAATGAATGTTAAAATTTATTTATTATTAAACATATGTATATATTATATTCAGGGTTATTTATATTTTTAAGCACATTACTGAAAGTCGTAAAAAACCGTAGTATGACTAGTAACTAGTATCGTGTTTAGTCAGTTTTTGGAGTTTATTTTGTAAATAACTAACTGTTCTTTGTTTCTCCTATGTACACAGTTCATCTTTCGTAGAAATGTTATGTAATTTTATCAACTATGCTGCAAATATCTTGTCGGCTTGTCTGCCGAAAAAACTTTGGATCGATTTTTAACCCTTTTCCCGTGATCCAATCGAGCTGAAAGAAAGAAACCGTATCTAGCCGTACAAAACATGTTTTGTATATCACACGATTCACTTCATTCTTATTATAATAGGCATTATACTTATACGTGCTCGTTGGTCCTAATAACCAAGCACGAGGCGGCTATGCCGTTTTTACTCACTACTTTTTTTTCACTACTATTTGCATAATCATGAATGTATGAGAAAATAAGCTTAATTATTATATCAAGTAATAAGACATAATCTTTTTTTTTTCAATTTCCTAAAGAAGTACATCGATAAATTTAAAAAATATTAATCATGAAAACCGCATTATTTGTTTTTTATTTATTAACCGGTTGATTATCCAATGTATTATAAGCATATGTTTCCTAATTCTGCTATGTATTGTATGTATATTTTTATTATTTTTGATTTTTTAAGGTATTTTACTGCAACGTTTTGGACTTGGTGCAAATTCAAGAACGTTTGTTTTAGTAAAGGAGACAGTACAGACATAGCAGGATGTACATGTACGTTATCGTAGTATTATAACCTACCAATGCAAACAGATATCACAAATATTTCGTGGAAGAGTTTTGATAGTTAAACGAAAACGAACGCAGACTTACTGGGGACTGAAATTGAGGATTTGAATAAAATCAATACACCGCGAAGTGTCCATTTATGAAACAAATTCGATTTTGCCGTAAAAATCCAATTGAATGGCGAAAATTGTGAACCAAATTACCAAGATAAAAAAATTATCAATATATTTATGTATCTGAAAATATCGTTGCAATCGACATCACTCTGAGCGAGATATCACTCGCATAGAATCTGTATTCTAACTTGGTTTATTTTAAGATATAGATTATAGATATTGCAGACACAGCATGGTATGGTGTGAATTCTCGTGTAGGTCAGAAAATTGACAAATTCCGATGATCTACCAGCTCAATTTTGAGAAATGCATCAGTAAGAAATGTTTTTTTTTTGTTTATGTTTTAACACGGTCTAAGAAAGTCCGTTTTTAGTGTCGGAGTTGTGCTTTGATATGTATGTAAATGCCTTGCTTTTAACACAGATATACGATTGGGAACCGTCCAATATATTTATGCGGTTTTCGACTAAAGATCTAGAATTTGCCCTATACAGAAGTTTACAAAAAAATGGCAATCAATCTTTGATTGAAGTAAAATCTGTCCGAGTTTCCGCATCGAGGCAGTATGTAATACTTTCCCATGCCGGCTTATCTAGTCCGCGCCGCGAGGTTATTCGCTTCTCACGCCACTCCAAACCAAATATAATATAGGATCGATCTTTCGACATATTGCAGCTGGAAGACCTAATCGAAAGCAAAAGTTGTTTGCTTATTGGAAAAACGATATTGCCTCGAGGTGATTGCGCTCTTTGTCGTATCGAGATACAAAACAATTCATCGATATGTTCATGTTTTGTAAGCAATACGTTTTATTCTTTTCTTTATATTTAATTAAGGTCTTACTTATAGAGTTCAACATCTAATAAATGTTAGTAAAAGTCGTAAAATCAGTCAAATTACTTGCGTAGTTAGGAAAATATATCGATAGATGTAGCAAATCTGACTAAACATCACACTTGTTCTACAGGGGTAGGCAGAGAGGATAGAACGTTATCCTCTTCTGTCCTGGCAAACCATCTTTGCTTCGTCCACTTCATTACATATTCTCATGTATACTATTCTGTTGTTGAAGCTTTCAATAGGGTCACCTTCCGATATTTGAATTATATGAACATGTCAGGTTTTTCGCAGACACCCTCTTTTCCTGTTGCACTCAACACTCGGCTCATATTTTATTTACCGTCCTATCCTCACTCAAATACGTTACACATGACTAAACTATCTCAGCGACTTCTTTATTCTATCTACTACGCTACAGCCAGCATTACATCTACTTCTAATTTGTTCATTCTTGACTCTAGTGTACATATATTTTCACACACGTCTAAGGCCCGAATTCGGAGTCAATACTTAGTGATTGAAAGGTTAAGGTACGCCTTAGAGTACAAAATAACACTTAGTGATTGAAGGGTTAATAAGGGACGCCTTTTCAGTAGAAAATAATACTTTTAAGGTTTCAGTACAAAATAACACTTTTAAGGCGTACCTTAACCTTTAAATCATCAAAATATTGACTCTGAATTCGGGTCTGCAGACCGAATTTATAACACAGTCTTCAGTGTACATTTTTTTTGCAATTCTATGTTTTACTTCTCTATATTGGAGTTGGCATCAAAATCTATTATTTACCGCTAGCTAATCAATGTAGTAACTCAATAATAATGAATACGTAACGCTGCGAAAAGCGCCTTTATTTGCAGCTACCACATCATATCCGCCAAACGAGCCCAAATAAAGGCGCTACACAAAAACTTTTGCGCATTTTCTTGGGAAAATTTTCCCCGCCTGTTTATGCAAACAGTACGTTGGGCGGCCTCATTTGTGACGTTGCATGGCGACTTGACTGATGTATGTATGCATGCGCACGTAGGTGAGAAGTGTGCCAGAGGATAGGCGGTCTATTTTTGTTTTAACCTCGTTCCCCCCGTCTTACCCTTGCGAGCACTCGGGGTTGCAGCCGCGCATACGCCAGTATTTTATATTTTACCGGACGGAGTTTCATAAAACCTCCCGCATGTGTGGCGCCCGCCGCGTGTATTAAATTTTTTTTTTCATTGTTTTGTCGTGCGATACACGAATATCATTAAAATATCTTAGTTGGTTCGTTTTTTTTTATATTTCAAATTTTGTTTTCTAAAGAACTGCACATTTTAACAAACATTTATACAAGTAAATATAACAACACGCTCGTGGAATCTACGAAAAAAGTTGGCGAAGGATGATGAATTGAATCAAAATTTTAGGTGTAAGATAATTTTTAATGGGTAATTTGTTATACGATATACATAATATTGAGAAAAAAAATGCAAACTTTGATGTCGAATATCTCTTTAACTATTGATATTAGGTCATGGTTGCTTAAACATTTTTGACTCATAATCAATGCAGGAATCCACCTGTAAAGTATTGTGGACTAGCTCTGTTACACCCTGTATATGTGTGCGGTGTATACAGAGCGTAATTCGAGATTCATTATTCGTAGTTTAAATAGTAATTAAAAATATTGATTATTGGGATAGTAACCAAATAAAAAATCAATGCCACAAATGCACTTTTGTTCCCAAGAAAAATTTACATTTTGTCGGAGTACATTCTCGAAATTAAAAAATGATTATAGATTTACTTTTGTGTGTTCATGGTAAAATCAATTTTATGATTTTAATGGAAGTTCTAAAATATGAAAGATTTACATTTTTCATTTTCATATTAAAGTGCTATACTTTTTACGTAAATGTTGCTACAGAAAAGATTACAAAATAGAGACGGGGATAAAATTGTTGGATTCTCGCATTCGAAATAAGCTGTCAGAAAATATTCGTTTCTCGAGCTTTATCGGATTCAATACATCAAGATTATTGTGACAGATTTGTTTACTGTTTTTTTGTTTTGTTTTTTCAATGATTGATTGATGTACACTACTTTCCCGTTTTGAAATCCATTTATAGTATTTTAAAAGACAATCAACTTGTAAATATCACAACTTGTTGTTTTAACTTAGAATATAACTATCAAAATCCAAAATCAAAACCGTCTAATTGACAAAATTGACACTTATTTTAAAAATAAATATTTTCTTGTTGTATCCAAAATATAAGTGAAAATATGTTTAATAACAGGTCTATCGTCGTAATAATGTAACGTAAAACGTAATCTATCATCGTAACCTTCAAGTTCGTATGAACTCCATATCCTATCTAAAAATGTTCCTTCTGTGTACAGTTTTCTGGGATATTCTGCCGTGTGTATGTGACCTCTCTGGCCGAAGTTTCGGATCCCACTGCAGGGTCCATCGTCAGGGCTGATGTGACGAGCGTGTGTTGAAGTGTAGGTTAAGTATTGCCGATCCTTCGCTGGTCTTAAGAGGTCCTTAACCTTGTTGTTTGTGCCCAACACTGTATCTGGAATCCCACCATTCCCACCACCACCCAGCGCAATTGAATTATTTCTCAATTTAATTATTTTCTTATTCTAGGTTAAACCTCTTTTCAAAATAAGTGTAAGTACTATATAAGAAAATGAGTTGTAATACAAAAAGAATAATAATGTCAGAGATTTTATGAAAAATAAGAATAAAGATAATGTAGATAAAATAACTAGGTTGTTAAAAAGATAGGTAGATAAATATATGAGATTGATTAAAAAAACAAGGATAAAGAGCTAGATAAAATAACAAATAAAAATATATATTCAGTAGTGAAATATAGTAAGGTAGTACAGCAACTAAAATAAAATATAGTAGGTACTATAAGCAAACATTTGCCAGTTCGGATGTAAAGAATGTATCAATTCTTCAGCATACTGATTTTTGTCAATTTGTTATTTAAAATGGCTGTGTTTAACAATTTTCTTTGTTTCGTTTGTTAACATGTGAAGACACGAGGGGCAAATAAATTTACTGTTTCTTTGGCCAAAAGAGGTATTCATGGTGGGCGTATCAAAATTAATTACAAGCTATTGCGTTCTTTCGAAGTTTTATATATTTATTGATTTCTCATGTTTTTCATACTCTATTTGCTCTGCTACCACTCTCATTTCATTTTATTTTTAGTTAACCTAGTGGATTCATGCACATAATTGGCTTAAATTTTTCTGCACCTTATATTTTGTTCTACTTATCACAAATAAGCTATATGAATCTCATACAATAATGGAATAATTTTTTATTTATTTTAAGACATGCTCGATTTCAGAGTCAATACTTAGATGATTTAAAGGTTAGGGTAGGCCTTAAAAGTGTTATTTTGTACTGAAAATTACGCTTTTAAGGTGTATCTTAACCTTTGAATCACTAAGGAGTGACTGAATTCTGGTCTTCGTATGCTTATCTCGCTAGAATCTATGCTGAGACATCGTTTTTTGTTTTAAGTTGAGGATAAGTTGTCTACTGTATAACTGCCAATAGTTGCAATGATAGAACTCACAATATTAAGTACGAGAGAGAATGCAAATTTGCTCATTGTCATTGTGAATAGAAACCACCCCCTGAAGTTCCATGAACGCGTTTCAGCTCGCCTTGGAACTTTCCAGACTCCTGATTGCATTTGCATAGGTATATACTCGCTCAACTAAATTTAACCAATCTTATAACTCCTCTGTCTCCCAATCAAAATTTTAATGTCTGATCTTCTGGTTGTTCGACCTTGACTTGACCCCAACTGCATGCGTTTATTCTTCGCGATCCTGGGCCTTACTTAGTTTAGTGAGGCTCCGGTCATCTCTCGGACTCCTTGGAGATCGCCCTTCATTCTTTTACGTTCCCTATGATTAGTTTCTCGGTGGTTTCTGTCTCTTCTAGCAATATTCCCAGAGAAGGTAAGATTCATTTTCTTCATGTTGTGGAAAGCGTTTCTTTAGTACAAAGCTTACTACGACTATGTACACAAATGCGTATATTCTGATTTTATAGTAGTGTTTGAAAATAAATGCGTCATCCATGGGTCGGTACTTACGAGAATTTTACCACCATCGATGATTTCTTACACGGTTTTATTTAGCTTCACTTGTCTATTTTTTTCAGTCACAAAATTTTGCAATCAATATTTGACCCTCTTCCCTAAAATTTGGCAGAAAGATGTACCTATTCCGTATGACACAATACAATAATCATTAGTTAATTTTACACAATCAGTTCAATTATTTGACACAATTCGATTACATTACAAGATTTATTGTGACAGTGAGTAAAAAGTAGAAAACCGTATTATATTTAAAAAAACAAGAATTTATCAAAAAATTACTCAAAAGGAAAAAATGTTTTTTAACAGCAACAGTACTAAGAGCGATTACAGTATATGCGTAGGTATGTCAATAAAATCAAAAGCGTCGGGCGCTTTTTTCAAATTCCATCGATCGCTTGCATTAAATAAGCTGTACAATCACATCACTAGACGTAAAACTCTCCATCACAATTCTATTCAATAATTTTATACTTAGTTATGCTTAAGACATACCACAAATTATTAATATTAGGTCCTTACATATGAAATTGACGTTTAGTATGGGAGGAACATAAAGCCGATTTTTTTTTATTATAATATATTTATTTAATCAAAGTATGTACCATTGCTATCTATGCACTTTTGCCATCTCATAGGTAGTTCATCGATCCCTTTACTAAAAAAACCATTCGGACGGGAATCAATAAAATCTTTGAAGGCGGTTTGGACTGCCCCATCGGAGTTGAATTTTTTCCTTTGCAAGAAGTTATCCAAATTTCGAAAAAAATGGTAATCTGTTGGGGCAAGGTACGGAGAGTACGGTGGATGTCTTAGACATTCCAATTGAAGCTCCTCTAATTTGGTAGCCGTCTGTTGTGCAGTGTGTGGTCTAGCGTTATCATGAAGCAGCAGTGGCCTAGAGCGATTAACCAGCCTCGGTTGTTTAGCAGCTAGCTTTTCCATCATGGTTTGCAGTTGCTGACAATAGACATCTGCCGTAATCGTCTGGCCAGATTTAAGAAAGCTGTAGTGAACGACACCAGCACAAGTCCACCAAACGCTCACAAGTAACTTTTTTGGGGTCAATTTTCGCTTGGGGCATGGTTTGGCTGGTTCGGCAGGGTTCAGCCATTGCGATGAGCGCTTCGAATTATCGTACAGGATCCACTTTTCATCACAGGTAATGATTAGATTTAAAATCCCTTCATTATTGTGCCGGTTGAGTAATGCAACGCAGCAGTCAACGCGCGTTTGTTGATTTGCTTCACTCAATTCGTGAGGTACCCACCTTTCAAGCTTTTTCACCTTACCAATTTGTTTCAAGTAGATTAAAACAGTTTTATCACTAACACCGCAGCCTGCAGCTAACTCGGATGTGGTTTGCGATGGATCCGCTTCCACAATAGCCTTCAATTCTTCATTATCAACTTTGGTCTGCGGCCGTCCACGGGGCTTGTTCTGCAGGTCGAAATTTCCAGAACGAAAACGTTGGAACCAAAAACGCACTGTGTTTTCTTTTGCGGCACCGTCGCCATACACATCATTAATCCTTCGAGCCGTTTCTGCAGCACTGGTGCCACGGTGGAACTCGTACTCGTAAATAACGCGATATTTCAAGTTTTTCATTTTGTAAACTGAGTGACGCAAAGAAAAAAACAATTGAGGAAAAAACAAATGAATTACAATTTTCAAAACACAAATACATGAGTAAATAGCTGTATAAATTTGGATTTGTAATTCCTAGCCAAAGAGAAGATATTTGAGATCAAATTTGCCAGTACGGCAAAACCTCAATTTCATATGTAAGGATCTAATATAAGCTTGGAAACGCAATACGCTGCGCCATCAAGGTAACGGCTAGACGCGCATCATGACACGGCCAGCGCTTAATTTTGCAAACGATATTTCCAGTACCTACATCGGATTTATCTGAATTGCATTGAGTATGTTTTATTTAAGATTAACAATGTGATATTGTATATATATATATATATACTATTATGACTTATCCTAGCCTATCACTTGATTTTGGCTTGACGTCGAGATACGGGACACCATTTATATATATAGGGATTACCCTATACTCAGCCACGGGCCCAGATAGACTATCAGCACATGCCATAGATTCATCAGCGGTCCATCCAGCAATACGAGGAGGTCGGCGCCCCAGTAGGTACCACCGGTTACAGATATGCGTCAAACATGAGTACGAGGCACAGCAGGTGTGACTAGTATTTCATGCACCACGCGCCTCCGGACAAGTAGGAATCCTTTGTTCAGAAATAATATAAGAAGCGGCCCATCTTCAATCCTCTGGGGTATTATGCCGTGTTTTTAGGACCTTTCTGGCTGACGCTTCAGATTCCATTGCAGGGTACATCATCAGGGCTGATATATTATTGTGAGTGTTGGTGTTGTGGTTTAGTATTGACATTTTTTATTGTGGTGCAGTATTATTTAATTGTTGAACCAAACCTTTTAATTAAATTATCTTCTGGTAATCCTATGCTTTTACTTTGATATTACAATTTTCACTCTTCTTTATAATATCTATTTTTAATAATTAAGTTACATATAATTTATTTAATGTTTTCTTCATGTTTATAAGTACTTACGTAGCAAAATTACAAATAAAACGTTCGTTGTTTTCTATTTAATTCTACATCCTTTATTTTCTATGTAATTATACACAATGGCTTTTGTTAAAGTTTTGATACTAGCTTCTTATACCAGGGGCACAGGTTCGATTTTTTCTGCATGTTTACAAATACTTATGTAGCAAAATTACAAATGAAACGTTGGTTGTTTTCTATTTAATTCTACATCCTTTATTTTCTATGTAATTATACACAATGGCTTTTGTTAAAGTTTTGATACTAGCTTCTTATACCAGGGGCACAGGTTCGATTTTTTCTGCATGTTTACAAATACTTATGTAGCAAAATTACAAATGAAACGTTGGTTGTTTTCTATTTAATTCTACATCCTTTATTTTCTATTTAATTATACACAATGGCTTCTGTTAAAGTTTTGATAATAGCTTCTTATACCAGGGGCACAGATTCGATTCCATGGGAGGTCACAATACATCTATGTGATTTTTTGTGACTTATTTCACTGTAGTAGTTAAACTTCTTTTTGCTAAACCTAAACAGCTTGTTGTAGCGGTAACAATAAAATTTATACAATAAATTTAAAAATACAACATTTTCAAAACTACTATTTAGACCCCAACTTTTGAATTTTTTAATAGAGATGCAACACGAAATATGTGTTGCATTAATCCATTTACTACTTTCAAAACTAAGCTAATAACCTGTGCTATGAAAACAAGACACTTGATGGTGTCCTGGAACGGGGCTCGAAGCACTGACCACCAGATCACTACGCGAGCATCATGACCACTACAGCAACGAGCTACTCTTCTCCTTCACGCCCCTTCATGTTCATCCCAATTGTTTTGTTTGCCAAAATTTGCATACTTTAGACATATATTGCTTTTAATAGACACAGGCATCCCTTTTTTCTATAACTAGATCGGAATCCCTGGCAATGTCACTAATAAGATATAGAAATATAAATAAAATGAGAACAAAAGGCTTTACATATTTTTTACATTATAATACCATACTATACTAATCCATTATTGTGCATAATGAAATTCGTATTATGACCAGAGGCTCACTCTCAGCCTGGCAGAGTTATTTATATCTTAGATATTCTCAGTATGTTCCAAAAACTATTATTCTGTGACATAAAAGAAGAACCTAATACTCTACCTTCCAAGAAAAAAATATCTGAGTGAGTGGCATTTACGCAACACTATTGAAGTAAAACTTATTTGCCAGAAAATATCAAAAGATTATTTTTAGTTCGATAAAGCACGTTTTGACAAAATATTAATAAACGATCCTTTTTATTTACATAACAAACATATGTATTTATTCACAATCTAAAAATAGAAGAAACAACAGTGGTTATTTCTTTACAAATCTTATACAAATTATAAAAATTACTTATTTATTCTATAAAAAGTCATTTTTTACCCTACACGGAAACAGTATATTCATTTATTCAAAGTATTTTTGTATTTTAAAACATACATAATAATCGGGCTTTTTATTTATTTAATTATTTATTATTTATTTAACTTCCATAATTAATAATATAACTTAATAGAAATAATTACGTTTCTGCCAGGACTCGAACTCGCAATCTCCTCATCTGTTACAAGATGTGTTATTTTGTGATGAATGCAGATTAGATACAATTGGAAAACCTTAAATTAGAAATGTTCGAAAATCAAATACAAGGTATCTGAGGAAACATTTTCTGTTCATTCGAGATTGTTTAAAAGACTTTGATAATAAATTGCTCCACGGAGTATTCAATATTTACCAGGGATTTTAACTATAACCTCTAAGGTATTTTTCTTGTTCACGAAGAACTTAGACAATACAACATCATGTAGATCCCAGGTGTATGCGACAACAATTATGAAATATTTTAAAATTTACGCCCAAGGATCTAGCGGGTAGTCGTTAACTTTACTAGAACTCGCTCATGTGCTGCAAGTCCAGGTAACCGACGAAGGAACCTTTGTAGACCAGGGTTGTCTTAATCCGACAGCTACATTTCATCCAGTTCAAACGACATAGTCCAATGTCGTGATGTTCGCTGTCTCCAGGAGGATCCCCATGCTGTGAAACCTTGATAGTTAATATTACCTTTTTGGCTTCAGTCGAGTGAAAGGCAGAACCGGAGTGGTAATGAATCATTCATAATATACCTCTAGGATAGGATGTTACTAACACTTTTATTTGATTTATTTGTCCATCAACAAATGCAGTATCGTAGAACGCTGTTCTCAAAGCATGAACCATATGTACCATATTTTGAAACACGACGTTGATGCCTAAAAGAAAGGCCCAACGTTGTCTTCAAATAGTATAAAAGAGGTACTGACCCAGCAACAAAGTCTAAAAGAAAGACTCGACATCCTCACGGAGCACGTGTAATGTAATACGCACACCTCATTGTGGCCACGAGAGAGGCGATTTGTGATCCTCATCTCGGAGAGGGAAAAGAATCTCGGGTGTTGTAAGTTCCAAAAGAAGGAACGAAGGACCTTTAGTCAACAGCGTCATGGGACTTTGGCGGGCGGGAGCCGTGGTCCCCCTCAGATTAGAATCTGGGGGATTACTTGTAACAACAAAAAGAAATCTTTCATCAATATGTGAATTCCGAACTGACGTTCCCAGAGATATTTTCCTACTTCAATTATTTTGAGAAATTTCACTTTCATTTTGCATTCTTTTGTTAGAAAAATAATATGTATTCCTTTCCCCATGAATTTATATGTGAATATCTTTACGCACGGTGAAGAAAGGTTACCAGGTAAAATATTGCAATATAAATGTATCATTCATTTGATTATTTCCGCCTGATTTTATATGTAATTTCCTCTTTAAATGACAGCGAACCTATGTGTAACAATTTCGTAAGAACCGCGGGAGCACGGCATCTTACAGAAGTATTTATTATGATGAATTCACGTGGGAACTAGGGGACTATATTAGGTTTTTTTATTCATCGTACATTTGGACTTGTAGGAAACTCGGGTTATGATAGACGCAATTTTTGGAGTCCAATCCTAATATTTGGGATTGCCCTTTAAACGACGTACCTTTCGTAAACAGTAGCTATAGTGAATTAGAATATATCGTAGTCAATATAATTAGTTCCCATTTTGTTAAAATTCCATGCAATAAAGTACGCCTCACAGTAAAAGGGTTCATTGGTTCAGCATAAGTTCGAATATTCAATTATGTGTCATCCGAAATTCCATAGTTAGCTTATTAATCCATATAGATTAAATAATGGTTGAAACCTTGCACGAAGGAATCGATCACTCATATGGAGTCGTGATTACCATGAATATTGTTGAATTAAGAATAACTGCTCCAAGTCCTCTGTATTTACTGCCAGTTCCAGGATATGGGCACAATATAATTATACTTATATTATTTAACAAAACCCCGATAGCACTCATGATTGTGCTAGCCGTAACCAGAAGTAGCGTATTTGCTGGATTCGCGCATAATAATAATGGAATTATTGGTTTAGTTAATATTATAGATTATATTTATCGAGTTTTAGTTGTAATTACTATATCTAGTAAGGAATTTGTAATTGAGTATCAGTGCCAAGTTCCATCCATCCAGAGGCGGAAAATATGAAAAATAAAAGAAAAAGAGTGACGTAGACGTTAAACCATTTGAATTTACTCTAGCGTGCCCAAAGAAACTTCACTTCATAACAAATTTATTGAAATCAATCGCTGTTCTTTGATAGTCGGAATAGTTAACGGTACGATTTGTTGAATAAAATCTTTAGTCTCTCAATTGACACCAAACATTTTGGGAGAAGTATAAAACCCTACGAAACAAATTAATTAATATGCACGTCATGCGATTAGTCGGATCATCGGATCAGGAAAAAATACATTGCAACATACACTAAAATACTGGTTCTCACGTAATACCAGTGATACAAAATTTTTTCATTATTAACTTAATTCCGTATAATTCCAATGAATTTAAATATAATAAAAGGAAATATATTTTTCAGGTTAGCTTAATCCTTAACCGGAATCATGGGCCCATTCGGACTCGACAAAATTAAAACTTAATTTCTCTTAAACGCGCTACATTTGAATTTCGTACGTCTGGCTATTTTCATGACGCATATTTCTGCGGCGGGTTTTTAACGTTTAGCACTTTGTACTCGTTCAGACAAGCGGGAATCGCGTTGGAATCGCGTAGGAATCACGCGGGAATCGCGTGGGAACCCTGCGGTTACGTCTGAACGATTACAAAAATACCTACATAAATAAGACCCACGTGGATCCCACGCGATTCTGAAACCGCGCGGTTCCCGTTTTATCTGAACAAGCCCTTAAAGTTTATTAGAAGCGGAGGTACGCGTTGCTGTCAGGTCCAAATGGACTCACGATATCGGTGACGTTAGTTATTGTATTTTGTTTATATTAATCTGTCTTCTGTTTTTTAGGGATTTTGAGTCAAAATGGCGAGTATTATTGCGATATTGTTGCTTTTTTTTGAAAGTCGAAAATTGAAATTTCCTGGGGCCAAATGAGAAACATCAAGTGGAAGGTGAAACTGAACCTTTGACGTTAACGGCTCGAGGAAGACGTAAAAGAGGGAGATAATAAATAAAATAAATAAATAAAGTCTAAGAAATATGAAAGGTGCTTAAATTATATTTGTAAACAGCATAAGTGTCATATAAAGAGAACTTTTTTTGTTTTTTGCTAAGTAAGTAATTTTTCTTATATAATGTTGATTTTAAAAGATATTTATATTTTTGTTTTAGGGAAAATACATTTAATCTAGTGAAACAAAAAATTCTTAATTTATTTTTTATTTTTTCCGAATTTATAAATACTAAATTATTAAAATTTATTACCTTAAATTTGCCATAAATACAGTAACTAATATTTATTTATGTACTTTTTTTAGTTTGGACGGTAATTTTTTTTTATACATAATTGACTTCAAAAGAAGTTTATATTTAAGTTTTGAGAATGATATGTTTAACGCAGTGAAATAGAAAATACTTATTTTTCCAAATTTTCAGATACTTATTTAAATATTGAATTCAAAGGAAGTTCAAATTTCTACATATGTATGCATTTTATTTAATAAAAATTAATTAACCTTCTAAACGAAGCTTATATTAAAAAATCACTAAAATAATTATTAATAATATTCAGAAATTTGAAGATACTTTATTTTAGGGTCCGTTCGGACCAATGATTCTATATACGTTTGCCAAAATGATGAGTCCGGTTAAGGAATAAAAGTTATTTAATTTTCGGTCTTACGCGAAATCAAAATTTACTAAATATTATCATAAAAGTTGTTGTAATAGTTTTAACGAATTTTGTCTGTATGTTGTTATTACAAGTTGATTATATTTATATATAGAGTTTAGATCATGAAACTAAGATTGATGAGAAAAATGCAGAATTATGTTTTATAATTTTCAACAATCTCCCAGCTGACATCACCTTGGACAAAGGGGTAACCACCAGCATTTGACTCAGGTACAAATAGTGCCCGGGTCGTTCAAGTAGGTGGGGGTCTGAAGACTCGGTTATTTGAGCTCCCGTAAGGAATACGAAATTTCCTGGATGCCTACTGTAAGAGTTTTCGCAAGGCAGATTATCTGATGGTTCCTTTGAAGGAACGTGGAAAGGCAAAGTTGATTTGATTTTGTTGAACATCTCGCGTGCGACATTTTCAAAGATTTCTTTGGGGCAAAAATTCTGAACATTCTATTCTGAATACAGCCACCCAAATTTCTAATAAGTAACGTTTATCTACGCTGAGATTTTCAATTCGTATATATCACTCGTATTTAACCTTTCCTCTCCGGTAATGTAAACCGAGTCGACATTTTCCTAATTACATGGATATGTCTGTTACAATACTAAATACAGAATTCGTATTTTAGGTATTCCTCCGTTATATGTTTAAATCATCGCTGTATATATAATAAATCCCATTTCCGTTCGTTTTTTTGTCAAAAACATTTCCGTTCATCTGGAAAGTCTGCCTAGTAATAATTATTAGGTTATAAGTTAAATTAAGTAGTTAAAGTAATTTTATTATATTGGTTTAAAAAAATTTATAAATCTATTCTGTGCAATTATTTTTTAAAAAAGCTTTTTCGTTTATCTCAGAACATACTAACACGTCACACGGAATTAATTATATCTACAGCGACGATATATTTATTAAAATAATTATAATAAATAAATATAATATAATATAACATAATAAATAAATATTTACCGGGCACAACAAAATAAAATGTTTTCTCAATACGTGTATGTTAGGGTGTTCCGTCAATGTATGGAGATTTTTTTTGAGAATTTCCTTTCACAAAAGGTATTTGCGAGTTTAGTTTTACGATACAAAATTTGTTTTTAATTCCTATACTACTCTTAGACTTCCACAGGTCCTGAAAGATTTTTTCAAATTTAAATTTAATAGATTTTATAATTTTATTTTATTTTATTTTCTTCTCTTTCTTTTGTTAGATCCTTGATCTGTATTGACAGATCAGTCCTTGTGACGAGGACGTCCAGCTCTCTCTCCATCTCTTTGATGGTCTCCATGGCGGACGGCGCCCATCTGGAATCTCGCGCATCACGGCTCTGGGAAGTCTTGTCTTGTCTGGTCCATTCTCTCGACATGGTCGCTCCAGAAGTGCTTTCTTTGCCTGCTCCATCTCATAATGCCTTGTATGTCGCAGGTTCTGCGGATTTCCGCATGGGTACTCTGTCTCTGAGGGTGTTGCCCGCAATGGGTCTTAGGGTCTTCATCTTGGTAGTTCTGAGAAGGTGTTTAATTTTAACCGTGTCCGCTCTTACTTCGATATCGTATGTCATGATAGATCTAATACATGTTTTATATATTCTGACTTTGCTTTCCACTAACATATGCATGTTGGTCCATACAGTTTTTCTTAAGCATCCGGAGATAACCACTGCTTTATTTGTCTGCTCTTTGACATCGTTATGCAGATCGATGTAGCTAGATATCTCTACCCCAAGGTACTTAAATGTCAAAACCTGTTCTATGGGTTTATCGTCTATGACCAGTTTACATCTTCGAGGTTGTCTAGATATTGTAAGACACTTAATTTTTTTGACCGAAATGATCATGTTGTACTTCCTGCATGCAAGATGGAACTTGTAAAGCATTTTCTGTAAGTTATCTTCGTTTTCGGCCAGTATAGTTGCATCGTCAGCGTAATTAATATTTTTATCCCCCATCCTGTACCCGAGTCTAAGAGCTATCACCTCCTCTGTTATTTCGTCCATAATCAAGTTGAACAAAAATGGACTAATACTTCTCTGCTTGACTCTGCCCGATCCCTGTCATTTCATTTTTATTTTATGATTTATTTGTAATATTTACAATATATATATTTTTTATTTTTATAATTTTAATTTTTTTTATTTGATTTTAATTTTGTTTACTTAGAGAGCGTAAAAAGTAATTTTATTTTTGTAAATTCATTACTATTCAATTCATTACTAAAAACGTCAAACGACTAAAAAGTCACTTTATTTTTATAAACAACTATGTTATATTTTTAATCCTGTATTTTTTGTTACTTTGTAAATTTTGATTTTGTTTGCCTAACGAGCGTCGTTATTGTTTACATTCCACTATTGGACACAACGAATTAACCTGCTTCCTTTACCACAGACCTTGTTCTAGTTAAGGAGGCAGTGATGAATTTTTACGTAAAACCAAAAAACAAGAATGAAACGTAAAAATATATTACTATGTAGTCGCCGTGTATGCTTTAATAAACAAATATAAAAAAAATAAATAACATACATAAAATGAATTAACAATTGCATTTTTCATATATGTCTATTCTGTTTATTTTCTATTTGCTTAATGTTTTCTTTTCAAATGCAATAAAATAAAGATTTAAAACTCGAAAACCAAAACTAGAAAACTAAGTTTTGCTAGACATAAAACATTATTTTTTAAGTCATATAAAACAGAGTTATTTTGTAGAAAATAAAATTTTTATATTAAATAAGTAGGAACTAACTATTGTATAGCATCTATATATTAATTACTCCAACCAATGTCGTTTCTGCATTTGGATAATTTCTGTTGCCAGTTTAAAAAAAAACATTTTAGAGTACATTAAAAAGATTAAAAAATATAGGAATACGAACAAACTGATATCAAAAAACATCCAAATCCAAATTATCGAAAATTAAAATATCGGAATTTATAGATTTTTTAAAATATTTTCGTGGAATCCGTGTATTCAAAACAGCCAACGTAATTGCAGTCAACGAATTTTTGTGCTGGTCATACCACAGAATGACGCTTTATGACATTGACAGTAAGTATACGTTTACGCTTTTCTTTTTATTGTTTTTGCATTAATCTTGCTTCAATAAACGTTCAAAACATTTATTTATTAAACATTTATTACGCTTTATATTTTATTTAAACTGCAAAGTGAACTTAACCTTAGATTAACGTCATAACGTCTCTCATATAACCTCAAAAGACTCACAGCGCGTGGCGCGAATGTCATTTTACGTGTCATTTTCTCCGTATTTATACATAAATATTATTATTTTTCAGAATTCCGATGGAATACTCAACATCACAAAGCGGCAATTTGATAATGCGATTCGAGTTCACAATATGAAAGAAGAAATGCCAGACGTAGACTGTCAAACATAACAGAAGAGGAATGTGAAAGAAGGAATGCTGACCAGCGGGAACGTAAAAAAGCTAGGCAAAGAGTGTATGCTGAAGGAAGAAATGCGAAATCTTATTTTAAATGTGCAGTACAACTGTGCTAATGCATTTGCATCTTTCGGAGTGCAAATAAGTGACATACCAGGTGTAGGCCCGTATTGTTTAAAAATTTCAGGTGAAGTATATCATAGAACGTCTAGAAGTTTGCAGAGTGATGGAGAGGTGCCGGCATATGCGCAACTATATGTTTACGATGCGGATGAAGCAGTCAGGGTACGTATGAGCCATCCGTCTAACCTTAGATGTCAACAAAATATAATGGAAACTATTGATAATGTCATCCGTCGTGTAAGTCCATATGCTCTCCAATACAAAAGGTTGAAAGAAGCGGTTGAGGAAGAAGAATCTATAGTTGCAGAGCACGGGGGCCAGATGCGGAATATTCAACTACTCTTTACGCGTTCTTCGTTAGATGACCAAAGAAGGTATAATGCTCCATCTAATAATAATGAAGTCGCCATTGTGTATGTAGCAGATTACGAAGGTAGGTTACCGCCAAACGTAGATTTTGCTGTTCACCCTAAGAATGTAGGAGGTCTCCAGCGTATTAATATGTTATCAAAACATTTAGATCCGATGGTTTTTCCATTGTTATTTCCATCAGGTGAATTTGGTTGGACTCTACAGCCTTAAATAATACAACATTAACTGCATGGTTTAAACTTAACCAACAAGATAATGAGGCATGTAATATTAAGTATCAGGATTTAACTAATTTCTATGTTTTTTCTAGCAATAAGCAGTGGAAGAAGAGGCAATGTGGCGGGGACAAGATTATTGGTCGCATGTCCCCCGTTTCTCCTAGAAATATAGAATTATACCATTTAAGACTTATTCTTTTACAAGTGACTGGGGCTACGTCCTTTGAATCTTTGCGGACTATTAATGGTTGTCTTACTTCCTACATTTCGTGATGCAGTACGAGAATTAGGACTCATCGATGATATTGGAGAATGGCAGTGTTGCATGGCTGAAGCTTCAACGTATATGATGCCCAAAGCTCTTCGTGACCTATTTGTCTTATTAATGATTCATTGCCTCCCACCACATCCGTTGCAGCTGTGGAACGATTTCAAAGATTTGATGTCAGAAGACCTTAGTCGTCAAAGTGCTACTGCAGAAATTGCACAAAATTGTTCCCTTTTGTATATTCAAAAGGCATTAATAAATGAAAATTCTTCAATTAATTTAGCATTAGAAAGTTCTTTAGGGTCAGAGATGGCTGGAAAACTCAATCGAGAACATTGTGCTTTCGACAGTATATTAAGTAAAAAATTTCAGATGTATCTGAAACAAAAAAATGTTTCTTTATTGACGGTCCTGGTGGCACAGGTAAAACGTTCCTTTATAAGACTATTATACATACTTGAAGAGGAAGATCTAAGAAAGTTTTATCTGTTGCTTGGACAGGAATATCAGCAATTTTATTACCGGGTGGACGTACATGTCACATGGCTTTTAATTTACTTCTTGATTTATAGAATAACACAACATGCAGAGTGACATCCAAGAACCGTGCAATTATAAGTGCAGCTGATGTTATCATCTGGGATGAAGCACCGATGGCGCCAGTTATAGCTTTAGATATAATTGAACGTACTCTGCGCGATATAATGGGTAATAATGATATTTTTGGCAATAAAGTAATCATTTTGGGCGGCGACTAGACAAATTCTACCAGTTTCTCGAAGGGCTTCTCGCGGTCAGTTAGTAGCGACATCTATTAAAAACAGCCAACATTGGAAAAATTTTACTATTTTCAATTTGAAAACTAATGTCCCCGCTTTAGAAGGTGAAAATTCATTTACACAGTGGCTTTTAGATTTAGGCGATGGAAAGCTGCCTCCTGTGGAAGGAAAGTATGCGTCGTCAGTGCTTATTCCAAATGAAAGTGTAAGTCAAAATGTTGTTCAAAGCATATATAATGAAGTACATTCTATAGCGGATGTTCCCCTAATGAGTAAACGAGCGATACTGTGTCCAAAGAATGAACATGCTCGATTGGTTAACGAAGATGTACTCGGGCGTTTAGAAGGTCCAATCTTTACATTTTATTATGTGGATAGTATTAAAGATGATGGTCGTGAAATGGACTACAAAATGATATATTTTTAAAATACATTCATTTATCAATAATCATTAAACTAAAATGCTATGTAATTTATTAATAAATAAGACGCTGTAATTTTATCGATAAAAATAAATACAAAGAAGAATTTGACAGCTGTTTCATTTTTTGTATGTCACTGACAGCTACCATAGACAGTAAAACCTGATTTTTTCACTGAAATTTTGTCTGTCACTGACAGCTACCATAGACACTAAAACCTGATTTTTTTCTCCTCAATGTTGATGAATTCATTATTTTTAAACCAGCCAAACTTAAAAACTCAGAGTTGACAGCATCACAATATTATACAGTAACTGTCAAGAAACAAAAAAAGAAATATTGCTTACTTCAAAATACGGCCAATTATCAAATTGTATTAACTTTGTAACAGTAAGGAAATCAATTGTGTTTGTTGCAGAGCAAACACAATTGGCCGCGGGACGACCGTCATTGGCCGCGAAGCGGCCACAATAGCAAAAATGGAAATTTTCCAGATACAATTGGCCGCGAAGCGGCTGACGTAGGCATAGGTAAACAATTGTGTTTGCTGCACAGCAAACACAATTGGCCGCGCAGCGGCCATGGCTGGCCGCGGAGCGGCCGTCATTGGCCGCGAAGCGGCCACAATAGCCGCCCGCAGGGCCTAGCAGTAAGCAATCGGCGAAGCCGATTGCTTTCCTGCTAGTACTTATTCTTATTATTTAAAGAAGACATCTGAATTCTGGATTCAATTCTGTTTCTTATAAATCTGTCTTGACAATTTTACCTAATGCTATCGGAGTCTTAACATGCCACTCTACGGCTTGTGTGTGACGGACAAATTCGACAACTTTTAAACGTAGATTGTTATTGAATACTCATTCGTTAGATTCCTGAATGTTCTGTAGGCTGGTTAGTGCATGCTTGTCTCTGAGAAGATTAACACGCATGTGATCAATATTGGTGAAAGTTTAATAATACTATGGTTCGGGTGTATATAGTAGTGTTGTGAATATAGTAGTGAGGTGTTAGTCCTGACGAAGATACGGGTACGTCTCGAGACCGGTAGACCTTAAATCTGGTAGTGGTACTACGTTAACTAACATTCTGTTACTCATCCTTTCAATTCTTAATGAAATGTAATTAAAGACAGAGAGTGAACTAACTTGACACTCATTCCAGATAATCATATCGAATTATAATCTTCAATGAAAAAACATTTTCTGTTGCTTACATATTTGTTTTCTTTAGATATAAGAATGTGGGAAATTCTCGCTCCTCTCGCTCAGGAAGAAGCTCCTTATATCAAACTAGTTGTTTGTACCCGGCGTTACATGGGTTTAAGGATCAAGTTGAAAATAAATTTGTGGGGGAAAACAATACTTCCATTGTTTTGCAAAGACTCTAATTAAAACAATGCAAAATTTAGTTCAAGTGGAGTAGATGAGTGATCTCATCAAGAATGAGAGAAACCTCGAACTCTTCCGTGAGGTCGCCCGAACGTGGGTGATCTCTCTGTAGACTGTCAACGCGTGGTGCTCGGACCTGAACTCCGTCTTTTTATTTATTTATTCATTCATTTACGCCTAAATAGGCTTTTACATATGTAGGTATATAACAGTTATTTGCAAAAATAATATAAACAGAGAGAAAAACAAAAAAAAGAAAGTGTATATAATTTACATTAAGGCGGAATGAAGCGCTCTCAGTATCGCGCCCCTATACTGTGACAGGCCAGAACCAAACACGTCCGCTATGTTTGTATAATTGTTACCTAACCTGTGTATTCTAGGTACTAGCGAGTTGTAGTGAGCATTTGTTCTAGTATTGTCACAGTAAAAAGGCGTCGGCACTCGAGTAGTTCGACTGGGTACATGGAACATTATTAAGGACAAAATTTCAGGGCTGTGGTAATGCGAGTTTACAATTTTATATAATAAAATCAGATCGGATAAAACTCTCCTGTCCGATAGTGGCAATAAACCGGTAAAATATAATAAGTTTGTATAGTTAAGATTTTCTATTGGGATATGGAGACGGAAATTTATGTAGCGTAAAAATTTATGTTGAATTCTTTCTATTGTATGAACATGAGCATTGTAATAGGGACACCAGATAGATGAGTTGTATTCGATTTGACTTCTAACAAGAGAACAATAAAGGAGTTTGACCGTTTGAATATTTGTGAAGGAATTACAAGAGCGCAGAACAAAGCCAAGTGTTTTCATAGCCTTGTTTGCTATATTATTGATATGGTTTACGAATGATAATTCCTCGTCAAATAAAATGCCAAGATCATTAATTTCAGTAACGGTTTTCAAGGGAGTGGCATTAATCGAGTAGTTAAAAATGATAGGATTTTTAATTGTATGAAAGCGTATAATTTGGCATTTGTCAATATTTAGAAGGAGTTTATTAGTACTGCACCAGTAATTCAGATTGGCCAAATTAAGTTGGATCTTTTGGCAATCTTGAATATTTCGTATCACTTTAAACACTTTCATGTCATCAGCAAAAATTAAAATGTTCACATCATGAAAAACAGTAATAATGTCATTAATAAATAATAAAAACAAGATAGGTCCTAGATGAGAACCTTGTGTGACACCGCTGGTTGCTCTAAACTTAAAGGAAGAGAAAGAATTTATTTTTACAAATAGTTCTCTATTACAAATATATGATTTTATCCAATTTAAAAATTTTCCCCTTATACCTATTTTATTAAGTTTGAATAACAATATGTTGTGATCCACCTTATCAAACGCTTTACTGAAATCAGTGTATATAGAGTCAACTTGTAGTTTCTGCGATAAAGCATTAGTAATGTAACTTTGATATAATAAAAGATTCGTTAAAGTAGATTTGCCAGGTGTAAAACCATGTTGATTAGGAACAATTATTTTATTTATATCGTTCGAAATATTTTCTAGAACAACACTTTCAAACAGTTTAGGTATGGTGGATAAAATACATATAGGACGATAATTGGAGACATCACTCTTATTACCCTTTTTAAATACTGGAATAAGATAACTTAATTTCCAGGCTTCGGGGAAAGTGCCCAATTCCAGAGATTGATTAAATAATTCTACTAGTGGATAGGATATTGAGGATACACATAGTTTTAATAGTATAGGTGGAATGTTGTCAGGGCCGGGAGATTTGTATACATCTAACAATTTAATTTTCTTTACGACTTGATCAAGGTTGACGCGAACTGATGAAATGTTAAGACTATCAATGAGTTCAGAGTCAGGAATGCTATTATTAGTAGCTGAATATACATTCATGAATGATTTTGCAAATAAATTAACAATGCCGTTGATGTTGTCGCTGGATTCATTGCGAAAGTGCATAGTGTTTGGTAGATTAGAACTATTTTGTTTTTTAGAATTAACATATTTCCAAAAACTCTTAATATTAGAATGTATATTGCTTTCAGTTTTGGCGATGTACTCATTGTAACATTTCTTAGATAAAGTTTTGCAATTTTTTCTAAGATCATGAAAAAGTGCATAGCTGTTTATAGATTTGGACTCTTTAAAACATTTATGTGCAAGCTTTTTCTTACAAACTAATGTAATCAATTCCCTTATATACCATTTAGGATAATTGTTAGCATTATTGTTTGTAGATTTAGGAACATAGAATGTAATTGCATTGGTAATTATTGAGTTAAATCTATCAACCTTTGAGTCGATAGATGTGTGATCTTTAAGAAATGACCAGCTTTGTTCATGGAGATATGCAGATACCTTGGTGTAGTCCGTATTATGAAAATCGAAACCTGATACAGGGTATCGCAAGTCAAATATGAATCAATTTTATTAGTTTACTAGCTGTGCTAGATTTTTAGATGTGTGTAGATTTTTAGTACACTGTTTGGATCGTCATAGAACTTTCGCGAACCTTCTAGAACGTTCTCCTTCCAGAACTTTTAATAAATTTATTGAATGTACAGAAACCTTCTAGACACACCGACACATTCCGCCACTCAGTTTAGAACCTTATGGAACTTTCGGAAATTCACAGTCGGCGCGCCTATTTTGAAATAATCTGAAACATCAGGCATAGCCACCCCCACCAAACTCGCATATTTTCGATGTGACACCAAGGACTATCCACCACCATAACCACCGGTGGGTGGCTGTAGCTGGTTGTGGAGAAAAATTGGCGGGTAGGGAAACACGGGTTTCTTTATATATATATATATATCTATATATATATATATATAATATATATATATATATATATATATATATAGATATATATATAATTTATTTATATTGATTTGTGTATTAACCTAAAAATATAGGTATATGTTGTCGTGGACTTTTTTATAGAACTTTTTGAATTCTACAACTTCTCTAGAGAAAGTATTTAAATATCTTTTACCTTTAAGGCATCGCTCGATCATCCTTTCTTCGATTCTACTAGTAAAACAGGTCACAACAAATAGCCTTTTTATTTTAACGAGATAATATATAGCCTATGTGCATTCTGAAAGTCCATTCTAAATATTGGTGAAAGAATTGATTAAATTTTACCTCCAACATCGAAACTTATTAACTTAACCTTTTTGTTTTATAGTGTTTATCTATCATCAGTATAGATATTCGAGCCATCAGTTAAGGCTGTGAGAATAGCACTTTCTAGAGTAGCGTAGCGTCTTGATATATTAGTGATGAACACTATTAAATAGAGAATTATACTTTTTTGCTTCTTTAATACTTCATTATTTTATTATTATTTGAACTATCTGGCAGCGTTAGTGATGGACGTTGTTACATAGCGAATAATATATTTTAATTAATGATTAGTACCGTTACCAATGACATATTCGATATAGAAATGGATGCAACTATTAGTTTTAATTTTCTTTTAACTGAAATATTAAAATAAACGAAATATTTAAAAAAATCTAATTCAGAGTAGGTATTCATTAAAAAGGCATACGTCAATGTTATAATTTTATTTAATAATAATTTTGAAATCATACTTATTTTGAAAACGGAATGAGATCAGCGATTGGCTAGGAAGTTACGGACGGACATTCGAAATTATTTTTATTGGGGATAAGATACATAAATTTGCAGTGTCCAAGGTGCACCGTACAACAAATATTTTATTTTTTTCTACTTCCATATCTCTTCAACGAACTGGTCAAACTCACTAAATCATGCCCATTCATCGAACAACTTAGTAAACTGTATCCATAATTTTTATTTGTTTTAATTCATTATCACAAAAGGAAAAAAAAAACATATATAATATAAAATACTAGCTGTGCCCGCGCGGCATAGCCCGCGTAGATTTTTAGTACACTGTTTGGATCGTCATAGAATTTTCGCGTATCTTCTAGAACATTCTCCTTCCAGTACTTTCAAGAAATTTGTCAAAGGTACAGGAACCTTCTAGACACACCGACACATTCCGAGACTCAGTTTAGAACCTCAAAGTAAATAAGTTATATGAAATCTAAGAAGTTACTTCTATTTATTTGTTCATAATGAATCAATTAATAAAAAAGAATAAAAAATAGGTAATTTTTAAAATTTCAAGTGTCAATAGATGTCTAAAACTACTCTTTAAAATATTTTTAGTGTGTATTTTATAATTATCTTGTCAATATTGTATGCTGTTGTGTACCAAAATATTTTATGGTTTTGTTTTTAAAGAGTAAATCTATATGTTTTCTTTTAAATATGCATTTTACTTAATTTCGAAAGCCGGTTGGGGTCTAAACTATCCATTAGAATTTTTTAAATGTTTTTTTACATTATCTGATAATCAATATGCAATTTTTGTATGCTATTGTGTAACCAAATTCTGAAAAAAAATCGGGACTCTAGTATGCAAAAGAGGGGAGAGCGCGTAGGGCGTAGTGCGTCGTGAGCAGGGTGCCCGATTCGGCCGATTGACGATGTTAGCTATTTATTAGCGGAATGGTAGCTAGCCGGATCAGATGCCTTTTACGCGTCTTTATGCTTTTGTTCCAAAAATTTTCTCATTTTTACCACTTTTATACAATAATTGGTACCTATAATTACTATTACATATATATGTATATCAACTTTAATTTTAATGTTAAATATAAGTAAAAATTTCGAAATATTCATATTTATCCGACGTAAAAATGAAAAAAAGTCTACATGTTTATTGAGTGTATAACACTACAACGCGCGTTTCAATTTAAACACCGTTGGAATGGCTTATATGATAAATTTGTCATTTTTATGGGTATATAATACTCGCATTACTCTTAGACAAAGGTGACGAATTAAACAACGTAATTAGCCGAATTATTTAATATAAAGTTTCATGTATTTAACTACGTCCCTCGCACTCGTTCTGTGTACTGAGATTTTTTATGGAGTTCCATCGTTAGTCTGTAAATTGCATCATATTCTCTGCTCCGGGCGCGCAGTATTTCCACTTTCCACACCTTTTTCCTTTGTCATAAAGAGAATATTTTTCCAGCCGCCTTAATTTTTTTTATAATAGTGCTTTTGCCTTTAGGGGGCATCCATTTAATACGTCACGCATTTAGGTAGAAGAGAGAGAAGGAAGCAGGCGTTATTAAGTATGTTAAGGTACAGAAGGCTGTTAATATCAGAGCGACATTATGCTAATTCTTTTTCTAATCTTCTGAACACCGTATCTTTCTCATATCTCAGGCAGCGCTTAGCTCGGTGATCAATTCTGTTTTAAGTCTAAAAATTACAACTTAAAGGTTATGAAGAGTTAGTTTAGTAAAAATTGTAATCTATCACTTACTTCTTTGAAAGAATGTTTGTAAGTTTAAGATACATTTAATAAAAATATATCGTTTTCAAATACGCTCTGTCTATAAAATCATTAACTTTACACATAAGTTTTTCTAAATTTTGTTAATTGGATTGAGGTGATTTTGTTTTTGAATCCCCCCTTCCCGTTCTACAATGTAAGAAAAATATGTATAAAAAATTACATAAAACCTTCACTTGTATAATATTGAAAAGATTGGTTAAGAATTTATTCCTTCATATTGGTTTTAGTAAAAATTAACATTAGACATTTTAATATAGAAAACAATACCAAGGTACATTATTTTTTGAGAAAATTAAAATTTTATTACACATTATCACAGTATACCCAGAACAGTAGTTTATCTCCGGCCTGTCGGTGAGTTATTAGCCTACTCTTGCGTTGACGCTAGGATTGTCACTTTATTTTTATTCCTTTTCTTTTAACTCGTAGCGTCTGAGATTCCACGCATAAGGTAGACACTAAACCCGAAAATTAGAAAGGGAGTATTGTAAAAACTTCTATTATACTTTGGTAGAAAGCAGTAACTTTGTGGTTTGACATATTAAAATAAATAAAAAAACTTTACTTTGTATTAAACCACGATTTATTGTTGTGCCAACCGGTTTCGCTTAAACTTAAGCTTCATCAGGGCAACTTAATAACAGTTATTAAGTTGCCCTGATGAAGCTTAAGTTTAGGCGAAGCCGGTTGGCACAACAATAAATCGTGGTTTAATACAAAGTAAAGTGTTTTTATTTATTGCAAAAACTTCGTTTTTATGGGTTACTTTTTTCAAATTACATCAACGTAGACTTTTAAAAACTCACAGTCTTTGTGATAATCAACACACCAAGCAAGGCATTTTTTCAGGAAGCGCATTTTTTTTCTAAACCGGCGGCTGCGAGCGCGAATGGCACCGAAGGCACGGCCCTTACTGCCGCCGCCTTGTGCCCCCATATTCTATGTCAATGTGCTCGCCACAGTGCGTGCGTACACGGCGCCGAGCACGCACGCACACATTCTAATGGGTAGCGGCCAGTTTGTATGAAGACGTATTAATGTTCTTAGTATACTGTGACATTATGCTTATTGATTGTTTTAGATGGTCTAGTTAGTGGTTAGGGGTTCAAGCCTCTCTCTTGGCTACCAAGTTAGTCCTGTTTTTATAGCGCAAGCATTTTACTTAGTTTGTAAATAGTAAGAATATTGATGTGACACGATTTACATAAACGAATCAATATTTTTTAATACAAAATAAATATATATTACGAGTAACATGTAAATAAGTAAGCTACAAAATTTTCACTGTGTTCATATTATTTTAAATTGAGAATTTTTTCAAACAGCAATGGCTATTTAATATTATATATCTCAAAAAACATATTTTTCTGTTTTGTTTTAGAAGTTTCCCAACCCCAGACTAGGGTAAATATTGGCGCTTTCAATTATGATTAATATAAATAGAATTATACGTAACGCAATAAACTACACATTATATACAAATTTTCATTTAAAATTGTACTGAAATATAACATATTTCTCAGTAAAACAATAAATTTATTGTTCATTGTAATTAACTAAATATTAAACTCGTGTGAGCAAATACGAATTCCTGTTTAACAAGATTTAAAACGAGAAAAATTAGACACAAGAAATTTTATCAGCGGAAAATTCATAAAATTTAATCCACATTATTCTCATATTTTTAATTAAAATACTAACGAAGCTTAAACCAAATTTGTGATGAACTCATTATCTAACAATGTAAGAAAGTAAAAACAGTGTAATTATAATGAATAAAGAACAAAACGGCCTCAACAAATATAATATTAATAAAAAAAATTATAATCCTTATAAAAACAGTACGAAATAATAACTGTATTTAACATAATTTCATACTAAACTTGTGATTAAATTGACAGAACTTATTTAACGCTGTCACGCAATGCTTTAACCTTCAAGCGTGCACGGTCATTTGTAACGGCAGAAGTCGCGCGTCACCTTAAGGACCTATGCAAAATTTGAGGGATTTAATGCACTAATTAATTAATTATCATAATTATTTTTGTATTCATTCATAATAATCGTTATGCTCTGAATAAAAACTTAAACACAAATAAAAACAAAACTCAAATTTTCTTTGGATTTAGAAACTGTTTGGAAATATTTTCTTATATACCGCTAACTAGTTTCTGATTAAATAAAAATTACAAAATCAATTGGCTCCATGATAACAAATAATTAGAACTAGCTGTGCCTGCGCGGCTTCGCCCGCGTATATTTTTAGTTCACTTTTTGGATCGTCATAGAACTTTCGCGAACCTTCTAGAACATTATCCTTCCAGAACTTTCAAGAAATTTACTGAATGTACAAGAACCTTCTAGACACACCGACATATTCCGCCACTCAGTTTAGCACCTTATAGAACTTTCGAGAATTTTCTAGAACCTTCTCCTTCCAGAACTTTCTAGAACAGGTTTTTCAGGAATCTTCTAGACTCACCGACACAGTCGGCGCGCTTAATTTATAGGTTTTCAAGGCGCTATTGCAAGTCCACATTTTTGCATGTGGTAGCTTTAAAGAATTTCTACGTAAATTCAGTATTTTTGACTGTAGCAAGCAAGTGAATATATTATTTAAACAAAGTAAAAAAAAGATAAAATATATCCGTCGAAAAATTAAAACAAGCATCAAGCTTCAATCGTTCCCGTAGACATTACTACCAATTATCTTATTGTATTCCAACAAGCTAATCGCTGCCTCGCACGCACTCTTTGCTCTCCATCTATAATGGGCAGGAACAGCAAATTCGCCATAGACAACAAGTTCCAAGAGAAGCGGTCATATAATGGCTTTGTTGATGAGTACAAAGCCATTATACGACCTATCCTCGCTTATGCAGCCCCGTCTGAGGTCACGCCGTACACGTCCATCTAAAACACATACAGACTCTTAGACAAAACAAAGCCATTCAGGCTGCTGTGGGTGCACCACATTGGATCAGAGTCACTCAACTACATGAAAACTCGGGTATCCAGCTTTGCCAAATACTCGTCCGAATAGTTTTATGCAGAAATTCTATTTGAAATGGAAAATTTCATTTAAAACCTTTCATAAACTCGCTCGCTAATTACGACGCCATCATTCCCTCTAAATCCAAAAGGCAAAAAGCAGTATTTAACCAATTTGACATTTTCCTGCCCCATTTAGCAGTAACAATTTTTATAAATAATAACTTTCTAGCAACGTTTTCAAAAGCTACAATAGTGTAAAAGTACAGCGGTCTTCAATTTTTGACTCGTAATTCTGTATGGCAATAGATCAAATACAAAAGACCTCATTGAAACCATCACACGGTGGGTTAAAAATATCGAGCCCCTAATCAGAATAATCATATTTATTTATACATATTATACTTTCTTTAATGTACTTGAAAGGAGTAACCTTGTAAGGCGCACATTTCATTCAGTGATCTTGTCATTGTTGTTCAATGGTGTTCAGCTGGGCAGTCGCGTTTCATATAATGTCTTCTCTTTATTCAAATTGAATCCTTTTCAGTGGATTTTTTTACTTGGAGGATACCAAAAAGTATACGAAGTCATGTCAGGAGAGTAAGGGCCAAAAAAACCAGGGAAATGCTGGGTTTAGCCAAAAAAGCCTGAATCAGATGCAAAAAATGGGTTGTCGTATAGGAGCTGCCAACATCGGCACGAATTTTTCGGCCACTATTTTTAAGCCTTAATCTTACCATCACCTCTTTCACGTTGTCGGACTATAATACGACCTTTCGCATGGCCAAAGTTCGCACTTGGTCAATCACATCAGCGTATTTTCTTGTTAAGGCCTATCGGAACAAGGTCTGCTATCCTTTTATGCGCGGCCATCTTTTAAACCGTTGCGTTGTACTTCTTTATCCTTAAGATGCTCACAGCGTCGACCCTAAGCATTTTTGGATCTTGAGTTCCACTTGGATATCGCTTAGCTTTTCCAAAATATCGAATGTATATGCAATATCGCTGCTCTAATCGTTAAGCGACAGCTTACTGCCAGCAACTGACGCTTTCTGCGGGCAGGAAAAAATTCAAGCATGCGCATGAATATCGCGCCACACACTTCTTCTGTCCTGTACATAATTCTTTCCTTGTTCATTTTCATTCATCCTCTCATGAATGCTCTCTGGTTGTTAATTTTTATAGTTTCAACAGGGATGTCCTTAAATATTTGGTCTATCTGATCATCCCAAGTCTTTTGCGGATGCCTCGTTCCCTATTGTCTAAAGTATATCCTTTTTCAACCTTGTATTCTTTTAAATTATTTACCAGATATGTTTTCGTCATCAGAAATATCTCAACATTATAAATAAGATATTATTTCATTAAATTAATTATTATTAATCACACTTCTTCTGTCCTGTACATAATTCTTTCCTTGTTCATTTTCATTCATCCTCTCATGAATGCTCTCTGGTTGTTAATTTTTATAGTTTCAACAGGGATGTCCTTCAATATTTGGTCTATCTGATCATCCCAAGTCTTTTGCGGATGCCTCGTTCCTTATTGTCTAAAGTATATCCTTTTTCAACCTTGTATTCTTTTAAATTATTTACCAGATATGTTTTCGTCATCAGAAATATCTCAACATTATAAATAAGATATTATTTCATTAAATTAATTATTATTAATCACGAACTCTGGTTGCATATTTTTGACAATTTTTACAATTTGTAAAATAAATTTCAATAATACTAAAAATATTGATAATATTATTTATTTTATTTACATATTCTTATATGATCACAATACATTAATAAGTTATTTGTATTAATTAAAATTATAATAAATAGCATGTCTCCAAACAGAAATTGTATGCTGGTATAAGGGGATAGAAAATAAAGTAAAATAAATGGGTACACATAAAATACATATGAATGTTTGCATCTGGAAATATAATGTAGAGTTAGTTATAAGGGTTTTGCACACAAAGAAATTAAAAAATATATTTAAATTGCAGTACTTTAAGTACTCAGACACATAATTAAAGTTTAAATTAATCATTTTCCAATTTTTTCATGATTCTGAATTGCCGACAATGCGCGAAACATTTATAATCTGGAAACTTTTATGTCTGCCACCAAATCTGTGTTATCTATTCAGCAGATTATGACAAGGTGACAGATATTGACAGGGTGACAAATTCACGAGAGCCAAATTAGTTTTATTATTTTTTTATAATTTAATCATTCGTTTCAAATATTTTACACATGTATAGATTAACGTCATGATTAATGTTGAATATCTTCACTCATTAATTAGATATTAAATTTAAAAATATGTTATTTGATGCTGATGTCTTCTTTGTCGTACATATTCTTTGTCGTACAGTGGACACCTTAGATGAGTCCTTTTTAGGTATGGTTCATTGGGGTACATATTATAAATAAATGATATGACAAATGTATAATTAATTTTTTTAAATATTGATTGTATTATTTGTATAAATCTACTTATATTTTTTGAGTAATTACACCTACATGTTTCGGAAATACCTTTCCATTGTCAGGGTTGTTATATATATGTCAAAATATCAAAATGAATAATGTCTTTTGTTTTTTCTTTTTCTAAATTATTTGAAAATTTATTTTTAAATATTATTGCTGAAGTTCTTGATTACTCACAATTATGGTAAATTTTTTTAGCATTAGGCTAGTACTTTAATTTAATTGATAATTAATAATAATTTGTTTTCTTTTACATGATATACAAATTTCTTATGATACTAAATTATTCAATTTCAGACCAAAATTATTTATGTGTAAAATAGAAAGTCCTAAATTTTTATCAAAACATTGATCATTTTCTAATAAATGATTTGAAAATTCAGAAAAACCATGATTATTAAGGCATCTCAAATGCTCTTTAACTCTTACATCGAAATTCCGACCGGTTTATCCAATATAAAATGCTGTACAATCTTTACACGACAGTTTATAAACACCTGAATCATTAAATATTTTATCTTTATCTTTAGAATTTATGAGGAGTTTCCCTATATTATTATTTGTATAAAATTCAGTATATAAATTCATATTTTTTGGTAGATTTTCTAAAATTTGATTCGAAAATGTATTAATATATAAAATTCTTCGCCAATAATCTTTATTGTTATTTATATTTATCTGTGAATCGTATAAAAATTGGTTAGTTATATTTTTCTTTAATTTATTTTTATAAATTTTATCAATTAATTCTGTATTGAATCCATTATTAAATGCGATTTGTTTTATTGTTTTTAATTTAATTTGAAAATTAGAGTGAGACAAAGTACATTGACAAGACGGCGTATCATTGAATGAAAACCCGAGTGTTTATGTGATAAAGAGTGATTAGATGTGCTATGTATTATAGCGTCTATAAATTTTGAATTCAATTTTATTATTATGTTTAAAAAGTGTTAGGTCTAAAAAATTAAGTGTCGAATTATTTTCTATTTTTAAAGTAAACTTTATGTAATAACATAACAATTAAATGAATTGATTAGTTGTAAAAATGATGTTAGTTGATCCTGTCCAAATACATAATATATCATCAACATTCCTTCTCCATAACAAAATATTTTTTAACAAAGGTGAATACTCGTGGGTGCTCCCATAGGAAGTCCATCTATTTGATTATACAAAATATTGTTAAACTGAAAATAATGTTTGTTCATACAAAGATTCAATAAACAACTTAGATCTTTCACCAAAATATTAGGTAAATTTGATGAATTTAATAAATCATTATTTGGAATGTATATATTATGTAAGTTTCCACTAATTGCAAAGAATTTTTTTTTAAATGTATAATTTGATCTTTTATTTTTATTGTGTAATAATGTCATCCTTTTGGATGACCAACAAATAAAAAATTCATTCATCAAAATATTCATATAAAAATTATCACGTTATGTTAACCTTCCTAACCGTTAACCTAAATAAAAGATTCAATATTCCAATTGAATATATTAATTTATTATTTTCTTATCTATTACTAACAAACCTCATTAGGCGGATGAAAAATATCCCGTCTAATTGTTTTCTTCAAAATATTAAATAACATAATGGCAGCTCTGCGCTCTTAAACCTGATAAGCTTACATTTACTTTCTAGAAACAAAAAAGCGCCAACACTTTATTTATGTATCAATAATATTACCTAGTACTTCGCTACTAGTTCTTCGTACCCGGCGTTGCACGGGTTAAGAATTAAGTATGTGGGGGGGAAACAAAGAAACAAAGATTGTTTTGGAAAACCTCAGGAGAGAAATGTGTTTTTTCTGCCGGGTCTTTAATAGTAAGAATGCAAAATTTGGGACCGATCAGTCTAATGGTACAGATTTGCATTAAATATATCAAGGGATGGGAAGGGGAGGGGAAAATGAGGCCTATGTTACCCGCCGGGTCCTAAAGAATAAATTTCCAAATTTTGAATCTGATCGGTCGAATTATGTTATGGAAGGGGGAAATATCAACTATGTTATCCTCCTCGGCTCCTGAAGAATAAGTTACCAAATATTATAAATATTTTTAATATTTAAAGCATTAACTTTGTGGTAAGACATTGTAACAGAGTGTTAGTTAAATTTGTATAAACCACTACCAGATTTTAGGTCTAGTGGTTTCGAGACGTACACGTCTCTTCGTCAGGACCAACACTACGCTACTACGTTCATAACACTAAAGTATTGTTAACTTTTCACCGATATTTATCACAAGCGTGTTAATTTTGTTAAGGACAAGCAAGCACTAACTAGCCTACAGAACAATCAGGAATCTATAGTGAGAGAATAACAAGGGAGAGAGAGAGTGAGAGGGAGCGGTGTCTAAAGTGGGTGTTACCAAGTTTAACTACACTCTGTTATAAGTTTTCAAATTTTGAGTTCAATCGGTCTGTAGACTTGTGCAGAAAATAAATCAGGGGGAGAGGAAAGGATGAAAGAGGAGGGGGGAAATGTTGCCTATGTTACCCGCCGGGTAACGTAGGCAACAGACAGACATTGAGTTTTATAGATAACTAACTGTTTGTACCCGGCGTTGCATGGGTGTAGGATTAAATTAAAAATAAATTTATTGTGGGAAACAAAGGTTCGATTCAAACGGTATAGTTTTGCATCGAAAATATATCAAGGGGAGGGGAAAGGATAAAAGGGGAGGAAGGAAATGTCACTTATGTTACCCGCCAGGTCATAAAGAATAAGTTTACAAATTTTGAGTCCAATCGGTCAAACGGTACAGATTTGAATCTAAAATATGTCAGGGGGAGGAGAAGGGATATAAGAATAGGGGGAAATGTCACCTTTGTTACCCGCCGAGTCCTAAAGACTAAGTTTCCAAATTTTGAGTCTGATCGGTCAAACGGTACAGATTTGTATCGAAAATATGTCAGGAGGAGCGGATGGGGTAAAATAATGGGGGGGAATGTCACCTTTGTTACCCGCCGGGTCCCAAAGTATAAGTGGGCAAAATTTGAATCGAATCAGACAAACGGTGTGGATTTGTATAGAGAACAGACAGACAGACATTAAGTTTTATAGATACAGAAGATGATGCTCATCTTTATCTATTGTTTCGTGATTTTCACGTTTATAAAACACCTTTGTTTGAATTTCGACATTAAATTCACCTCCAAATCCACTTTGTCCGTTTTTATTATTTTTGATGAAATTCGACTTGCGTGTCGAGCTTTTCTGAGACCATACAATACACTACAAAATAGTGACCGCTATTTATTTGGCACCGTATAGGCTACAAGTTTGACCTCTGAGAAAAAGAACAAACATTGTTTACATATTTCAAACAAAGACAAAAACATCACGCACATATTAAATAAAGAGCTTATCACTATCAATTTATATATTCTGTATTAAAAAATAACGATTTTGTAATATTATTTTCAATGAATAATTTCCATTCCTGAGATCCTTATTATTTCAGTCGAAACCAGAAATTTATATTTTTCAGAATATTTTTTAGTATGTTCAAATTTTTCAGAACAGAACTGGATTTATTGTCACAGGGATATCATTAATTTATTATATAATTAATCAACCAATGTATATATAGATATATACATATCTATACATACATTGATTTATATAGATATATATATATATATATATATATATATAAATCAATCAATGTATATTCGTCTCACAAAGACGAAACTGTATATTGATGGGAAAGTAGTATAGAAGTTTTTGGGTGTACATAGGGTTTATGACCTATCGTACGGCTGGCTTAGGTGATCACTTTACACATATGCAACGTTCGCCATTTTCACCCATGATAGAACACCAAGTCTATTAATTTTTGAAAGTTGTATATATATTTATATTATGCGCCACGTTTCACATGTGAGTTTTAACAACCCCCACGCGGCTAGCACCAAAGCTTTTTCATTCCTCTTGAATAACCACAGATGTCGCTAAAATGAGACATCTTTAAAGACATGGTATTCTATCATGGGTGGAAATGGCGAACGTTGCATATGTGTAAAGTGATCACCTAAGCCAGCCGTACGATACGTCGTACGCCCTATGTACACCCAAAAACTTATACACCTATTTTTTCTTATTTAATACTTAATAAACTTTACAAATTATGGACTAATCTTACTTTGGCATCAAAGTGGGGACAAATAGTAGGTTAAATAATTTAGAAGCCCTAAAAATTAATAAATCCATAAATAATATTGAATGTATCATGAATAACCAAAAAAATCTTACGTATTGTCCTATCTTGAATATTTTCCCTTTCACACTATCACCTCTTTCTTTCTCAACCCCACTATATATACCTCTACTATGACACTTGTTACCGAGGTATGGTTGCCATAATTTGTAAAATTTATTTAGTATAAGCGTACTCTCACGAAAGAACTTTGTTTCCGAAACCGAATGATTTTACCAAAAATAAAGTGGTGATAAACTAATTTAATTTGTTTAATTATTATTCAACAATTACTTTTTATATTATATTCTTTTCTTTTATATTTATATTTTATATTATATTTATTTTATATTTTATATTACATTCGCTTTCCGTGAATCTGCCTTGTGAATCTGCCATAAGAAAAAAATATTCTTTTTTTATTTATTTTATTCCAGGAAATGTATATATTTTCGTAAATTATAAACAAAAAATTAACTATTTATTAACGGGTTATATTTTTTGAATTAATTTAATTATCTACTACCACTAAACTTAATACAGTACAAATATTTTTATGATAAAACAAAATTTCAGTGTTGAAAAATATTTAAAGACATGAACGGCAGTCTTGCGAAATTTCTCAGCATATTTGGAATATGATATCTCATTACGGAAAATGAAAGTCGACTAAATAAATATATTTATTATCCTACTTTATCTGTAATGCTTTTTTCAAGGCATTTCAACAACACTACTTTGAAGTGACTGTCTCTGTGAAATATAATACTTAACACCAATAATTCGTAGGAAACGGTATTACCAATATCAGATATCTACGACATGATTTTTTTTCATAAAAAATATCCAAATAAATCTTGATAACAAAATTTAATCATTACTTTCCTATGAAATTGCCATTTGTATAGAAAAATTCAAACAATTTTTTTTTCATGAAAAGTATATATTTAATTAATCAAACTGTGATATTCTTATCATTAGGGTTAGGAAGAGAACTTAATAGGTACTCAGGAATCAAGAGAAATTTGCTGTTTCGCTTCATGATATTTTTTTGTTTTGTAGAAAGGAGATACTCGACAATATTAAGGTTATTACAACAATATTCATATAGCGAATGAACAAATTGTTACCGACCTCGTGGTTTGGTTGTAAGAGGGTAAATATGGCGTCTCTTAATTTTTACCCATTCATTCTCTCAAACTGCTTGTCTCTCTCATTCATTCAGATAGACGTTCATCCAGGTACATTATACAGAGAATTTACCATTGCTGTCGATGCACTTTTTCCATTTTAATGGAAATTCATTGACGCCATTGGTACGGAAGTCCCGGGACGGGAATCGATGAATTCTTTTAAAGCGTTTTTTACCGCCTCATCGGAATTGATATTTTTACCTAGTAAAAAGTTATCCAAATTCTGAAAAAAATGAGAATCAGTAAATGCGAGGTCTGAAAAGTAAGGTGGATGGCGGAAATATTCCTCCTGTAATTTTAAGACGGTCCATTTTGTGGTCCATGTGTGGACGAGCGTTGTCGTAGAATCGTGGTGAACTAGAGCAATTGACAAGTCTCGGCTGTCTGATAGCGAGCTTGGTCATCACCGATTTCAATTCAAGACAGAATACCTCAACATTAATTATTGTGCCAGATCTCGCGAACATACCAGCAAAGGTCCACCATACTGTCGTAAGCAGTTTCTTTTGACTCAATTGGCATTTGGGATTTGTTTGGCTGCCTCTTCTGGGTCCAACCATTGCGATGAACGTTTTTAAATTATCAAGTATTTAGAATTCCCTCATTATGTACCGACTTAACTAATGAAGTTAAGCCTCAACGCGAGTTTACTGTCCTACGGTAAGTTCATACGGTACCCACTTCGTAAGCTTCTGTTTATTCTTCTTATTTTGTTAGATGTTTGATCTGTGTTGACAGGTCGGTCCTGGTCTTGTGAAGAGGACGTTCAGCTCTTAATTTTCCGCGAGCTTCTTGATTTTCTATTCTGACGCAAATTGATCAATATCGTTTCGTCACTTTTACAGAGGGCCGTTGATGAATCCCTTCCACTTTAGTTGTCAATTCATTATGATTGACTGTTATCTCCGATTATCCACGGGGATTATTGTTGAAGTTGAAGTTTTCAGAACGAAAGCGATCAAACCAAAAACGCCTTGTGCGTTAACTTGCGGTACCTGGTTTAAACATACATTCGTGGATATTGCGTGCCCTCTGTGTAGCGTTAGTGCGACGATGGAACTATTATTTGAAAATGACGCGATTTTCATATTCTCCATGGTCGCAGCGATATAAAAAAAAAACAAATGAATAACTAATTTTGAAAAAAATAATGATCGTAGCTTTTATTATAAAATATTAATTGATTTTGGAATTCCAAATCAAATGCAAAATATCATATTTCAAACTATCCTGTATTAGAAAACTCCAATTTCATAGGAAAGGACTTAATAACTTTCTAAATAAGGTTGAATTATATTGAATACTATGACTGCGGCTTAAATGTTAACTTGACATACGACATGAATTAGAAGGCAAAATATTATCGTACTTACTTGAATAAATAATGAACTTTAACAATTCTGATCCTAATTTTGTAAACACACAATATATAATTGATATTATCTATATATATATATATATATATATATATATAGCTTATATTATATAATACTTTATATCAATTGATCGCTGTTTTAGGTCTCTCGTTGAAATAATTTTTATTATAATGAGCTTTATTTCCAAGTATATATCTCAAATAATTTATTCTAATAAAAATGCTAACTTACTAACTTACTTACTATCAAGCCGTTTTACGGTAGATAGGGTGAAGAGCCACACCCTTACATACAATCTTATCACATCCATATTCTCAAAACTTCTCATGCAAGCTCATCAATTGTTGAGGTTTTTAACACGATAATCTTTCAGTATCTGGTTAACCTGGTCGTACTAGGTCTTCCACGACCATCCTCTTTTTATAATAGCATCAACACTATTATGCTCATCTCAAATGGAATCCTCACAGACAACACATCTCAATCAAAATAAAAAAAACATTTTCTTTCTGCGCAGTATTAGAAATTTTCTTAGTATTAAAATCCTAAAAATGGTATACTTTGCAACCTGCCAATAAATCAAAGAACACGGCATAATTGCATGGAGAGGAGCAACTATGAGTGCACTTAACCCAATTATTGCAACACAGAAAATTGCTATAAAAGTGATCCTCGGAAACCTCAATTTTAACCAAGACAAATGAAATATTCTACAAATTCGATATAAAACAAATTTGCGCAAATACTACTCTTAAATACACATACAAATATAAAGATACATGGTTTAAATCAAATTATACAATAATTACCACACGCTCAAACAAACTCAATCTTCAAACCCCAAGGTAACATACAGACAAAGGGGCTTTTACTATTTTGAACCCAAATTACTTGATTGCATGCTTGATGAATTAAAAAAGCCTAGCTTACCATAATCTACAACCCTAACATAAAATACAAAATAAAACAGTGGATCCGAAACAAGCGGAGAGATAAAATAGGCAAACTAACACAAACACACTAGCACACACTATAACCTCATAAATGATATATTTTTTACTATGTTTCTTTATTATACAATACTTCATCAAATACAAATAATTATTTTTAATATAGGTATATCCTCATACTATGTTCTGTATCTATGTACATACTATTGTTGACTATGCCTGTCTCAGCACATATATTTTTAGTGAGATAGGCACAGGCCAACCAAAATTTTTATATTCAACCTAAATAGAAATAAACAAATAAAAATTATTTTACTCATAAACAAAGATTATAACTAATCCACCTTAATGGCCCAAATGAATTCCTATTCACTATGCTGTTATCAAATATATATTATTTTTTTATCCTTCTCTCTACCAATGCAAGTAAGCAGTAGCGTGTAGCGTACATAAACAAAATAAATGTGCATTACGAATGATTCTGGGAAACAAATATTTATGAAAATATCATTATTTTATAAAAAAGATGATTTATAGCCAAATTTTCTATCGATTATTTGCTTAAAGTACCAGATAAATAATCTAAAGGAAAATAATGGATTGTTAATCTTTACGTAATGGAAAAAATGATGCTGAATGATTCGATTCTTAAACGATTTTGTCATCTGTAGGCGAAATAATTTATTATAGTTCATATAATTGTCTAGTAGCACAATGTCAGTGATTATGTTTAGTTAGTTAAAATATTTTTTAGTTGCCTCTGAAAAGCCTATTAATTTCAATGTAACCTAGCTCTTGCAATTAATATTACTTCATCGAGAATTAATTTATCTTCTTCGTTGTGCAAGCACGCGGCATGTTATAAACACCGTCAAATTACATATTCTAAGAGAGCAAAATAGGGCGTTTCTGTGAGAGAGAAAATTACAGCTTTAATGAGAATTTCACTTTAATTTGGGTCAACCCACGTTGTATTAAAATAAATAAACAGCCTGAATTATTGCACCTTAAAACTTTACTTCGGGCACGCAACATTGAAAAATTATTAAAACACGGAGTACATTCAATAGGTTTTGTTTAATTGTATTTTAACTGTACATCATTTCGGCGGGTGAACATTTTTCACGAACCTTGGCACAGGAAGCCATTCATATTTTCCTTGCGGTCGTCCGACATAGCTAACGTATTGCTGTGCGCGCAAATTAGACAGAAAATACTTAGTAAGTATATTCCATTTGTTTTTGAAAAATCACTTAACCTAATCGACTTTTTACTTTGCTGAGATGTCGAGAGATCAATATTATTTTATTATTTTTGAGACGATAAGTTTTTTGCGTGAATATTTCTGTGAGATTTCACGGAAGGGACCGCGCGAGAGCCTTTCAATGTCAGTTATCAGAAAAAGGCGATTTGTAAGCCGTGTGCGCATTTTTTAAAAATAATTGGCGCATTTGACAAGCAGAAAGCCGGGGGGAAGTTGACAACTTTGGAGAATAATTGAGCATAATTTGATGACAGCACGTAAAAAAGTTGTTTATATAAACCATCGTTACGTCGTTGACTGGATTAAGATATATTGTAATATGTTAACTAAGTAAAATAAAGTGTAGGTACTGTGTTACAAAAAAATTTGCCCAATGTTTTATATTAATTTTGCAGTTATTAATCTGAATTACATTTTGTACGTTTTCACATCTATACATTATCACTTTACTTTGAGTCAATGTTGCCTGTTAAAGTTATAATATATTTAATCAAAATTGTATAATTTCTCATACAAATTCAATACATTTTATGAGGTACCTTTATTTTTTCATAATTGAAAGAAATATTAAATTAGAAAAACATAAAAATATTATCAAATCCATTTCTAGAGTAAGCTAAATGAGGTAATGAAAAATATAAATAACTTGGTGGTCTTATTGGACGAATCTCGAACCACTGATCACTCGATAAGAGTCCTTACCGCTAGACAAAACATGCAGTTCTATTGATTTGTTTTTGTTATAATGTCATTGTTCTAATGGAAAGATTTTTATAAAAGAAATTCTATGCAGTAATTTGTATCGCATTTTTGCCTCACGTGTTTTTTCGCGCGGTTTTAAAATAAACGTGGCAGAGTTAAAGTAAAATCATTTATTTCTTTTACTTGACTTTAATTTATCTATTAGCTCTTCGTGTCCGGCGTTGCTCGGGTTATTTTTTATTTATTTAGTTAAAAATAAGCTTGTGGGGGGGCACAAAGGTTCCGTTTTTTCAATTTTTTTTCCATTCCTAGACTCCAATAAAAATATTTTTTCCATTTAATCTAGGCTATGATGCATGGAATGTATTTCTTGGAGTTAGAGACTCGTATATAGGAGAATATTGCAGGTGTAAAGTTATAAATAAGTCATATATAAATTAGTTAAATAAAGTAAGTTTCGTTACCATATTATGTGTCTAGAAGGTATTTGTATATATGTTTTTTGGTTTCAATTTTAAACTTATTCTGATTTGTTATTTTTCTGATTGTTAGGGGAAGATTACTAAAGAATTTAATATCAAGAAAACTAAAATGATTTTGGGTAGCGGTTAAATTAAATTTGGGTTATTAAGCGTATCTCTGAATCTAGAAATCTCGTATTTTAATGTATTTTTATTTAAAAAAAATATATGTCTATTATTTTTGGTACCTTGAATTCTTCATATAGTTGGCACTTGGCTAGTCATTTTTTTTCCTTGTAATTATTTCAATTATCATTTTTTGGATACTTTCTAATTTCTAATTTATTGATATAGTGGTTTTATATGCCTCTCCCCATCCAACAACACTGTATTGTAATTGGGATTGAACAAAAGTGTAATATTTAGTTTTAACTTTTCTGGGGATAGTTAAACAAGTATAAAGAAATGATGTATTGATCACTGTAACATGTATTTATTTTATAAACTTTTCAAAGCAAGAAAACACTTTGTGGCTTGACATTATAAGAAATTTAAGAAAAAATTACACACTATGTTTTAAACCACTTAATTGCTATACATTTGTCAACTAGTTTCGGTTGGACTCAACCTTCTTCAGGACAATTTCAATATAGACTAATCTAGGTACAGAAATTTATAAAGGAGGTAAGAAAAAGAGAGAGGGACAGAGTGTCAACTAGGTGGGGGGTAGGGAATGGGAGGAGTTAACTGAAGATAGAGGGAACAACTTTAAAATCGGACTATTAGATAAATTTATTTGTTTATTTATTATTTGACTATTATTGTTGATAGCTTTATTAATTTCTAATGCTTCTAGATTGTTAAGTCGCAAACCTAATCCGTTTTTGTGTAAAATTTTTGGCCCTGTATTATTATTAAATGTGTGATTAAAATTAATTAGATGTTCGGCAAATTCAGAAAAACCTACATTTGTTAAGCATTTAATGTGTTCTTTTATTCTAATATTTACGTTTCTCGATGTTTTACCAATATAGAAAGCTGGGCAATCATTACAGCTAAGTTTATAAATACCAGAATGGTTTAATATATTTTCTTTGTCTTTACAGTTACTTAATAATTTGCCTAAATTGTTACTGGTATAAAATGCTGGCTTTATCTCTTTAGGGAGTTTAGTCGTACTTAATATTGAAAAATTATTTATAAAAAGAATTCTCCGCCATTGAGGTATTAGAATATTACTTTTGATAGTTGGAAGAGCGTTATAAATAAATTTATTAGACGAAATTTGACGGAGTTTTTTGGAAAGAATTCTATCTATCAAATCGGGTTCATATCCATTGTTAAAAGCTATCATTTTAATAGTAGAAAGTTCAATGGAAAAGTTTGTATCGGATAGGGGGATAGAGGTGAGGCGGTGGATCATGGAATGAAACGCGGAGTGTTTATGTGAGATAGGATGGTTGGAAGTATTATGGATTGTGGTGTCAGTAAAAGTAGGTTTTCTGTATACATTGAAATTAATTTTGTTGTCGATTATGGTTAAAGAAAGGTCTAGAAAATTTAATGTGGAATTAATACCTACTTCTAGTGTGAACTGTATTTGACTGTGAAAGGAATTGAGGAGTAAAAGGAATGTGTGTAGTTGACGCTCTGTGCCTGTCCAAATACAAAAAATATCGTCTACATAGCGTTTCCATATTAATACATTTTTTAACAGAGGAGATTTACTATTAAATATTTTATTTTCAAGATTATCCATAAATAAATCTGCACAAAGAGGGCTAGTTGGGGCACCCATTGGTAAACCTTCTTTTTGCTGGTACACAACATCATTAAATTGGAAGTAGTTTTGGTTCAGACAAACATTAAACAGACGTGCGAGGTCAATAGAAAGGTCTTTAGGTAAATGAGAATTTTTCAATAGATTAATCTATTTAATTAAATATTTTATTTTCAAGATTATCCATAAATAAATCTGCACAAAGAGGGCTAGTTGGGGCACCCATTGGTAAACCTTCTTTTTGCTGGTACACAACATCATTAAATTGGAAGTAGTTTTGGTTCAGACAAACATTAAACAGACGTGCGAGGTCAATAGAAAGGTCTTTAGGTAAATGAGAATTTTTCAATAACTAATCTATTGAAAAATTCTCATTTACCTAAAGACCTTTCTATTGACCTCGCACGTCTGTTTAATGTTTGTCTGAACCAAAACTACTTCCAATTTAATGATGTTGTGTACCAGCAAAAAGAAGGTTTACCAATGGGTGCCCCAACTAGCCCTCTTTGTGCAGATTTATTTATGGATAATCTTGAAAATAAAATATTTGATAGTAAATCTCCTCTGTTAAAAAATGTATTAATATGGAAACGCTATGTAGACGATATTTTTTGTATTTGGACAGGCACAGAGCGTCAACTACACACATTCCTTTTACTCCTCAATTCCTTTCACAGTCAAATACAGTTCACACTAGAAGTAGGTATTAATTCCACATTAAATTTTCTAGACCTTTCTTTAACCATAATCGACAACAAAATTAATTTCAATGTATACAGAAAACCTACTTTTACTGACACCACAATCCATAATACTTCCAACCATCCTATCTCACATAAACACTCCGCGTTTCATTCCATGATCCACCGCCTCACCTCTATCCCCCTATCCGATACAAACTTTTCCATTGAACTTTCTACTATTAAAATGATAGCTTTTAACAATGGATATGAACCCGATTTGATAGATAGAATTCTTTCCAAAAAACTCCGTCAAATTTCGTCTAATAAATTTATTTATAACGCTCTTCCAACTATCAAAAGTAATATTCTAATACCTCAATGGCGGAGAATTCTTTTTATAAATAATTTTTCAATATTAAGTACGACTAAACTCCCTAAAGAGATAAAGCCAGCATTTTATACCAGTAACAATTTAGGCAAATTATTAAGTAACTGTAAAGACAAAGAAAATATATTAAACCATTCTGGTATTTATAAACTTAGCTGTAATGATTGCCCAGCTTTCTATATTGGTAAAACATCGAGAAACGTAAATATTAGAATAAAAGAACACATTAAATGCTTAACAAATGTAGGTTTTTCTGAATTTGCCGAACATCTAATTAATTTTAATCACACATTTAATAATAATACAGGGCCAAAAATTTTACACAAAAACGGATTAGGTTTGCGACTTAACAATCTAGAAGCATTAGAAATTAATAAAGCTATCAACAATAATAGTCAAATAATAAATAAACAAATAAATTTATCTAATAGTCCGATTTTAAAGTTGTTCCCTCTATCTTCAGTTAACTCCTCCCATTCCCTACCCCCCACCTAGTTGACACTCTGTCCCTCTCTCTTTTTCTTACCTCCTTTATAAATTTCTGTACCTAGATTAGTCTATATTGAAATTGTCCTGAAGAAGGTTGAGTCCAACCGAAACTAGTTGACAAATGTATAGCAATTAAGTGGTTTAAAACATAGTGTGTAATTTTTTCTTAAATTTCTTATTTATTTTATTTTCAATAGAGAAAAAATATATATATATACATTTTATGATATTTCAGTGACAGGCTATTTTTAGGTGTCAAATATATGTATATAGGCAGTTTTTTCAATTTTGTTACTAAGATCAATTATATGTTCTTTTCCACTTAAGATTATAGTCTATTATGATTTTAAGATATTAAATATTATCTCGTTCTTCAATTGCTGGAAAATTGTCATTGAATACAGGTACTGTTATGAATTTAATATTAATTTCTACGAACTACTTACGGCAAAACAGACATAGAAACATGTTTAACTATTCAAAGCAGTATTATTACCTGCAGAGTCTTGGGCTTCCTTGTCGTCTTGAAAACGACCTTCTCTAGCTCTTGGATTTATTCCCCTTTTCTCAGGGCTTCGCGGGCCCTATGGAAAAGAGCCCCTTCACAATCGTGACTTTGTAAATCCGCCACTGATTATGACATCGTATGTCTAAACAAAACATGGCTCAACTTATCAACAAATGACAGATGGATTGTATTCAACCGCGATCACAATGATCAGGCCTAACAGAAGAAGAATCGTTGCTGCGAATTTGCCAAAAATATTTTTTTAATTTTGCGTGCATGCTACAATAAAAGAACTTTCCAATGTTATGTTATATTTTTATATATACTTATCGCGACAAAACATTCTCAAGATCATGATTGTTTTGTGTTTCTAGAATTCAAATTATTTAGGATTTCAACGGTTTCCAAACTATTCATTATCCATCCTCTATGAGGAACCGAGTGGAGTAATTTTAATTTGTGACTATCGAAAGAATTATTAGTGTTAATTATAATACCCTTACCCACCGCATGCCCCCTGACCTACCCGATTAGATTGATAAATTTTGTATTTAAGTTAGTTATTATCTATACCTGATGATGAGAGGGACTGCTCCTCTCAAAACTATAGTAGTAATTTAATAACTCATATTGTGTGTGTATTACAAAGTTATGTAAAACATATTTTAAATCTCATGTCTAACTCAATTATTTATTTTGCTCATTTACTTATTTTTATAAAATAAATTCATGTTATCACATTCTAAACACTCCATTATACTCACTATGATATTAGCCAATAGATCGAGTTTTTGTGGATCAACTAATGTATTTAAAATCCAAAATATGTGGAATCTTTTGTCTGAGATAATGAAATATTCTGCAATTACGATCTATGGCCTTGAAAAAAATATAAAGTCCTAATTTAACATATAAAGCTGATAATTACGACGTTCTTTGTTCCAGGTTCCAGTGATGTCCTTCGTGTCCATTTCCTCCTTTTGAAATAAATCAGAAGAGGCTGGTAGGAAAATTTCTCGAATGACACAATGACTTATGAAAAAGGGCAGAATAAAGAGAAAAAAAAAAAATATATATATTATATATATATATAGATTAGGTCCTTAATATGAAATTCACGTTTTGCCGTACTGGCAAATTTGATCTCCAATATCTTCTCTTTGGTTAGGAATTCCAAATCCAAATTTATACAGCTATTTACTCATGTATTTGTGTTTTGAAAATTATAATTAATTTGTTTTTTCCTCAATTGTTTTTTTCTTTGCGTCACTCAGTTTACAAAATGAAAAACTTGAAATATCGCGTTATTTACGAGTACGAGTTCCACCGTGGCACCAGTGCTGCAGAAACGGCTCGAAGGATTAATGATGTGTATGGCGACGGTGCCGCAAAAGAAAACACAGTGCGTTTTTGGGTTTCGTTCTGGAAATTTCGACCTGCAGAACAAGCCCCGTGGACGGCCGGAGACCAAAGTTGATAATGAAGAATTGAAGGCTATTGTGGAAGCGGATCCATCGCAAACCACATCCGAGTTAGCTGCAGGCTGCGGTGTTAGTGATAAAACTGTTTTAATCCACTTGAAGCAAATTGGTAAGGTGAAAAAGCTTGAAAGGTGGGTACCTCACGAATTGAGTGAAGCAAATCAACAAACGCGCGTTGACTGCTGCGTTGCATTACTCAACCGGCACAATAATGAAGGGATTTTAAATCGAATCATTACCTGTGATGAAAAGTGGATCCTGTACGATAATCGGAAGCGCTCATCGCAATGGCTGAACCCTGCCGAACCAGCCAAACCATGCCCCAAGCGAAAATTGACTCCAAAAAAGTTACTTGTGAGCGTTTGGTGGACTAGTGCTGGTGTCGTTCACTACAGCTTTCTTAAATCTGGCCAGACGATTACGGCAGATGTCTATTGTCAGCAACTGCAAGCCATGATGGAAAAGCTAGCTGCTAAACAATCGAGGCTGGGTAATCGCTCTAGGCCACTGCTGCTTCATGATAACGCTAGACCACACACTGCACAACAGACGGCTACCAAATTAGAGGAGCTTCAATTGGAATGTCTAAGACATCCACCGTACTCTCCGGACCTTGCCCCAACAGATTACCATTTTTTTCGAAATTTGGATAACTTCTTGCAAAGGAAAAAATTCAACTCCGATGGGGCAGTCCAAACCGCCTTCAAAGATTTTAGCGATTCCCGTCCGAATGGTTTTTTAAGTAAAGGGATCGATGAACTACCTATGAGATGGCAAAAGTGCATAGATAGCAATGGTACATACTTTGATTAAATAAATATATTATAATAAAAAAAATCGGCTTTATGTTCCTCCCATACTAAACGCCAATTTCATATGTAAGGACCTAATATATTGTATAGTAAAGGATTTCAGCGGTGTTAGAAATGCTAGTATTAATTTATTTATGCATCTTGATCCCAGTGATCCATATTGATGTACATGCTTTTTTATTATCTCGTTCAGTTACCTAGTCTCACTACCAAGTTTACTTTTATGTTCATAAAATATTATTATTTTTTATAAATATTTATGATTTATCTTTTACTTTTTACATTTTTATATATTATCTGGTATCTAGTCTCACTACCAAGTTTACTTTTAAGTTTTTTTATGCTCATATAATATTATTATTTTTTATATGTATTTTATCCTTTGTAAATAATACTTATAAATAAATATGCTATGTACTTATGCAAGAAAATGAAAAAGAAACGTGCCGACAAGCTGTATAAGGCTTGGCACGATCTATAATAAAAAAAATATGAAAAAAAAGTCTTATCTGGTCTTCACAAAGCAATGTATATATATATTAATAAAATAATATCACAATATTATTTTATTAATCGAATGTCTTCTACGTCACAACATGAATTGTGATCTTTGTGATGTTTCACGTACTAGCATCTTTATAAGATACCACGTATTGTTTTTAGTTAACCTAAATTTTATGTGAAAAAGAAAAGCTAGTAATAAGATATAAATAAGACGAATAAGATAGAACTTAATATTATCTTGTAAATATTTCACCCAGTTTAGTTCGTAGATACCCGTATTATCAGTTATAAGTTATAGAAATAGATGTCTAGTTTATATTTATAATACTGAATGAGGGATAATATTCGGATAAGAATATTTAGGTCATAAAGAGAAACCTTGCTCGGATCATATAAATATTACAGGAACATACTTATTAATTACTTTAAGAGGTTGTTTTATTGCTTGAAACATTTCATTTGAAAGGTATTTCGTAAAGGGTCAAACTATTATTATTGGTGCCTGGTATTAAACGACTTTGCCATTACCTACCGCCTTACATGAAACAGTTATTATTTCATGCAAGAACAAGAAAATCAATATCGATAAAAGTCAATACAACCGTATCATTTATATAAATATCAATCCGACAGATGCATGTATTATATTTAGCTATTTGGGTGAGGTATCGTAAAGAAGTGAAAATTTAATAAACACATTCATCTATCTGAGTATAAATGAATTATATTAACTTACTTACAGATCAATCACGCATTCATTATGGTCCATGGGATCGGGACACGTGACACTATCGGAGAGCTGACAAAAAAAATGACTGAATTTCTTCAAGAGACTGAAGAAGTGTTGCAATGATTTTTTGTAAATGGTAATGATACCAGCTAAGTTAAATATATACTTTGTCATGGGAAGGACTCAGGATGTATCTAGTATTCATTATTCACTGGAATATATGAATGAAACTGATTAAAAAATATTATACTTACATGATTTTCATAATTTTTTGTTTGTGAGTGTTCTTACAATTGAATTGGTGATCATTAGCTGGTTTCATTACTATGAACAGGCGACCCTCGTAACCCAGTGTACATGACTTTTCATACAGAGGGTTTCGGGTTCAAGTCCCGGTGAAGTCACAATTAATCTATGCGGTTTACTCAAACCTGGGTGTTTTATGATGTGTTTTACTTCTATAATTGGGCCTCTTGGCCTGTTGAAGCGTAAATAGAATTAAAAAAAATGTATTACATTGTGTAAAGTGATCATTCGTCTCTGTGATACTTCTATAATTTATCTTAACGCGCAACATCGTAGTTATATGCATTCCATTTTTATTAATGGTAATTAGATATTTATTAATTTTCATTTTAATAACACCGGTTGGTGTGAAATAGTTTCGTGACTATATATATATATATACCCCCTACATATATATATATATATATATATATATATAGGGGGGAAATAACATTAAAAATTTTACGAAGACACTATCAGTCTTCACTGGTAAACATGCAAATAAGTAGTATAAGACAAGAACATATGGAAGCACCTTGTTGAGTATTTGGGCCTCTGATCCTACTACAATAAGGTAACGAAGATCTTTGAATCAGGGATATATTTGTTTTTTTTTTATGTGAAGCAAAAGACAATATGAAATTATTTTTAAGCTGGGTTATAAATAAAGATATAAATACGTCTGGTGCTCCACTTCCCAAAAGGGTAGCTCCCGCTCAAGAACAGATCAATAATCTAGAACAAGAAGAAGAAAAAGATAAATACATCAAAAATTGTGAAAAATTTTCCTGAAACAAAGCCGGTGCTATAGATATTTCACCATGCAGAGGGAAATGTTGATGACAAAGTAGCATCTCGCTTCGGACGTCCTGTCATCATGGACGCTGATGAAATCATGGCCATGATTGATAGCGACCGCCATTTGGCGACACGCGAGGCCGGTCAAGCACTATGATTCAATTGTTTAGCCGCATTTACATAAGCTTGGGATGGTCCTCCGCGAAACTTGGATGCCGCCTTAATCGAGCGAAAATAATTAATAAGCCGATACAAAGTGCATTATCTACTCTATTATATAAAGAAGTTTGTAAGTTTGGATGTAGGAGGTAATCTTCGAAACTACTCATCCGAGACATATTTTACTTATATGTACTTGTTTATGTTAGGAAGAACAGTGATGGTTCATAGCAGTTCAATCATTGAAAGAGAGTTTTTGACACATTTTTATACAGCCATATTTATCACGTCAAATTTTATATAAACTCGTATAACTTAATCTATACTTATATATAAAGAGGTAAAGTTTGTAAGTTTGGACGAAAAAAATCGTGGAGGGACGCGTTTTTTGTGAACGCTTCCTTAACGTTAAGAGATATTTAAATACTTTCTATAGAGGAGTTGTAGAACTCAATATTATATATTAAAGTTAATACACATATTGATATAATATAACTAAGAGTTACTAAAAATCTACGGGTGCAAATCCGCGGGTATAGCTAGTTTATAACAATATTAGTGGAAAGAGATAATGGTCACGAGAGATCAGCCGGTATTGACAACAATTATCTAGAATGTTTTATTGCATCAGTCTTATATTATGATACTTGCAACTTATAATTATCTTGTGTATCGATTTTTTCAGTTTTAATGGTCCGTTTATCCTTTTATCGGGATATAATGAACTCAAAAATTAAAAAAATCAAAAAATGAAGTATTGTATGAATAAATAATTAAGTACTAATAGGAAAACAAATTTAAAAGAAAACTATTTGTAAAAATGACCTACTTATTCTTAAAATTCAATTTCCTTTTTGAACTTTTTTTTTATTTCCAACATTTCTATCCAACTGTAATTCTGTATAATTTGTATTTAAAATTTGTAAACCTTTATTAACCCGTGAGAAGGCGCGCTAAGAGCATTTCTCTCACACAAAAATTTATCGCTATTGTTTTCTATGTTAGCAACAATGTACCGCGGCAAACTTCTCAATACCTTCCTAAGTATTCGTCCCCTACCCTCGCGGTCTACTCCCATGGCGCTCAGTATCGCTGCGACTACGCAGTGAACCATTTGTGCGACCGCGCCGTAAATTGTGGCGTTTTTTTCATCGCGCGCCTATCCGCGTAAGTATTTTTTTCTTGTTATGTAAATTTTTGATATGTTCATATTAATTTACTGTGAAAACGCGTCAATTTGCATTGTATTTTTTTCCTTCACCGGGATGGTCGCATCTTTCGTGGGAAGATATTTAAGCCAAGGGTTCAATACATTTAAAATTCCTTTTGTCCTAAGAGCACCGTGGTCATTCGGCCGCACACGTGCGGGCAGCATTTGTTTAGAAGACCATTAATTTCTTAAGAGATATGGAACATGGTTTTAAACAATTTTTCTCGGTATTTCGGCGCTAACTATCGATGTTTGTTGTTTTAGGATATCGAGTATTGTCTCTATAGGGAAGCCATTAATTTTCTAAAATTGACAGAAACATGTTCTTCTAGTATTTTTCTGCGTACTGGTCAATAAATACATTTCTGTGTTGTGTTAGGAATACATTGTAGAAAAATCTCATAGATTTTTTTGAGTGACACCTATAGCCTTGTTTCCGTTCGACGTGTATGTCTTCAATGGCAATAAATTGTATAGTCCCTCGCCGGCGTGGTCTCCGGCGATGTAGCCAAAAGCCATATGTGTACGCGCGTTCTATTAAATGTTTGATTAGACCATAATTATTAATAAAAACATATACTCAAGAACAGCGGAAGGTAAAGTTAGCTGGATCTCGGTATTTTAATACGATAATTATATCGACGTTGGAAAGGAAAAAATGACCAAGCGACAATTTGGCAGATATTGAGTAATATATATATCACTGGAATTGGAAAAAAAATTCTGCGTCGATTAGTCTCACGTACAGGCTTCTGTGATGATTTTTGATGTCGCTTAGATATTTTATATTTTGTTGAATATTAAATTTTTCGGCGACCAAGCGATAAAAATTGTAATGATTTTTTAAATATTACATTTGGAACTTTTTTCGAAACTATTTTTCTACTTGGTAAATTGGTTGTGTTTTTAATTTACAATATTTTGGTTTTTTGTCTCTTTTTACTGATCTTACGAAAAAATAATAATTTAGTTAGATAAATTAACCCTCTTGAAGATAGGTTTGTTTTATGACTTCAGCCTATTTACCTCACCTTAAATATTTGCCATTAGGCATTTAGATATTTTTTATGAGCTCTTAACTTATAACAGTATGTCATTTAGTAATTTATATCCTTAATTTAAAAGATATAAAATTTGTCGCTTAGGAAAATATGACCTGCAGTTTTCTATATTATTTTTGGCGCTTAGATATTTTGTGCGGGAAGAAATTTTAATTAAAATGGAATTTGACCCTTCCACGTGTACCTTGCACTGTTGTTTGCCCATGCTGCAATGTGACCGAGAAGTGGCTTTTGGGAACAAAAAAAAATAATTTGAGGCCACAAAGCGTCGCTTAGTTAACGCATGTGTTTCACTGTCTGCGGCTTGGATATGATATCTGGCAGCTATTTTCTATTAAACTGTTATTTAGTTTTTGCTATATTTTAGTTTTTTAATGAGTAAGAATTATTTTCTGTTTGCCAGCGGCTTCAAATTATTAAACACATTATGATAGGAAATTGTTCAAAGATTTCAGTTTGGTACCTATGTAAATCCTAGATATTAAGATATAAGCAGCCAAATTTGCGTCATACATTGAAGGTTTGATGGTATTTTTTTACGACTAGTGCTTATTTTATAGTAGGTATAACCCTCTGTGCGTATTTTTAATATCAATCGAGAAATCGCACATTAACGTCTGTACGCAACTAACGGATGGGCCTTGCTGATTATTTGACACTATGATTTCCTTTACCTTAAAAGTGTTGTAATGAGCTGATGTATTTATCATTTATATTGCTTTTTTCATAGAATGAAGCATTATTAATAAATTAATAAACTTCAACTATTTCAGTCAAAAGTACTTCTAAGTACTCAAATCTGCAAAGTCGAGTGTAATCAAAATTCAGTCAAAAACTAACGTGCCATGCTGTCGATCACGTCTGCCAATTTCAAAGCAAAAATATGAGGATTTAACAAAACTTTGTAAGGACAAAGTTATACCCACTCATTTTTAACATGCGTATAGCAACATTCCACGTTCATCAACTGAAAAAGACAGTTTGCTTGAATCAGATTTCTATAAAGGAGAAAAGATTGGGTTTTGCTAATAATTATATACTTTTAAAGTGTAAGTCTATTCCTAAAAAGTTACTGAATATTACTGCAATAATATTAGTTAAAGTATTTAATTAGATAGGTAATAACAAATTTATTTAAGCTATACATAAATTACCTACCATGTCATGAAGATAGAGAAAAGCATACACAGAAGGCATTGAAAAAAACAATACGCATCCTAGATAACAATCAAATAACTTTAAAATTAAAAAAAATTAACTGGGGAACATTATCAGAAATAAACTGCCCGGAAGAATTATACAAAGAACTAAAAAATATATTTGAAGGATTTATGATAAATCTAAAACAGAAAAAAAATCGGTATGATAACCCGTGGATAACAGAAGAGATTAAAATAATGATCAAAAAACATCTTTATAAAATGGAAAAATGATCCAAATAATAATCAAAGCCATCTTGAATACACCAGATTTAGAAACAAAACAAATAAATGTTTAAATTCAATAAAAATTAATGACCACAGGAAATAAATTGAAAATGTTAAGGGAAATCATAGAAAAACATGGGAAAAATTAAATATACTCCTTGAGAAACAAAAAACTCACTAGATAGTATTATTATGAATCATATGAGTAATTTAGGAGATATTAAATATATATGCAATATGTTTAGTAAAACTTTTGTTGAGGAAATAGCAGCAATAAAACAGAAATGCAATACTAAATTCTTAAATAGAAAAACATATGTACAACCAACAAACATATCCATGAGGTTTAAGGAAGTCCCACCAATTGCCATTCAATGTATCATCGAAAAAATGGATGGTACTTCACCGGGTTTCGACAAAATTAGAATGGAAGACATAAAAAAGATTAAAAAAAAAAATTACTCCTATAATTGCAAAATCGATAAATCTTAGTGTAACCAAAGAAATTGTACCAGAGGATCTGAAAATTTCTATAATCAGATCGATTTATAAATCAGGAAATCACCAAGACTTCACAAATTACAGACCGATTGCTCTTTTATCATGTATAGACAAAATAATGGAAAAGGCAATAATGGGACAAATAAACCAATATCTACAAAAAAAATCAAATAATAAACGAAGCACAATATGAATTCCAAAAATAAAAAAATACAACTAAATTATTATCGAATTTGACAGACGAAATAAACAACTATCTAAACGAAAAACAAAAAATCAGAATAATCTTCATAGATTTTAAAAAATCATTCGACACACTCGAGCACGACATATTATCAACAGCAATGGATGAATGTGGAATAAGAGGACCTCTAAAAAAATGGATGCAAAATTATATGACTAACAGAAAATTAACAGTAAAAATTAACAATACGAATAGCGAATTATGTAGGAACAAAACAGGAGTTGTAACGGGATCAAGTTCGGGACCAATATGTTGTATCACGTACGTAAATAGTTTCCCAAATGTTATTAAAAACTGCGCAAAAAATATGTTTGCAGACGATATATGCATATTATATGCAGACAAAAACAATAAAAAAATTTAAAAACCTACAGGAAGTCTTTGATCAAATCCTGAAATGGTCACATGATAATGGAATAATCATAAACACAAAAAAAAACTAAATATATGTTAATACATTCCGCTTATACAAAAGACAAAGACAAAGATCTGAAATTAATAGGGCATTCATCTGATTGCTTACATAAAAATCACAAAGATTGCAGCTGTGAACTCTTGGAAAAGATAGATAAATATGTATACTTGGGACTAACAATGGACAAAAACTGGACAGAGCACATAGAAGACACGTGTAAAAAGCTAAGAACCCTACTAGGTAAATTCTTTCATCTCAAACATTGTATTCCAAGACACACACACTATTGCTTATATTATAGTTTAGTAGACTCAATTGTAAACTATGGCCTAAAGAGCTACGGATCGACATATCCATCATACTTAAAAAAAGGAAAACAACTACAATTAAGAATTATTAAAACTATAGCAAATAAAAAACAAAAAGAAGCATGTAAAGACCAATCAGAAAACCTATTCAAAATGTGTAAAATCTTACCGATTCAAAAACAACTTTACTATAAAATAACAATGAAAGAATACGAGGACAGTTTCGAAATATAAATATATCATGAATATAAGACAAGACAAATAATGAATAAAAAACTAGAAATAAAAAAAACAAATAATTGTTACGGAGACAGAACCAAACAGTGCGTAATCCAAAATTATTCAACAAGCTACCGGATAAAATAAAAAATGTAACGGGACAAAAAAATATTTAAAAGACATTAAAGAAATACTACTAGTGAATTGTGAAGTGGATAGGAAAAGCAAAAATTAGATTAATATAGTAGCTTTATATTAGGTCCTTACATATGAAATTGGCGTTTAGTATGGGAGGAACATAAAGCCGATTTTTTTTTATTATAATATATTTATTTAATCAAAGTATGTACCATTGCTATCTATGCACTTTTGCCATCTCATAGGTAGTTCATCGATCCCTTTACTAAAAAAACCATTCGGACGGGAATCAATAAAATCTTTGAAGGCGGTTTGGACTGCCCCATCGGAGTTGAATTTTTTCCTTTGCAAGAAGTTATCCAAATTTCGAAAAAAATGGTAATCTGTTGGGGCAAGGTCCGGAGAGTACGGTGGATGTCTTAGACATTCCAATTGAAGCTCCTCTAATTTGGTAGCCGTCTGTTGTGCAGTGTGTGGTCTAGCGCTATCATGAAGCAGCAGTGGCCTAGAGCGATTAACCAGCCTCGGTTGTTTAGCAGCTAGCTTTTCCATCATGGTTTGCAGTTGCTGACAATAGAAATCTGCCGTAATCGTCTGGCCAGATTTAAGAAAGCTGTAGTGAACGACACCAGCACTAGTCCACCAAACGCTCACAAGTAACTTTTTGGAGTCAATTTTCGCTTGGGGCATGGTTTGGCTGGTTCGGCAGGGTTCAGCCATTGCGATGAGCGCTTCCGATTATCGTACAGGATCCACTTTTCATCACAGGAAATGATTCGATTTAAAATCCCTTCATTATTGTGCCGGTTGAGTAATGCAACGCAGCAGTCAATGCGCGTTTGTTGATTTGCTTCACTCAATTCGTGAGGTACCCACCTTTCAAGCTTTTTACCTTACCAATTTGCTTCAAGTGGATTAAAACAGTTTTATCACTAACACCGCAGCCTGCAGCTAACTCGGATGTGGTTTGCGATGGATCCGCTTCCACAATAGCCTTCAATTCTTCATTATCAACTTTGGTCTCCGGCCGTCCACGGAGCTTGTTCTGCAGGTCGAAATTTCCAGAACGAAAATGTTGGAACCAAAAACGCACTGTGTTTTCTTTTGCGGCACCGTCGCCATACATATCATTAATCCTTCGGGCCGTTTCTGCAGCACTGGTGCCACGGTGGAACTCGTACTCGTAAATAACGCGATATTTAAAGTTTTTCATTTTGTAAACTGAGTGACGCAAAGAAAAAAACATTGAGGAAAAAACAAATGAATCATAATTTTCAAAACACAAATACATGAGTAAAATAGCTGTATAAATTTGGATTTGGAATTCCTAACCAAAGAGAAGATATTTGAGATCAAATTTGCCAGTACGGCAAAACGCCAATTTCATATGTAAGGACCTAATATAATAAGCTACTATCATAAATTAAATACAATTAAGTAAAGAAATGTACATACACTTATTATAATTAAATCCTTGCGTTTAAACTATAATTACAGTTTTGCAAGAGGTAATTTAAAATAAATAAATAAAAAAAATAAAAAGTAATAAAGATTTTAAATGTTAACATTAGGATCTCAATTCAATACGAAAAATGAATAACTATTCAATAAGTGTTGACAATTAAAATATATTGACTAACATACTTTGTGTAAAATCAATTCAATATTTTTATAAAAATTTCTTATGAGACTCATATGTGTCAATGGTCACGGCGCGGCGTACAAAGGAGACCAAATATTTATTTAATTTTGTTTACGTAATATTTGGTAAGAAAAAATATTATTTTGAAATTATTCTAATTTTTACTGTTTGTCATAGTAGTTGACATGTTAGTCGGCAATATTCTAAAAACTTCCTTACTCTTTAACATAAGTACAAATTCAATGTTATTTATTTATTTTATTTATTATTGTTTATTTTATTATAATTAATTTTTGTTTGGTAAAATTAATAGAAGCGAAGAAGAATTTTTCTGTATTACTGAATGTGAATTGTTAATTTTAAACAAACAATTGGATGATTAAAAAAGACGTTTTTTGAATGAAGTGCTTTTTATTTTTCTATTTTTCAAATCGAGTTTTAGACCAATAATGTAAGTCTAGACTTGACTTTAATTCGAACTCGGTTATGATAGGTTCCATATGGACACTATTTAATCGTGAAGCCTTAAGAAACTTTACCCTGATCGTAGAAAAGTGTTTCTATTGTTTAGGACTTTTATCCACACGCAAATTCTGTAAAAATATCTATATTCACAGTGACTGTTGTTTGTCAGTTGGTGATTTTTTCTGTTTGTAATTTTGATTGAAATATTACTAAGCGACATTAACTTCTTAAATAGCAAGCGAAACGAGAATCTATCCGTGGCAGTACATAATGGATCCAAACACCTTTTGAAATAAGTCAGAATTAAGCAAATATAATAAATAGGAAATTTTATATGAATTAAAAAAAAATTAAACTTTGAACGGCTCTCCTGTAAAGTTGACTTCAAGTCGCTTGGTAGTTTTTTCTTTCCACCGTTGATATGTAGATTAATTTAACAATAATGAGGATTCATTTTTTAATTTTAAATGAACATAATTATATATGTAATCTACTTGTAATACTATTGTTGTTTCGTGAAAATATCAAAGTTTGGATGACCACTGAAAATAAGTTAAGAAATAAGGTATTCTAAGTTGTATTTTATTTTATAGATTTAGATAAATGTTTAGTTAATTACATAGGGTATATGTAAATGTATGTTAGGTCTATTAATAGTAATTTTATATTGTATGATAATAAAGTAATTATTAATGTAATTAATTAAATTAAGTCTAATGTATCTGTGTAAATAATTGTATGTATAAAATTATTTATAAGTTGTAGTAATTTTAAAATGACTATTTTTTTTAAATTAAGTTTAATGAAGTAAAATCATAATAAGGGGCGCTTTCGAAAATTAGGCCTACCAAATAGAAAATAAGTGTTGACCAGAAGGAAAGTGGCCAGAACGTCGAAGAGAGATGCACCGACGTTGAAACGTTTAAAAACCCTGCATGGCCATTCCCAAAATGTAGTTGGTAAAGTAAGTTGTTAGTGTCAGTTCAGAAAAGTTAGTTGGTAGTGGCAGTTGATAGGAGTAGTTAATAAGAGGTGGTCAGTCGACAGTGATCAGTTCACAATGGGTAGTTAGAATAAAAAGGGCCGGCGGGCCGGAGTGCCCGCTGGCTGGCAGACAGTCAATAGTGATGTGAAATACGTCGGCCGGCAGAGATGAGATAGCTGTCGGCCCACCATTAATTGAGTGAACCGCGGAAGGAGCGCCGAGAAAAAGACGGACGAGAACCCGACTGGTCAGAGCGACAGTCAGATGGAGGACCATGCCGAGGAGCCCCAGTGGAGGAAAAAGACTCCCTGGAGAGCCGGTCTGAAGAGATCTTGACGGTCGAAGCGACAGTCAAAGCGACAGTCGAAGCGACAATCGAAGCGACAGTCGAAGCGACAGTCGAAGCGACAATCGAAGCGACAGTCGAAGCGACAGTCGAAGCGACAGTCGAAGCGACAGTCGAAGCGACAGTCGAAGCGACAGTTGAAGCGACAGTCGAAGCGACAGTCGAAGCGACAGTCGAAGCGACAGTCGAAGCGACAGTCAAGGTGGCTGAGGAGGACGTTCGAAGTCCGCCAACAGCAGCGTCAGGTAAATTGGTGTAGCCTGACGTGGCCGCGACAGAAAAGAACAAGGGGCTGAGCCGAAGATCATTGGAAATGGTCAGCTGGTTATCAGGGCGATAATCAGCCCAGCTGCCAGCGCAGAAGAAGACCAGCGTGAGGTGGACTTCAAGCCATGCGTCACCTTCGGCGTCGCTGGAGCAGACGCGCGAGGAAGCGTCGCGCGGCGGCGCCGTGCCTTTATGCGGACCGCGCCGCATCGCCGGATCAAGACGTCGCCAGGTTCACGACAGTAGAAAGGTAGAATAAAGTTAGATAATAAGGCTAGATTCTAAGATATCATAAATTTTCGCACAGTAAAAAATAGATATTGTCTAGAAATCCACACGTGTTTCCATCATTCATCTGTTTCTTCCCACATGACCATAATTTATGTTTAGTGATACCTCAAAAGCTGAATCGCGAAACGGTTAAGGACTGTTGAAAGGGAGGGTCCTATTCCCCCTATTCGTATCGTGTTCATTTCTTGTTTTATTATATTTCGACATGCTGAAAGTAATTATTTTATTATTGATTATATTATGTTTATTATTATATTGTTTATTTCACATCCATACCACTCCTCAATAAATTGAAAACTACCTGCAGAACAAAAGCAGTCGGGGTACTGCGCAAAAATAAAAATTATTTTTGTCAACTTAGGACACACCAATGCCTAGTTCTATTTTCGTTTTCGATATAAACAATGTCTTCGTATCACATTTCCCAAAAAAGCGAAGAACATTGTTCTCATGTTATCTTCACTTCACACGACGATAATATCGTTCAAGAGACAGGCATTCAAGCTAAATAGATTACGTTACATAATATTACTACAGGAGGTGTAGATGTTGTGGATCAAAAGAAGGAAGACTAATCCGTTGCACGAATCTCACATAGATGGCCAATTCGAGTGTACTTTTCTATTTTGAATATTAGTGGGACCAAATCCAGTAATTGTGTTCTTAGAACATACTTTCATATATAAATATAGTTATAAAATATATTTTTAATGTCACCACTAAGTCTTTTTGCTCATATGTATTGAAGAAGTATTTATTTTAAGTTTTTTCTTTTGAAGCTATTTGGACATTTCTTTCAAATTTTTACTAACGTTGTATACCGCTATTTCCAAGTCGCTATCCTTAACTTATATTTTAAATTATATTAATAGTATATGAAAGCGTCGTCTGTACATAATTTTCTACATTTTTTGTTGATATAATGTTATTTATATAGATGATTAAAAATAATGATCCCATAATGGACTTCTACATTACACCAAACTTAGTTTCTTTGGAATTTGATGTATTTTACTTTTACTTCATTTATTTGATATTTTACTTGGGGTTACTTGCGAATATATAACGTTACATTTTTATAGTATTTGATCAACTTTAACCTTCATATGTTTCACTTAAAAATATTGTTTATATAAAAACGTAAAAAAGTAATCAAACTGGAAATATTAATAACTCTCTTGAAAGGGAGTTAAATTTGCAAATTAAAAAGCCAAGTATCTAAGTTTTTCAACTTCACTACAAGTACTTAAAGCAAGAAAGGCGCTAACACCTAAATTATACAACCTAAGCCCACACTGAGTAAATGTTTTCTAGCCGAAAGGTTTTCATTTGTTCAGTTTTTTTAGTGCTGGATTTACGGTGTGATAATTAGATGAACGGGCGTAATGAAGTAAAAAATTTCAAATCTCCGAGTTGTTGTTTTATTGCTCAACCTGAATATCGATCATCCTCATTAGAGATTCGTTAAGAGAAAATTCCCCTCGGCGAAGCGGGAACGAGGCTTTCCAATTTCCAAACAATCCACAACCCCGTTTTTACAGAACATCCGTTTTATTTAACGCGCGAAATGGTTATTTCATGCGAGGCCCAGAAGAATGTAAACATTTCCATACTGAGAGGGCCGTTACCGCTATTTATTGGCCATTGACATACTGATATTCCACAAAGCAGGCCGCTGTTTATGGGTTGTTTCCAATAAAGTATCCTTCTGCTGTGTTATTTTTAAGTGAAATTATATCTCAAACAAAACTGGAATGCTCCTTATCACGAAATTAAAATTCAAAATGTATATGACTTTGTTCCTTGCAGCTCGAAAATATTCTTTATCAATAATTTTCATTTAATAATAACTAGTAATTCAAATTAAGCGTCGACCACTGCATATAAATGCCACGTAGAAACATGGTCAGAACATGTCAGAACAGGGCAGAAGAACCTAAGGGGACACAAAATTATGACATACACCTGTTGGTGTATGTTACGATTTTGTGAACTTCGCCGGAAAAATTAATTTTTCTTTAATAATTTCAGACATTTGAAACATTTGTATATAAGTTAACCCCTTCACACCATGTCTCAAATAATACAAAAAATATGAATATGACAAAAGTACTGATAATCTAAATATGAATGAACCTTGTGATATAAAATTTATTAAGTTTATCAATAGTCTATAGGGTCCCGGTATTCTTTAGTCTAAAGTAAACTAATAAAATGAATTTTATGTTAAACATTTATGTAAAATTTACTTAATAATGTTTTGATTTATTTAATTAATATATAAGAGTGTGATCCAAGGTTAAATAATGAAAAAGAAGAAGATAATGTGTGAAATTTAAAAAAAATATATATATAGAGACGAAAACACGAAAGTGAAAATAATGATGATGACAGGCATGCCCGCTACGTTATGGAAGCGTACGTAGCCTGATAGCAGATTTTTTTTTTATAAAATATAATAAACGTAAATGTAGAAAAACGAAATGATGATGATGGTAGCATGTCCGCTATTCCCACACAGAAGCAAATGTAACATTCAGAAGAATAAATATTTTAATATTATTTTTTGAAAAACGTAACCTAATCTCAAAAAACTCAACCTTACCTCCTAAAATCACCAAACCTTACCTAAACTGGCCTTAACTAACCTAACCCATCCTAAACTTACCCAACTTAACCTAACCCATCAATTTTCTTCTAAAATGGTTCTTTGACATTGTGTGGTGCATGTTATTGGGACATGATTCTGTAACTTATGCGCTGTAATCTAAAAAAAATTATGTATGTACATTGAAAACATGGAAAAAATCAAAATGTACCAAAAGGTTACAAAAAATCAAACATGTATCGACAAATACTGAATACGACACTACAATATCGGCAATAACAATAGTAATGATAAGTTGGTTTATAAGTACCTAAGGTAAATATTAAAGCGAGTTTCAGGATAAATTCGAATTAATTAATTTCAGCGCACAGTCGTGAATGAAAAAATCTACATATTTGGTAAGTGCTGGTAACCAGATATTTATTTAAGTAAAACATCAGGTAAAAAATTGCTAAAAATATATGTTTTACTAGCATTAATTGCTGGTTTCAATATTCAATGTTTTAAATTAATTATATGCGAAGACGTTAATTTTAATGTTTTCTTTTGATGATCGTTGATTTCTTATGTCGTCTTAGATAAAAAGAACAGAAGATTGTAAATTTTATCATTTTCTTGTGAATTAATATAATAATAATTTTATGTCAATAATGAAGTTATAGCGATGAATAATTTATCATAATATTTGGGGCTTGTGAATCCAACCTGCACATAATCATCCACTTCAGCTAATACAGGTCGTAAGCCTCGTGGCTATCCTATAAAGACTTCAACACACGATTTTTTTAAATATAGATGCGAGTACGGAAAACGTGACGCATCCATATTTTTACTGCTTGTGCTACGAAAATAGGACTAACTTTCTGGTATCCTCGAACCACCAACCACCACATGGCTAGGCGAGCGTCATGATCATAACACTAACAAGTTTCTCTTGTACTCTTCCCATATAAATATCTTAATTTCTGTAATTTAGACTTATGTAATTTGACTTAACTCTACACTCTATTAATTGAAAGCTTCAAATAATTATTATTTTTACACAAGTTAAAAACAGAAACTTGGCTCAATTTGTGATGTTGATCTCTTTCTTAAAATAACTGAAAAAATTTCATTCTTTTTATACTCTTAGAGAATGTTTATAGCATTGAATAAGAAAAGATTTGAACCCATTTTCTATAGCCTAATTCTCTGCATATTTTTATACAATTTACAGCTGATCATCTAAAATCTTAATCCAAATGTGTTTCAATCACTTTTTTTCAATATTTCAAACAACACTAAAAAACGATGTATCATATTTTTCATTAACTGAAAACAACCAGTATAATAATGTAAGCCGTTAATAAAAAAAAATGTCACATCTTTACTTTACCTAGCTGAAATATCCTCAGCTATAATATTTCATCCGTCTGAAATTTAAATGGTAATGGAAAACGATTTTTATAACTCTGTTTTTCTACCTCAGGAGTAAGTAAATCAAACAAAGTATTCGTTTAATATATATCAAATGACTTTTGCATGTGTTAACACTTTCAAATATTTTATTTCTATTTAATTTTATTATCTTTAACGCAACATTTTGTATAATCTAGCCATTACTTAAAAAAAAACAATGATTTTTATCACTTTACATTCGTGTTTGGCTTCTATACTTATTTTTACTCCCTTTCTTTTAACTCGTAGCGTCTGCTTGACGGCTTGTCTGCTTGTCTGCAGAAAAAAATTTGGATCAATTTTTAACCCCTTTCCCGTTATCCAATCAAGCTGAAACTTTGCAGGCAGACTCGTGGCGATGATAAAAATGATCTAACAAATTTTCGTTCAAATTTTTTTAATTATTGTATTAGATCCTTTTATATGAAATTGGCGTTTTGCCGTACTGGCAAATTTGATCTCAAATATCTTCTCTTTGGTTAGGAATTCCAAATCCAAATTTATACAGCTATTTACTCATGTATTTGTGTTTTGAAAATTATAATTCATTTGTTTTTTCCTCAATTGTTTTTTTCTATGCGTCACTCAGTTTACAAAATGAAAAACTTGAAATATCGCGTTATTTACGAGTACGAGTTCCACCGTGGCACCAGTGCTGCAGAAACGGCTCGAAGGATTAATGATGTGTATGGCGACGGTGCCACAAAAGAAAACACAGTGCGTTTTTGGTTCCAACGTTTTCGTTCTGGAAATTTCGACCTGCAGAACAAATCACGGACGTACCCGTGGACGGCCGGAGACCAAAGTTGATAATGAAGAATTGAAGGCTATTGTGGAAGCGGATCCATCGCAAACCACATCCGAGTTAGCTGCAGGCTGCGGTGTTAGTGATAAAACTGTTTTAATCCACTTGAAGCAAATTGGTAAGGTGAAAAAGCTTGAAAGGTGGGTACCTCACGAATTGAGTGAAGCAAATCAACAAACGCGCGTTGACTGCTGCGTTGCATTACTCAACCGGCACAATAATGAAGGGATTTTAAATCGAATCATTACCTGTGATGAAAAGTGGATCCTGTACGATAATCGGAAGCGCTCATCGCAATGGCTGAACCCTGCCGAACCAGCTAAACCATGCCCCAAGCGAAAATTGACTCCAAAAAAGTTACTTGTGAGCGTTTGGTGGACTAGTGCTGGTGTCGTTCACTACAGCTTTCTTAAATCTGGCCAGACGATTACGGCAGATGTCTATTGTCAGCAACTGCAAACCATGATGGAAAAGCTAGCTGCTAAACAACCGAGGCTGGTTAATCGCTCTAGGCCACTGCTGCTTCATGATAACGCTAGACCACACACTGCACAACAGACGGCTACCAAATTAGAGGAGCTTCAATTGGAATGTCTAAGACATCCACCGTACTCTCCGGACCTTGCCCCAACAGATTACCATTTTTTTCGAAATTTGGATAACTTCTTGCAAAGGAAAAAATTCAACTCCGATGGGGCAGTCCAAACCGCCTTCAAAGATTTTATTGATTCCCGTCCGAATGGTTTTTTTAGTAAAGGGATCGATGAACTACCTATGAGATGGCAAAAGTGCATAGATAGCAATGGTACATACTTTGATTAAATAAATATATTATAATAAAAAAAAATCGGCTTTATGTTCCTCCCATACTAAACGTCAATTTCATATGTAAGGACCTAATATTATAATTTTGGATTTAAAAAATTTTTAACGGTTTTTATTACCGAATGCTTACAACTTGTAAATGAAAAAGGGAGTATAGTAAAAACTTGGTTTTTATGAGTTAGTTTTTTTAAACATCATTAGACAAGCGTCACTATGTATGTATATAGTTAGGCGGCAAAAACTATTTTAATAATAAAAATCTGAATACATCACATTTAAAAAAAGTTCATTACTACTTAATGAAAAATAGAACATCGGCATTGCTAATACTTTTAACATTGTAAAATAAGACTTCTTCAATATATAAATCTCTCATTAATTGTTTTTAAATTTAAATTAAATTTATCATAATTAATGCACGAATGGATCCAGCATTAACTGTTATGGACATGTGTAGTATTAATGTTTAAATCTTTTTTAATTTCTGGCGTATTTATTGTAAAAAGTTCAACTATCATTACAGTAACTTACTATGTAAAATCGATATAAAATAATAATAAATATCGATTATGTAAAACGTTTATTTGTTATTCCAGTAATAAATAATAAAAATTAATATTTAACTCGTAAGTTGATAACGTTTATTAGACGCAGAATATAACAGATTTTTTGAATAAGCTTTGAAAAGGATATAAAATTGCAGATTGTCAGTAAAAAAGTTATGTTAGACATTAAAGCGTTAAAAACTTTTTGAAGATATTAAATCCCAACTCATATTTTATAACACCACCCAGTTCTTGCGAGGTGACACATGTTAACTAAATCTTTATCTTCAATACGAAAGATTACTTTTATAATAAGTTACGATTGATGTAGAGTTTTGGTTAGCTCGTTATTTTATAAATTGTACAACTTGCTAGTTGATTCAAAAATAATCTTCTTCGGATGCTAGCCGTTAACAAACACTTACAATCGCGTTCGAGTTTTATTCATAGCTTCTTGAAGGAATGTTTAGGTGTCTGGTCGATTTAGTTTCCAGTGTTTTCAAGTTAATGAGGTTTTAACGTTTAATATTGTAAAGAAAGTTTTCTTCAATATATAAATTTAGCAATTTATGCATAAACTAAACAATTTATGATATATATATATGGTGTCTCATAGCTGGTAGCAAAAAAAAAAATTACGGAGTCGAAAATGTCCTAGCAACCGTGGCCTGATCAATAATTATGGAGATATGCAATATCAAAGTTCGCCAGCATCGCTCAATTTTTTTTTGTACGACCAAGTGTTTTGTCTCACAAACCTCACAATATCTCATCACATACATATGTATATGTCAGTTCCCTTATTTTTATTCAGTTATTATTATAATCGGTCAAAGCGAAATAAATGGCGTCATTCGGGTTTCGCCAAACATAGTGTCAACATGTAAAACATTCGCACCCTTCCTTTTGAGGTAAAACCATGAAATGAGAGATGCAAATTTAAAGTAGCATCGAGATAAAATTGTTAAATTGTAGATGTATGCTAATAGTTAAATTTTATATCAGGGTTCCTACGTCGGGATCACAATGTGACCCCGTCTCGGGATGTCAAGTGTGCGGCCTACTGAGACGAGGTCCGGCACGAGGGTCTACATGGCAGCGCAAGAACGTGCATCCATCAACTCACTGGATGTCGGTCTCACCCTGAACTGGAGGAAGACACCATGGAGTGATGCAGGAGCCGAGCCTCTTCCGGAAGGCGCAGTACGCACACAGAAGAAATTGGTATTCTCTGATCTCAATCTCATCTCAAGTACCTTTCACTTCGTACAGCCTAGCGAGACGTCGTGGCACAACGTAGAGTTTTGTGAAGCGCAGAGGTTTGGAAGTAATATGCAGCATCAGTGATTTATCCATCGATAAGTACATTTAGAGCGTCATGTCGATGCGTAGTTGTACGTATTAATTGTGTCTCATTCAATTTAAATGTAAATTTTTACCTTATTATTGCCCGGTCTACGACATTTGCGCTGGCGCCACCGCCTATAGAGTCTTAAAAATATAGTTAAAGCTGCCTTCTCCCTTGTATCGCGCGGCCGTCAGCTGGGAACATAGGCGATAATTCCCACCTATTATTTTACCCCTTCTCCTCCCCTTTACATATTTTCAATGCAAATCTGTACCGTTTGACGGATCGGACTCAAAATTTGGAAACTTATTTCTAAGGATTGGGCGAGTAATATATTCGACATTTCCCATCTATTCTTTCAACCCTTCCCATCCGCTGATATATTTTTGATGCAAAACTGTACCATTTGACCGATAGGACTTAAAATTTGAAAACTTATTCTAAAAAACTCGGCGGGTAACATATGCGACATTTTCCCCATATTGTTTTAACCCTTCTCCTCCCTTGATATATTTTCGATGCAAATCTGTACAGTTTGACCTATCGGACTCAAAATTTGGAAACTTAATCTTAAGGCAGATAACATGTGCGACATTTCCCCTCTATTCGTTTAACCCTTCTCCTAACCTGATATATTTTTGATGCAAATCTGTACCGTTTGACCTATTGAACACAACATTTGTAAACTTATTCTTTAGGACCTGGCGGGTAATATATGCGACATTTCCCCCAATTATTTTACCCCTTCCTTTAGCCCTGATATATTTTCAATGCAAATCTGAACCGTTCGACCGATCGGACAAAATTTTGGAAACTTATTCTTTAGGACCTGGTGGTTTACATTGGTGATATTTCCTTCCTATTCTTTTACCCTTTCTCCTCCCCCTGATATATTTTCGATGCAAATCTGTACCGTTTGACTCGAAACTTTGTTTATCCTCACAAATTTATTTTAAACTCAATCCTTAACCCGTGCAAAGCCGGTTATGAACAGCTAGTGCATGTATAAAATGCTCTGCGACGCAATATGTAAATGAAATTTCACTTGGATATCTTATGTTGTCCTTGTTTTATTGTAACTTATTGTTAGTAATTTCATTATGTTATAGCTCATAACTATTTCATAACTTCACTTTATTCACAATTTTCATTGTATTGCTATTGTTCTTGTCTTTTATTTTTTATTTGTTCTTCTTATTGTTTATATGTTTCAATTTCGTTTCTATGTAAAATATATTAGGACCTAGGTTAATATGTTCGATTCTGATATCTCAGGCTCTTATTTATTTATTATTTATTAAGTAAGAAATTTTAACAGTTTTTTAAACATATAATGTAAAAGCATAGTGTTCATTTCGTAAATCAATTAAAAAGATTCACAAATGTTAAGAACAAAGTTAGATAAGATATTTTAAAGTTAATTATTTGATGATTTGATGAAGTAGTAAGCAACAAACAATGTTAAGACTGAAATGGTAAGTGATTGAATGTGAATGTGAAGTGACTGGTTATTCATTATACTATGTCTGTTTAATTTCCGAAAAATGATAGAATAAATGAGATGGTGGCTGTGCTACTACATATCGCTGCCTAGGCTACCGTTGCGTAGATACTCTCTTATTTTAATTTCACAATTAGTAAATAGTCTTACTTGAAATATAGACATGGGTTTTTCTATTTTTGATCTCCTCGGAGTGAACCCAGCACTTTAACAATAAGCAATATAGTTGTATCATGTGATGCACTCGGATGCATCTCCATTTTTTGTTAAATTAATTTTACACACGCTCAAATAATATAATTCAATGTTAATTTTAATAGTGGAATGCAATGTTAAAGGGAACATTGAAATTGCTTTCTACTTTTGGCAGAGTATTTGTGGTTAATTAAACAAAATCTATTGTTATATTACCACGCGATATTATTATTACACACGATATTTGTTCCATCATCTGGTTCAACGATTTTGTGTCGGATAAATTGATTAGAGTCTAAACACCCAAAACTGCCACTCAAATATGTATACATACTGGCGGCCAGTACCTCCCCGCAGCTGGCGTATTTAGATGCAGTGACGTTATTTTATTCGGGCCCTGAGTAATAAGCATGTATGCAAAATTCTGTTCAGGTAAGGAAATTGTGTGGGCTTACTATATTTCATCTGGAGCGAAACTGATCCAAATTTTTATTGCGTTCAGTATATAAAACGCATTTACGTCGGTGTCACGGTGGAATGGACAGGTGGTGATGGAATAATTATATATTTTGCATAGGTTCCTAAAGAGTAACTGTGTAAAATTAAACCATACGGCATTAAGTATAAAACACATTTACATCAAAGGCGGTGCAAGTGAGAGCGAATGCAATGTTTGGCGCAGAGTCCTTAATTGTAACTATTTTAATTTCAATTTTAAACGATAAAAATTATATGAGGAATAGGAATGTAGATAGACATTCAGTTTTATATAAATAGATGAAATCAAATGCGAGAAATAGCGATTGCCAATTTCTACAATAAACATTTAACTGATACGCATTCCGTGTTCACATCTCTATTAAAAAAAAAATTACAAATAATTTGAGATTCTTCAAAAGTTTTTGGGATTTCACTGAAAAATATTGATTGAAATTTGTGATAGATAGATATATGATTTATGATAACCTGCATACATGTAACGTATGTAGGTAGGTATATATCTCAAATTGTTTTATTAAAGTTACCTGGCCTCAGAAATGTTTTTTTAATCTGTTGAATTTAAAAGCAACATCAAAATGATTTATCAATAAAAACAATTTAATCATTTTTATTATTTTTTAAAATTAAAGATTTATTTTGAAACATCTGCGTAAAATTATAGTTACCTCTACAGTTTTTTCCACACAGAATCCACAATAATATTATATCACAACTGAAAATATTTCATAAATCACCATACGTGCTCGTTTTATTTTTTCTTAATTTAAATAACTAAGTGTTATTTTTTGAGATCTCACTTGGCGGGTGCGTTCATACTTCTTCGTCGGAAGGCATCAATGTAATTTTTGATTATTTGTACTTCTTTTTATTCTTTTTAATATTATTGCATTTGTGGATTTTTCAATGTTTCAACATTTCTGAAAAAATCACATAAACCTTTTTTTTAGATAACGTTAATCCATACGGCTTCACAGAATTATAAAAGGTAGCTTTCGCGACTCCATGTGAATAATTTTATTTTCCGTATTTCAAACCCACTATTTAGCGAGCAAACGAGGATTATAAAAATACAACGACGCTTTTGTACGGGATGTAATTCCCTTATCAACATTCTGGCAGTAATGTATGCAGTTAATCTCTCGCATAGTTTTCCAGCTCATAAATCTATTACATTCTAATTATGTGAAAGAGCCGCGCAACTTTATACAGGGCACGTAATTATTATTACCGTGGCATTATCCAACCTGCCAACCGTGCCCAAGTGTTGACTACAACAAAAGTACTTTCAATACGTGTCCCCTAACATTTTCAAAAATAATGCATCATCTTAACAGCAAAATGTAACCAGTGTTTTATTATAAATTCCTAATTTTTTCTATGTTTACTAATTTTTCCCACTAAGCTTAAAAGCAGTATCTGCATAAATCTGCAGTAAATCAAAGAAACCTTAATGGAGCAATGTCTATCATTCAAATGAATAATATATATTTTCACCCAGTCAATAGATATTGAAATGATTTACGTGTTGTCGCTTACAAACTCGACAATTATTAAGGCTCTTAAGACCATCCTCCAGTATATATAGTTAATCTGGTCAAGTCGCGTCCTTCATGGTCGTTCTCTCTTTTTGGTGCCGTAAACATTTACGTCGTATATTTATCTTACCATTCTTTCCACAATGTCTAGCAGTACACACGTCTTGTGTACTGCTAGACATTTAATAAGCTACATATTTATACTATAAATTACTGCATGAAAAGCACCGTTCACCTAATTCCCAGCAGCCTTACCTCTTCTATCGACTAATTTTCTTAAACAGACGAACTCATCTACTTTTTTCAAACTTTCACTGCCTACTAGTAAGTAATTCATGCGTTGTTTTGCTTCCCATCTAGAATACTATCCTTTTCACATAATCATTCAATCACAATAAACGTAATAAGATCATTTTCCGCACATACATCATACACAGTACATCCTAAGGCACCCTGAAAATTTCATGCAAGACAATCACGTGTAGACAACTGCACGCATGCCTAAGGGTCCTCAACAACTCCTATAACAGAGCGCAGACAATTGAAGGCTATTAAAAGGGTCTACAAATTAAATCGGGTCACAAAATGAGTTTAAAATAGTAATTGTAACAGTAAGCATAATGAGTATTATTTTATTATTCATTATTTCATCTCGATCTTGCCGAAATTCGACCTCAAAAGTTGGTCGATGTGGAAAAAGGGTCTATATTAATTAATCTGGTAGTAACAATTATTGTGACGGATGTCGATAGTTCAACGAAGTCAGTGGTATTGTTCTGGTTTATGTCTTTTGGGGTATGATGCGTGTTTTTACGAGCTTTCTGGCCGACGTCTCGGAACCAATTTTGAGTGTTTGTGTTGCAGTTAAGTATTGCTTGCAATATCGTGTCGAAAGCAGACATGGTATTGCAAGCCGATACTTAACCACAACACCAACACAGCAATCGGCCCCGATGACGGACCCTGCAATGGGATCCGAAACGTCGGCCAGAAGGATCGTTAAAATACCACATAATACCCCAGAAGACGCAATCCAGAAGATTCCGCTAAAATTAGCATTATTTTACGATATGATTAAAGTAACGAATGCGTATTTATCTAGCAACGAAAGCTACAGGTTTTGAAGAGTACACGAGACTTTTCAAAATTTTTATTTAAAATGATGAATTAATTAATATTTAAAATATTAATATAAAAAATAAAAAAATATTAAAAATCATGTTTAAAAAAGTTTTTTATACTTTTCACATTTTTTATTCAGTGAAAATAAAATAATGACTGTCAGCCAGCTTGCCATTATTCAGACTACGCAAATTCTATAAAGTCAAAATTATTGCTAAACGAACCCAGCAATTGCGCTATACTAGAATGTCTACTTCCCTAATGTATCAGCCAATAAATGCCAAGACAGTGTTTGGATAAATAAGTTTTTTTTGCAAGGCTCCTTTGTTCTTCAATTTTCTTCCCGAAAACATTAAAAGTGCCAATACTCTGTCACTTTTTTAAAAAAATGTTTCGACATGCTGACTGATGGAAGTCTTTGGTATCCATTCTGCCATAGTCAGTGTGGATACCCTACTTTTACCTTCCTACACAACACTATTCGTGAAGAGATTATTGTAACTGCCGAAAACAGGTTATAATTTATTGCTCATCAAACTGTATTTTTTTGTCACTATTTATAATATACGCAAATATTCATTTAATTTTTCTGTATACCTATATACTTTTTAACCGTGTTATTGCTTTGGTAATCAATAATATTTACATGTTCTTACTATCCATACATATAATTCTTTACATATATTATTATACTTTTACTATTTCTTTTGTATTATAATATATACTGTATTTTGTTTTATATCATTATTATTTTGTTCTCACTGTATTGTCAGCTGCTCATCTCGGCACACATTCTTCTTAGTGAGATGAGCGGCACCATTTCATACGTCATGTATCCAGATGAAGATAAAAAAAACGAAAATTTAAAAAAATAAAGGTATTCGCATGAACTATAAGCTAACTTAATTTTGAATGTCTGTTCGTAACTCGTTGGAATTAGGCTGGAATTACACTGATGACTATGAGTGTGAACAATAATTTCGTACATTTTCGAACAATGTATATTTCGCTTCTGTAATTGGGCGTTCTGTTAAAGGGTTAAAAAAAAACTAGGCGCCAATGAGGCCCGAGTGCCCGAGTGCATTTCTGGCCAATGTTTCGGATTCCATTGCAGGGTCCATCATCGGGGCTGATGTGATCCGAAACGTTGGCCAGAAAGGTCGTAAAAATACGCATAATACCCCAGAAGACACAAACCAGAAGATTCTGAGTGGCTGTGAAACCCTTAGAACATTTTCACTGGAATTGATTAACAACATGAATAAACAAAGAAAACGTAAAATTAATTTCCATAATTGGTAAGTGAATATTAGAAAATATGAAAACTTAAATTCTTGTTATTTATTTCACTAAGTGTTTTTTCTCTTCTATAATTTTTTTTTGCGTATGACCATTTTTATAGGAATGCCTTCAATTTTGCGCTAATAATAGCGCGAAGAAAATTAAAAATTAAACACTTATTTGGTGAAAATTTTATGAAAAAATCCATGAGAAGGTTAACCTTCAAAAACAAAAAACCTTCAAACACATTAAAAAAAATGTTGAAAAACGTCGAATTTTATAAAAAAAATGTTATTTTTTCCTTGTCTAATAATGAGAGTGTATATACACTAAGATAGGTATGTGCTGTCTTTCATAGTCTCTGTGTCAACTGTTTGATGATGTTAAAGAAGATTACTTGTGTAATACATTAATACTTGCTTAATATTGTAATAACTTACCTATGTTATATGTATAAGCCCTTAAGGGCGTTAAATAAATAAATATATGTATTTTTCTAAATTACTCTGAAGCACTATTATCGGCAATGGTTTAAGCATCGAAATGTTTTACAAGCACAGACTATTATTTTCTGTTTGACAGTTTGCACTATTTACAAAACGGTAAAAAAAAGAGATTTCACGTAAGGAATGATAATTTATCGACTAGTCTCCCGAGAATACCTATGTCCTTCCTTGGATGGAGGTATTACGTTTGTCTTGTCCCTTCCCTTAAAATATCCGTTATATTCCACCACTTCTGGACCCATGGCGCCGATTCCTCATTGCTATGAATGAGGAGTACGAATCGAATAAATGTTCTAGCCAAAGTTCGACGGGAATTTTCAAGTTCCGTGTTCACGATGGGATGCACATATTATTTACCTGTAAAACACGAATAAGATAAAACGAAAGATGTATAATTATTAGTTCAAATAAATAATTCATAATAATAATGCATTTAAGTGTAACTAACCGTATTTGACATCTTCAATTATGTATGACCTCATAAATTATTAATTTTACTAACAAGCTTATTAATTTACCATTTTCATACATCTTCGCGTGCAAGCCATCTTCCAGTAACTGGTTAACCTGGTCATGCCAAATCATCCGCGGCCGCTCTCTCAACCCTCGCCCGTCAACACTTGCCGCATATATCTTTCTTGGCATATATATTTCGCTCAACATCCTCAAATCGCCCAATCGACCCGTTTTTAATTATTTTTACTATGCTTTGATAATAATATATAAGTATTAATCTTAAAATTTAAAGAGGATTTTATTAGTTTAAAATTGTAAGATCTTTGTTGTACCTAAAATCTTTAATTGGTTTCCCAAAATGATTAAAGATTTCAATAAAAAAAATTGATAAAATAATTGTAAATCATATTGTTAATTGTTGACCAACACACGAAAAATAGAGAAACAAAAAACATCTGTAAATTGTTAATATTTCTATCATTGTGACGAAAATGTTGGCTTTTTGAACTTTTTGGATGATTTTTAAAAATGAACCCAACGAAAACCTAGGTATTGACAAATAAAATAAAGGAAAACATAGAAATTGTATTGGAAATTATCGAATATGTTGATGAATATGTATACTTGGGAAAACTAATAAATACGTTCGAATCCTCGATAATACGGACGATTATCGGTGATTCGAACGTTTATTTATGGTAACTACGTGTACTGGTACGTAATTTGAAAACCAATAATGTGGACCGTCGTGAATCTATGTGTTGCCTTTTTTTAAGTGTTGGGGCAACAATTACTAAAATAATAATTTCGCTATTTTTTGAGTGCGGCCGATTGTCTGTGCGTCTTTTTATTTTTGCCAAACACAAATCGGATCGTTTGATTGAACGATTATTCTAATAAGAGATTTCGGAAATTGGTCTCCATATCTCATCGTCACGTGACTCGTATAAATCCCTCCCCCCGTAAAGTCTCGTATATCACCCCCTGTCCCCCGATGTGTATTGTCTACATCAACATTTGCCTTGTAGATTTATGCCCTTTCCGTATGTTACACGCCTATTAACCCCTTTACTGCCTAAAATTCTCTTTGCCAAGCGAAAATTACCTCGCATTCCATACATGACCTGTGTCTCTAAGGTCAATTTTCACGACCTGTTGGTCGTTTCAGTACACTATAACGACTGAAATCACCCGTTACAGAAATGCATCAGGCATTTGTTCCCCGTCGTTTTCGAATCGGGTGTTATGGTCGCCTCATTTTACGGAACGATTACGAGCTTCGAATGCAATTTGAAACTTCCGGATGAAGCCCTACACTAACATACTCACACACTGCGTTGTTTGGATGTAGATATTTGCATGGGCGTGTGCTCAAACGTATTATGCAGATCTTGTTCATAGGGATTCACACGAAAACGTGTGAATAAACTAAAGCAATGTTCGGTTGCAAAATAAAATCTTTCCGTTAATGCAAAGCGAAAATTTGTTCCATTCGTAGCGTTTTTGTATTTTTTGTACTGTCTCTGAAAAATGTTTCACTTAAATTTCGTCACTCATAGTTATCTAACTTCACGTCACTTCTCTGCTATTTTAAATCGACTAATATTACCTTATCTACAGTCAAACTTAATCCGTGCAAGCTCGTCGATTGTTAAGGCTTTTAAAAAGTCATCTTTTAGTATCTGGTTTACCAAATTCTTCCGTGGATACTATTTTTTTTTATACCATAAATAATTATGTCTATGTATATCTTCTTTACCATTTTCTTCATTCACTCATTCAACACGAGGATACCGCCTAGTGACCATTTTTCAAAAAATTTATTCACTTTAAAATCAGCTTTAAAATTTTTATTGATTCATTCCTTAAATAATTAAAAATTATTCAAATTTACGATTAAATAACTTTTTTTTTTCTTTTAATCGCATTGAATTTCCAATAATTATTTAAATAATATAGGCACAACTTGTTTTGTGACAATATATCAAATAAGAGAGTAATAAACTACCTTAAGTATAATAAAGCAAATCTTATATTTTTCTTGTAAATATATTTTGAAAAGGATAAACAATTGATTATATAACAATTTTCATCAAGGTTTGGGGTGAGATTCCATCCAAAATATTTTAAAATTAATTTTTCTTTGAGAAGCAAACTAAATTAATTTTTTAAACTATTCTGGCCAACTCGCATCATAACTTTGCTCCAACATTTGTAATTATTAATTAATAGATTTATTTATCATTCTGACTAATGAAGCTTCTCCAAGTTTTTCTCAATTTATGAACTTATCTGTCTCAATTATAATATTCAAAACGTGGAACAATGTTTGACGTAATGGTATTTTTCTCCATTTTTAAGCAAGTAAACATACATTAATGTTTATAACATTAATATTTATAATCTTAGTTATATATAAATTATATTTATAACATAATTAATGTTAAAAACAATTTGAGTATGTAAATCAACAGACCATCTTAAAAAACAAACAAAATAATATTCATTTCAGTAATTTATTTGTAAATCTATACATTTCCAAATTCATACAAAATGGTTTATTTGAATAAGTAACTTTTAGATTCAATGTTACTTATTTCCAGATACTCAAATACTTGTATCAATTCCTGTTATCTGTAAATACGAGTACGTTGTAATATGATTTTTTCCATACTCCTGGGCTTTTACATGACAAATATACGTACCTACAAAATAACGATGATTTGATTTTATGATGAAATTATGTATACTTGTGAATATAAAAAATTTAATTGTTGCTACATTATCATTTTTATCACTAAAAGATAATAAATATAATAAAACAGCTATTAAGTAAATCTTAATATTACTCTCGTGGTACCACAATATGTTTGAAAAATATTTTTAAAAAAACATAAATAAATATACCAATTTTAAATGTTAACTACCTACCTACTACAAAATAGTTGATAAATTAATTTGTAAATAAATTAATCAATCGAAAAAGTAGAAATAAAGAGAGATATAACACAAGGTTATATTATTTCACCAAATATATGAAGAGGTTCTTTACGAAATAGAAGAAGGCATGCAAATGAATCGGAAGAAACTAAATACATTTCTTTACATAGACGGTACGGTGATTCTAGTGAACTTCATGGAAGATCTCAAGTAATTAATGTATGCGGGATATAATATAGTTCCCATACTTAACGCAAATATAAAAAATCATGATCATTAAAAACCGGAATGAAATTAATTGTAGGACGCTAAATATATGTAACTAGACTGTAAAGAGTAGAGAATATAGCTAGAAAACAGGAACATTTATATGTTTTTTCATGAACATTTTTATATGATATATGATTTTTATATGATTTATACGATGAATTTTTTTTATTTCTTAGGTTCTTTAGGCACAATTTGTACACGTTTAATATAATAGCATGTATGTATAATAATAATGTTGATACTATTGTTCTTAGTCCTCCTCACTAGGGGTTCCTGTGCTAAGGCGGACTAGTTTATACTAATTTATTTTATATTTTTAAATTACTGCGTAGTTTTCAATACTCCTTCTAATTTATCTGCATCGACTTGTTTTAGCCATGCTTTTACCTTTTTTTTGAACTCTTCAATCTTTTCAATATTTTTGAAGGTTGGGGGAAGGATGTATCTAGAGTATTTTAGGAAGATTTTCTAGATAGGCTGAGCTTCACTCTTTGAATAGAAGAAAGTATCGGTCAATCGTTATCTAAATTAAGAATTAAAATGGAACGATGCTATGTATTTCTTGTACTTTTATATGAAATAGAGTGCATAACAGAAATAATACAAAAGTGATTTGAATCATTTAAGATGTGGATCTAGTGACGACTTTTAAAACTAAGCTAGATTCTTAGGATGTTAGTTGTAAGTCGCAATTTTTTATTTCACCACAAAGGTACCTAGCTCAGTTATTTCGCTTAATTTCTGTCGCTCCGATTATCTCATGACTGGCCACACCGGAATTGTAAGAAGTGTAACTGAAATGGTTCTTTCCCACATTTATTCCTTCCCTATACATCCTCCTTCTCAATTCGCATATAACATGGTAGTGTGCAACGCCCGCCCCTTCCCAGGGAACTCATTGAGACTTGCTCGGACCTACTGACACGGGACGTACTGCCACGTATATCTCACGGAGAGGGAAGATCTGGTTGGTGAGGATACAAACCCTTTTATTTGCCGTGGCGGCTCAGGACGGGAATAGTACCCTAAAGATTCTCAGATTCAGGTTCTGATAGACCATAATTTATAACTCAGCTGTGGTGATGGTTGAATTGAGTAAAGAAAAGACGGATGAATTTTTTATACTGAAAAAAAAGTTATTTATTTAAGAACAAAGGATATGTTAAAAATGACCAATTAACCATTAAATATTTCAGGGCATTGAAAATTATTTTTTAAAGAGAGTACGGTGAGAAATTTTAATGACAAGAGGTAGAGACCATTATGAGATATCCACAAAAGTTAAATAAATTTTTAACTAAAGAACAATAAGGAAACTTATATAAAGATGATTAAACATAAATGTAAACACGGGTCGAGTCAGGTATTTCAATTAAACATTGTGAGTCTACACTGTGAGTTAGATTATTCCCTTAGCACAATATTAAAACATTTTAATAAACAAAGATTACCATAAGAAGTAACAGTAATAACAAGGTAGAGGTAAGAATAATAATAATTTAACTTTAGAGATAAGTTACTTATTAAAAAGAATCATCTATTAAGGTATTAACCTCAACAGAATCAAAACCGTTAAAAAATTCTGAAGAGTGTTATTACTAATTTAATTTGAATTTTAACGATTTGGACTCAACATGATTACATAAATTGGACACTCTTGAAAACAGACGAATATTGTCAGATCAATCGTTCTTTTTCCGAATTATTCACAACCTTATTGATTCTCCCGAAATCCTTAAGACTCCTTGACTTCTCAGTCAATTTATTTATTTTCGTATAAAATTCAATTTAATTAATCAATTTGTATGAATAATTTATTGCTTTGTTTATTACCTCATTCATAGAGAAATTTTTTTAGTTAAAAATTACACTTGGGACTTTAAATTGAGAGATCTTAACAAGACTATGAATGATGTAATAATATGGGATTGTCATAATAGATGTCACTTCAAGATATTATTGCATTTAAATTTATCGATGTTCAGGTGGATATAATAGAAAAAATCATTATTTTGGTTATAATTCATTTATCTCACACAATTCATACAATCTGTTTAAAATTTCCGATGAAAATTTCTGACACGTTAGAATAGTTTTATTAATTTTATGATTGTGATCTTTTAATAATATTAACCTTGTTACCTCTAAGTACGTGAGTTTAATAATCTTTTTTATATTTTTCAATACTTTTTTAATTTTACTTTTACTAACTAAGACTTACTATACTTAGAAAACTTTTTTAAGATTGTTGATCAAATTTAATGTTTCACCTTCAGCATTTTTCATATTTATTAAAAAATATTACCGTTTTAATTTTTGCGAACCCATGTAGAAGTTCTAAAATACTTTTTTATATTACAAAATCATGTTGAAAACAATTACAATTTATTTATTTTTAGTATTGTTGACTGAACCTTTCTACGTTATTTTTCAATGACAACTAATTCTTTTAATTATTACAAAACCATCATTCATTGAACATCGTTTTATTGATACTTTCGTTGAGTGCACTCTGGGTCCACATATAAATAAAGTTGTCCTTATGTATAGATAATCGTGCACAAAGGCACTACGCTATTTTCTGATGAAGGTTGTAGCAGAAAAAATACCCCCACATGCGGGTGCTATTGTTAGGAAACTATGGTGAGGGTTAGCCATACTAAATCAACCCTCGTATTCCTGGCTCCGGTGACAATAACTTGTGAATAAGCGCAAGCACAAAGGTTGCCTGTATCATTCAAACGACCTAGAGAATTAAATACTTCTCCCGTAGACCTAAATACTTCATCGTTCACACTCCAACTCTATTCCAACTAATCAATCAACTCAACCACCAGACTAACAATGTTTGACCGAGAGGCGGAGCAAGGAGTCCATAATAACGAGCAGTACACAAACAATATACAGAGAATATTTACCCGACAATAATATAAACGTATAATTTCCAAGCATCTATACTTCGAAAGTTATTTAAATGATTGATCAATACATCAATATCAATATTATTTACAATCTAATAAATTTCTGTATTGTATTATATATAATGAGAGAGTAAATTAGACAAACGACTTTTTAAAACAAGGTCTTGAATAAAATGAGGTAACCAAGCTTCAAGTTGAAAAATATACAAAATATTTAATGTACATCCACAGGTACGAAGCATGATTACAAAAAATATACGAAAAACATATTAGTTCCAGAGGTTCATTGTTAGACTAAAAAATATATTAAAAAATTAACAATAAAATCAGTTCGATTACTTTATAAAAACACAATTTGGTACCTTGACATAACAAGATATTGGTTGCGGAACGTAAAATCAAGTACGCGTAACTTATAAATCGTGCGTCGTTATCGCTCTATTTCTGGGGGCGATACCAATAGGCGTTTGCACGAACAATCTTGGGCGTCCATCCTGCTATTGAAACACTGTAAGCCAGCTGCGCATCTCGAGCATTCAGACCGTCTTCATCATCAGCGATGTCTTCATGTCATTATCGGTCAACCGGTTCAAAGGAGGCCAACATCCAATCATGACAAAGGAAAACAAGTAAAACTTCACACTAACATCTTAATTCTAAAGCTAATTCCCCTCAACTTTCCCAATTCAACTTTGTAACTATGTATTAATATAATTTAAATGTCTACAGTGTCAGTGTTTTAAAATATTGAACATGAGTGTTCTCTCGTTAATTTATACTTTAGACTTAAGCCATGACATTTGTCAATGCTACTAATTCCATTGATGAATAAAATACAATTAAAAAATGACTATCTTACCGTGTTCATATTAATATGCTCATCAACACCACCTGATTGTTCATTGATTCATGACATTATAAAAGAACTCTATTATCGGTAAAAATGACCTTTGGGAAAGACGTGGCTAAGGTAATCTAATCTTAAGTATGTGAAATTAAGTAACAAACTACTCAAAGAAATGTCAGTTGAAATCAACTACAATATTTTACAAAATTTTAATATAAATGAAATATGAAAATTAAATTCTTAGCTTGAATGTTAAATTAAAACAGAAATTAATAATAATTTGTGGCATTAGGTAGTTACTCTGAAACAATATGAAAGTTTGTTTAATCTTCCCATTCAGAATCAATAAAAATTTTAGAAATCTTTTGATATAATTTCATCACTAGATTTTTTAAACTTTATATAATCCAATATAGAAATTTGTTGATTATAAAACCTATAGGTAATCATCGATAATCTATATTTATAAAACTCATTCTGTCTATCTGTCTGTTCTCTATACAAAAATTTGGAAACCTATTAAGGCGATATTTCCTCCCTCCCATGTTACTAATTCCCGCCACCTTGATATATTTTCAATGAGAATCTGTACCGTTCGACCAATCGGACTCAAAATTTTGTAAACTTATTTCAGCGATATTTCCCCCCTCCCATGTTACTAATTCCCGTACCCCTGATATATTTTCAATTCAAATTTGTACCGTTCCCCTCAGAAAACGTAAATATGTACACGATACAAAATCGAAAAAACATACCTCTCTCCCTTCTGACTGATCATTATTATGTTTCATGGTATGCCATTCATTATTATTTTTGTTAATTAAAAAAATTGCTATAAGTGTGATATATAAAACAGATAGATATGTATGTTGTGCAAATTTAAAAAATGTGTAGTTACCTCACAATTTAATGTTTAATTAAGGCGGCACTCATTCATTACAGCAAAACAATATATATATAAAAAAAAAGTTTATTACTTTTGTAAGTTTTATAAGAATCAAAGTTGTTTCATCAAATTTTTGTTAGCAATATTAACTAAATTATTAGACTAAGACAACTATAATATAATAATCTTATAAATGTTCGACATTTCTGATAAATAGTGAAAATATCAATGACAACTGATTGTGATGATTTTGTGAAATTTTATATACTTACAAGCGGACCCAACAGACATTGTCCTGCCCGAATAACCACGCTTACTCCGCCAAGTGGTGCGGAAATGTGTGCGTATTATGCAGAATATGACCTCTTGAACTTTTAGAAACGCGATATCTCAAAAATGCTGATTCTTAGAAAAAAAAGTATAAAAATAATTGTTGTAGACAATTATATGATCTACAATTTTCGTCTTGTCTATTTTTATAATAAAATTTACCGTTTACCAGAAAAATCTAAAAAACCGATCACTTCGACCAATGACTTTGAATATTTTTTTTGCAGCTGTAGGATTGGTGGGAATGTTTGAAATTTTATTTGTAATAGTGTACCCAAAAACTGTACCAATCTTTAGCTCTATGCGAACTATTGTAAATTGAAATGTCTATTTTTACCAGACTATTAGCGCCTCGTTGTATATTTCCGACGAAGAATCGATATTGGGGTCGTGATCAGCGGTCCTAATGCAATGCATAATGTCATCGCTCATGGAATTCTTTTTATTTATATGTTAATTGTCCCAAAAATGACCAAAAACGACTGCTGATATAAAAGGGAATAAAAAATTGACATAATCCTGCATCCTACATCGATAATAGGACTTAGTCTGTAGTAGTTAACAACTACACGTCGAGTTGGGTTGTAGTTCCCAACGGAGTAGCCCAGGGATCATTGCTGAGATCATTGTAGTTTATAATATTCATTTCCGATATTCACGATTGCTTTCGTTACTCTAATGACCTTATATTTGCCGACCATATGAAAAATTTTATATTAATTTCTAGTATTTACGATTCGTTCAATTTTAAAGATTATTTTCTACCGCTAAATAATTATTGCAAATTAAATAAACTTGACTTGAATCCCTTGAAATGATCTTGTGCCGTTTTCACACGCAAAAAAAAAATATCAATTAGAAAAAGCTACATCAATCAGAGATTTAGGAGTGATCAATTATAAAAAATTATTGTACGATGAACATATTGATTATATTGTAAGTAAGGCTTATAGGGGTTTAGGTTTTATCAAGATTTTAAGTGTGTAAAGGCATTGAAAGTATGTACCTTGTCAGAAGTAAACTGAGTTCGCACCCTAAGTATGGAATCCCCAGTATGTGATCTATGTAAATCGCTTGGAATATATTCAAAAAATATTTATTCGCTTTCTCAATTTAATTGCGTTTCTTATGATTATGTCAGTTCATGTAAAAAATATCACATCATACAATTATAAAAACGTCAGAAAATATGTAATTTGATTTATTTACTAAATAGGGCAACGTTGACTGTCCTAAACTATTAAATGTTCCTTGTACGTCTCGTAGATGTAGCCCAGTCTTTCACCTCGATTTTACCTCGTCCAACTATCTTTGCAATTCATATTTCTTGAGGGTATGCGATGCATTAAATAAATTCATAAGACTATTGGATATTGATTTGCTCTAATGCAGTCACACAACATTTAGAAAAATTTTGAGTACAGAATTCTTTTCTGCGTATTAATTAAGTCTCTTTTTCTTTTGTTAAATTTTTTATTTTTTCTTATTGTATTAACATGCCTAATTTTTTTTGCTTACTAATTAAGTCTCTTTTAAATTTGTTTAATTTTTTTATTCTTTCTTGTTGTATTATTCTTAATATGCCTAAGTTTTTCTGCTTAATAATTAAGTGTCTTTTTCTTTTCTTTAAATTTATTATTCATTCTTATTATATTATTCTTAACAACCCTAAGTTTATTTCCTAACATATTTGTCATTATTGACATATTTATAAAAGTGGAGAGCTATATTTGGTCATCTATATTATATAAATGTTTTTTTATACTTTTTTTGTTGTGCTGTTAGTCTTCTGTGAATATCAAATAAATAAAAATAAATAAATAATCTATTAATTCCAAAAAACAATTAACTTTACTTCTTACCACCACCCCGTTTCAGAGTATAGGGCCCCACACTCTCGCTGTCCTCGCCTCATCGACATTCAGGCATATTCTAATACAAATTGAGGTTCCTTAAAGGACCTTCCTCCAGTATCTGATTAATCTGGTCACGCCACGTGTTCTGCGAGCATCCTCTCTTTCTGGTTACTTTAACTTTTGGTAACTTACTTTGCTACATCAGTAAAATAAAATAACAATAAAAATGAATTACTTTGTTAAGAAGAAATGTACAGTTTAAAGATTTAAGTGAAGGTGAAATTAGAAGACACCCATGACAAAGTACGACTAAAATGATTTCAATGTGATGATTCGTGCTACCCATTATTATTTATTTATTTATTTACGACCAAGTGGCTTTTACAAGTAATAATATGAATATACAATAGATGTAATAAAATAGTGTGGTTGAACAATGCAACAATTTTTTTTTTAAATAACATACAATAAGACATAATACTGTTTAAAAAAAAATGACATTAATGCTATTAGTGAAAAAAATCATTGAAGAATATAATTGATATTATCATTATTTACTCCGGGGTAACTTATTTACAAAAATAGACTTATTTTGATAATAATCTGACCCAATGTTCTATTGATTGAACGTTTGATTTGCGCAGTTAAGACCCACGAACGGGTTACCTGCAAATCATTAGACCCTCCCGTTAGAGGGATAATTCCTATGTTAATTCGCCCTATTTACGGTGAATCGATATATATATATATAAATATATATCCAATACTGCATTGCTTTTCCTTAATATTTATTTTAAGTACTCTTTCGAAATCTAATTTATATGAACACACATATTATATTTAACTATTGAATTCGATAATAATATTACACTTAATTATAATTTTAATGAAACTTCCTCTCACTTGTACTCATAAGTACGATGGAAACTGTTGTGGTTTTGGGATAAGGAAGGGTACTGGCCTTAAATTAAATAAGCGGTCATAGTACATTGACCTGTTACTCCTTTCTAAAGTATTAAACAATTTTTAAATTCTAAACAATTTTCTATCCACGATACATTATATTAAATTTTTAAACAGTCCACTTAAATGATTTATTTACTTATTTTTTATTTATTTATCTATTATCACAATTTATATTATGACACTTTTTTTTATAAGTTTATACATAGGATTTATTGACGTTAAATAAGTTTTTATTTACAAATTATTTGAATTGTAAAAGAAATGGCGGACGCACTTACATAGGTAGGTATATGTAAAATATGTTTATTTCTTTATGTCAATACTTTTCGTGCTAACATTTTCGTAACGTCACTTTTTCATAAATGCCCATGTAACGTACAACCAACGTCAAACTCTGATGGAAATTACTTCAGATTGGTAATTTTTGAAATGCGTTATAAATAAATGTGTATACGAAGAATGTAAGTGCCTACATATTTTAGATTAGATATTCAAAAATATAATTTTTGATTTATATGTTACCCAAATAGATGCCTAAGGATAGATCATTTACTCATGCTGTTCGTGGAAGACTCGCTTTCTTGCGTTATTTATGTAAGACTTTAATTTTGATAAATTTTGAATTTGCTTTCTACAATCTATATACACAGCAATGAATGATCGAAGCATCCCTTTTCTCATTTTTGTGAAATATAATGACATGACATTTTTTCTTTATTTAACTCTTCCTTTTCTATATTCACGACAACATCCAACAAACAATAAAATAAGGTAAATAAATAAAACTTGAATTAAACAACACCAATAATAACATAACGTAAATAATATGTCTAGCTGCTTAAAGATTAAGATCAAAAAATATATGAAAAATTATAGTAAATGTTTCAAAATCACAATATTGGAAGTTTGGTATTTTGATAAAATTTTGTATACCTTAATTTTATAAATTCTATGCTAACTAAAATAAATCCTTTTTCTGTGAGTGCTATCCGGTAATTTTTGCAATTACGTTGGTTTTTTACAGTTGCCAGAAAGAAAGATTCAAATTCCTATAATTGCCATAATTCTAAAAATTAACTTATCTCATCGTAAGTAAATTTTTCCTTGTATGACTTAGTGTAGTATCTCAAAAATCTCAGGGTACCTCATGACATATAAAACGTTAATTTTATTTACCTTTTGTTGCAAATAACGTATTTTTCTTCCTGTTCTTTATTTATTCTGATTAGTTCGTTGTTATTCGTTATTATTATTTTTTGAACAAATTTGAAGAATCGTATTTCAAACACTTAACCTTTAAGTACCAACGTGGGGCTTGTGAGGCCGTGGCGGGTTGGCAAGTTGTTAGATTTACCCTTTCCCCGCACAGGAGAGACCCGTGTGCATCAGTAGCTGCGAGTTTAGTAGCGCCGATACCGGTGAATGTGGTAGTAGTGTCGGCGAATATATTTTTGGTAATTTTAAGTTACGACGCGGCCTCAGGCCCAACGTCGGTACTTACGTGAGTTTTTTGTTTGAACTACAATCGTAATAAAGTGTTTAATTTCAGGAATTCAGCCATTAATTTGAAGAATAGATATACCTGGAACGTCAGGGGGTATTACCTACAGACAACCAACATTGTTCAAAAAGACCACGTCGTCATATAAATCTTCTGGATCTAAATAACGTGCGTTTGATCAACATTGTACGGCTTTACAAAAGACATTACCCTTATTTTCCATGTACCCAAGAAAGGCAAAGCTATCATATTAGCTTCCTCGATGAATCATAGTGAAGGTATTGATATAGATTCGGGGAAGCTGGAAATAATAAAATTCTATAATTCCACCAAGGGTGGAGTAGAGAAAATAGATAAGAAGTGTTCGATATATACTAACAGTCGTCAATCAAGACGTTGGCCCATGACATTTTTTTATAGAATTTTAGATATAAGTTCAGTCAATGCACATATTTTACATGATGTGCAGCTAAAGCAAAATACGTACTGATCGTGGTTTGTTTATAAAACAATTAGCTCTACAGCTAGTATTACAGCATATGAAAAGATGGTTGATCAACTTACGCTTGCCTTGTGAACTTTATATGAGTTAAGCCAGAATACTCGGTTCTGATATGCCAAAAACAGTTCAAGGTCAAGCCAACGATGGAAAAGTAAGAAAAATATGTGCATCTTGTCCACCTAAACTAAATAGAAAATCCACGTATTAATGCTTCTCTTGTAAAAAACATACTTTTTTACAGTGCACTAAACAAATGTGCCCAGATTGTGAATAACTTTGTGGTTGGACATTTTTTTCTTATATAAGAATACCAGACTTTTATATTTTTTTTATAATAGATAAAACCTTTAAGTTTTAAAAAAAAGTATATTTTATGGTTCCTAAGAAGTCATATTTTTTATGATTTTTAATGCATCAAGTGCCATTTTTTAATTGAAAAACGGAGCTAAATATTAAAAGTATTATAACTTTAAAGATTAATAAAGTTGATTTTTAAAATTATCTTTTATTTCATAGGAAGATCCCAAATTAACAATTTCGATGTAACACGTATGTATTTTCTATAAAATTCAGTGTTGTATACGCGGCCTCTCAAGCCCCACGTCGGTACTAGTGTAACAAAAAAACCACCTAGGTAGTTAAAGGTTAAGCTTCTTCGACATTGATTTGGTGATGGTCCAGAATTATGTAGCATACAGTAGAACTGATAAAATTTAACACCGTCCTAATCTTATTTCTAGATCGTGGCTACTTTCTTGTTTTTCGACTAATAAATACATCCCTGGCTTTTTCTGGTCTACACTTGATCTCCTCGGAATAGTCCCAGCTCCCACACAATGTACAACCCAGTTAAGTCATTTATTTTACTCGTTCTATTTGTTTCCCGTGTGGCTGAATTTATTTATTGAATTCTAAATCGGAAAAGCCGTTTTGTTAAATTTAAAATTAATTACCATTCCAGGTATAAGGAATGGTAATTAATTATAAATTTATAAAACTTAGGAAAAAAGAGAATAGAATTGTACGAATTTTTACTCTGGCAAATTTCACATTAAATACAGTATAATAAAACCTCGCACATTTTTGTTCTTTCGCAAGCACTAGGCATAAACTAGGCAAATTCTACATAGACCTAGTTATCTTCTAACCTTGTTGTATTTTTGGGACTTTTAACAAGGCCACCATATATTATAAGGTTTACCTGAAATTATGAGAGGCTTTTTGTAGACGTCTCTGTTTATTTACTTTTACAATCGTCTCTTCGCAAGTTCTACAAATGAAATATTTTTATCTACTATATGATTTCATAGAATAAATAATACAATTAGCTATAATTCTTTCCGGGTAGAAATCCATGTTTTATCCGAACGAACATGATTAAGAGAATGCTAGGCAGGCTCTGTTTACGGAGAACAGTGGATAAGCTTGTTAGTTGTGCCGAAAGGTAATTTATGGAAAACTGATTAGGGGCGAAACATCCCTTGTTTCGGCGTACACTTAGCGTAATTCCTGATGGAAGATTTGCTTTCATTCAGTTGAAAAACAAACTCGGTAATTTGGCATGTTGAAAGCTCGACTTGAATTTTAAGCAGGACCGACCGAAATTTGTTAACCATTTGCTAAACCTAATCAGGTAAATGATTTTTTATTGTTTCCTTTGTTGATCGTGTTCATTTGCAAGGGAATGACAACAAATACATTACAAAGGTCGTACCTCTATGTATATACGTCAACCCCAAGGGATTTGTATGTTTACCAATCGAATTTTTGTTATACACTCCACTGCTCAGACCGTTTTTATCATTTTCAAATAAATTAAGATAAAATTGTACATTTTGTATGATAAAAAATGGAACCATTTTTTAGATTATAGCGAATAAAATATTATCATTACAATTTTGGTAGGCGCATTATGGTAATAACACTATCAAAATTCACAATTTATGAATTAAAACCAGTGGTCAGGAATCAAAAATGAAATAAAATATATTCTAAAATAAGAATAACAGTTAGAATTATTATACTTTTTATTCAAACTACAGTTTTTTAACGCATTACATTTCTCAAATATTTTATCTCAAAGGGAAACCTTTCTCGAAACTAGCTCCGCTGATCTCAGATGGCGGTAATATTCAGATTGGTCAAAAAACGGAACCCTGCGGCTGGACCCCGGATCTTCACATTAAGGCTTTGTTCGTCAACGGACTTTGTACGGTTTACCTACAGAGAGTTTGTGTTTATTTTAAATTAACCTTTTGTTGTTCCCTCCCTTGTTATAATGAAAGTCTTGACAAAACTCGGTCTTGCAAAGAAATACTCGGGGGATTTTGTTCCATTTCTAAAAACATTTCGAAAAACTGTTGGTTCTGGAATAAAATAAAGCCTACATTTTGAAAATAATCATCACTAAACACAGACTTTACACAAAAGATAATATTAATTTTCTTATTTATTTATTTATTTCCATCTTTAATGTAGGTATTTACTATGTGTGCATTGTTAGAATATGAAAAATCTAGTAATAGTAGGAGTTCGATCAATTTTGTCTATTTATTATTTAATTGAGTTGAAAACATCAAATATTGTCTTCTTATATTTTATATTTATTACTATAAAAATTGGCTGTATAACCACGACGATAACAATTTCAGATATTCGCATTTAATTAACATTAGAAGACGCTTGCCAATATATTAAAATAAATATTAAATACGTTTAATATATTCAGTATTTATTTGAGTATATTGGCTGCATGTATGCAGTACATTTAAAAAGATATGTATTTACTGAATATATTTTTACAAATAATTTTAATTTTTCTGAAATTATCTGAAATGCAATATCCGTAAGGAACAAGAATAATATTTAATTTAGAATCTATGTAGTTATTTACAGCTAATTTAATTGTAATGACTGTACACCGCTGAAGAGTACTATTGTGTTACATTGTTTGATCAAATTAACCTTAAAGAAAATTATAAAATTAATAATAATTATCAAATTCTGGTTCCCATAAAAATATTTTATTGATAGGACTCTCGTATTGATTAGACTTATAGAAAATAACATGACTGACGGTCAGAGGAAGCGATAATATTTTAATTATTTTTACGTTCAACTAAAAATAAATGATTAGTGGTTCGACACAGCGTACTAATTTTTTTTCGTTTTTACTTACTTATTTAATACACAGATTTCATTATGGAGTAGGGCAATTAAAGGTAGTAAAATAAATTATAGTTATATTTCACCGAACTGTTACAAAACTTTTACGAAGGTAAATCGTTAATTATTAATGTGTATAGTTAGTTAATTGGGCAGCAAAGTTAATGATTTGTAGTAATCGAGTAGGGGTACGGGTCGTGCAACAGATAGTTTCGGAGTAAGTCACGTGAGAGCCTTTTCATGATGTGAATAAACACAAGAATTTTTTTGTGTTCCTTTATTAACTCTGTAATGTAAACTTTAAATTAATCGATTGAACATAAATAACCCATTTAATGCTTTGTTTGTTCATAATTATTTGACAAGAAAATGTTTTTTTTAAATGATTGGAATTTTTTGGCAATATCTGTATCTATATATAAAACTCAACGTCTGTCTGTCTGTCTGTCTATCTGTTCTCTATACAAATCAACACCGTTATTCCGATTCGACTCAAATTTTGCAAACTTATGCTTTAGGACCCAGAGGGTAACGTTTCCCCCCCTTTCCATTTACCCCTTCCCATCCCCCTGATATACGTTCAATGCAAATCTGTTCTGTTCGACCGATAGGACTCAAATTTTCGAAACTTATTCTTTAGAACCCAGCAGGTAACATAGGAGACATCTCCACCTTCCCCCTTTACTCCTTCCCCTCTCCCCTGATATATTTTCAATGAAAACCTGTATCGTTCGACCGATAAGACTCTATCACATTTACCGAGTTTCGCCGGGTTTTTGATGACCACTCGTAGCTAGAGAGTCGGACTTATTTATTAGTAGTGTTTTTTTTAAATTTATTTTATTTACGCTTCCACAGGCAAAAAGGCCCAATCAAAATACATCACAAAACATACAAGCTTGAGTAAACCACATAGATTAATTGTGACTTTACCGGAAATCAAAACTGAAACTCTCCATGTCAAAAGCCAGTGTCTTACCTACTGGGCTGCGAGGGCCGCATGTTGCTGATGGTATCCAACGTGGCGCAACGCTGTATTTTGTAGGCACATTCTTTACAGAGAGAGTGAAATACTGCATTACATTGAAACTATAAAAATCCAAAAAGTTCAATATCTCGAACATGTGATGGGACATCCAGAGAATAAGGTACAAGATCATGCATCTCATAATTCAGGGAAAGATTTTATTGCCGGAAAAAGTCTGGGCCATGGAAGGAGAACATGATGGCTGAAAAACCTGGGACAGTGGTTTAGTCAGTCTACAGTCAGTCTACTGTAGAGCTGTTCCAGGTCGCAGTACATACAGTTCTTATAGCCAACATGATGGCCAATGTCCAATAAACGGAAAACACAAGAAGAATACAATAGTGGACTTAAGTGTGGACACATTTTGAAATTTCTTATGTCGCTTGACTTATAATAAAAAAAACAACATTTTTGCTATACAACACTTCAATGTTATTTTTTTCAAGTTCCATTTGCTATATTCTATTAGTAAACATATTACACAATGATTAAAAATACAAAATATATGTAAATATATACAATATATAGAAATATAAAGTAAAAAGAAACATTTAAAAAAATATATATAAGAAATAAAAATAAAAAAAATCTGGAAAAATGTTTTTGAGTTGTGGCAAACCTATAATGTAAAATGTTAAATCTTAATCAATCACAGAGCATATAAAATTGTAACACGCTATAGTTATGCCGAAAGATCGAAGAAGAATTTCCAAAATTTCCCTGCAAGACTGTCGTCAAACATCCAAAGATATTGATACGGTCCTTAAATGCTGCTGGACTTGATATTACTGATAGAACAATTAAGTAGAAATTATTCAGGAATGAAATACGAACAAGAATACCTCTAAAAAGCCCTAGCTTTACATTAAACAGAGACAAAAAAGCTGCAGAACATAAGGAGTCGACCTCAAAAGACTAAGAAAAAGAAATATGAAGTGATTAGACCAAAAATACATTTTTGGTAGTAATGAAATTTGTTTGTCGTTGTCAAGGCGAAAATATTATACCACTGCGACAGTGAAATATCTGTGATTGTAACGGAATAGGCTTGCATGATAGGAGATAGTTTTGGACGCCTAAGAGTGGTAGAAGGCGTAATTTTGACTAAAAGATACAAGATCTGATTCTGGAGCCAAATTTATTCCCAAGATTCGATGATTTGTTCCAGGATGACCGTTGTAGATGCATAATCCAGCAGTCAAAACGAAATTCCACTCAACAAAACGATCATTAAATGGTTACAGGACCACTAAATTAATATTTTTTCTTGGCCAAGATTAGTCCGAACATGAATCCAAATAATAATTTCCAATCAAGACTGAAAATATTTGTTTTTGATAGCAACCTCAGCAATAAAAGAGAATCAAAAGAGAATAATTGAGTTAATTATTCCAGTATTGTTCCATGTCTTCACACCTGAATATTTACGACGTCTGGTTGATTCCATGCCTCGAAATAAAGTTATTAAATAAAAATGATTTTCGAAGAAATATAAACGTTCATTGTTAATTTTAAATATTTTGCAATTTCTTTGTTATAAACAAGTAATATGTTACTTTTACATCATTTTGTCATATTGTTGTTTTATTCAGTATTTATGTTATTTTGTACAAAAATATGTTTATGAATACAAAATATAACAGTAAAATAAGTTTTCAAATAAATTAACTAATATAATCACAGTTAAATCCTTAAATGATTTTAAAATTGATGAATAAATAACGCCTTACAAGATATGTATAAAAAGTGTCCACACTTAAGTCCGCTACTGTACATAATTTACTTTACAATTGTTTTTAATTAAGTTTTACAAGTAAATTAAAATATCCCCTGGTTAATCTAATAGGTAATACTGTTGACTATCTTTATCATTGTCTTAATCTCAATTAGTTCAGTCATGATCATAAAATAGTGGCTAATTGAGGATGACGGCATGGACAATCTGGTGCTACCTATTTCGATCCGTGGCATTTAGTGTTCATCCAGATGAAAGCTCTCCAACTGCAGAAGTGTCCAATTCATCAATTATTTATAACCTGCCATTAACTTGTTTACGCAGATTTGTATTACATCATAATCAATAGAAATGTACAAAACGCTTCACTTGCAACGTTCGTAATTTACGACAAATAATTCGAACTCATCTAAAATCCTCAGGTGAAACAACTTCTGTCGTGAAATAACCATCAAAGCAGGTTTTTTATAAAAAATCTTAATATATTGCCCTCTAAAATACGAAACCTCGACACAATTTTAGATGTTTAAAAAACTTTTCAAAATTTCACAAATTTAATTACTATTTACAATACTCAGTATTATGTATATGTTGGCCCAGAAAGATGTAAGATTTTAATTACACTATCGTTTACGAATGGCACGTAGGAGCAATATGCGGTTAGTGGGGATAAGTATCAGGTCTTGAAAATTCAACGTGATTGAGTGTGTTATGAGTACTCGGGGTGCATTCTGTGTGAAGAGTTATTACCAAAATGGCGATTCAAATTACATGGCCTAAATCAGTTTCTCAGTAAAAGTGTGATTAGCTCGTGGGTCAAAAAGTTTGAGACGGCGGGTTCCCCACTCAATGGAATACCCAAGGTTGATACGAAGAGAGGATTTTCATCGCGAAAGAGATCAACTGAGCTTGCTATATCAAGAACATATTACGGCACATTTTGGCAAAATATCTAAAATTGTATCTATATAAACTTCAATTAGTACAGAAATTGAAACCAAATAACTATAATCTATCCCGTATTTTTGTCGGTACAATATTGGAGCGCTTTCAGAATTTGAACAATATTCTCTTTCGGACGAAGCACATTTTTACTTAAGTGGGCTAAACAAACCCCTGCATTTGCCCAAAGTTACTGTTTGGACGGGCCCAAGGAACATCGTTCCCTATTTTTTTACGATTGAGGCGAATAAAAAACAATAAATTCTGACCGCTATTTCTTCCTTCTCGCAACTGGAAGAATTTGGTGCCTCTAACAGAGAGATGTGATTTCGCACGCATACCTACATTTAACGAGTCATTGGCAGTCAACGAGATATTTGAAGGAAAAGCGATGTCGCGTCGAGAGAATATTCCGGAGTCCAGACCTGACTCCTCCTGATTTCTTTCTCTGGGAATACGTAAAGAGTAGCGTTTATACCAATAAGTCACGATTGTCCAGTTGAATACCAATATGTGAAATGGTAGCCATTTCACGCGTGATATGCCAGCAAGTTTTTACAAATTTGAGGTCCAGATTCAAAGATTATTTGGTCTTAGATTGAGAACAATAAAATAATGTAGTTTTCTAAAAATAAATTTCACTTGTATCCACTTTAATTTGAATATGTATTTATTTCGGTATTACATTTTACCTTTATTAAATAAATTTATTTTATTATTTTAATAGATCTGTTGGTCTGTGGCGCAGAAAACTACGCCTCCTGGGATGACGAGGTGCAGCTATTCCTCCATTTCCCAGTGTGCGCCGTCCAGAGAATGTCATTCGCTGCTATATGCACGAGTCTGTCACTGTTCATTCTGGCTGCATGATCCCTCCAGAATCTCTTTCTGGATCTGCTCCTTTGTACCATGTCCTCTATTTTGCATGTTTTCCTTATGTCCATATTTCGGAGTTTTTCCAGTAATGGATCTCAGCACATTCATTTCAGATGTTATATGCCTTATTTGTTGGTAAATAGGTTAAGCGAAAACCGGTAATATATGCCCTACTTGATTTCAAAATATTATGTGTACTTAAATAAATAAAAGAATTTGAAAATAAAATACAAAATGAATTTTATTCGTTGTTCTTTTAAGTTGTATAATTAAATTGTTGTAAGATTAAAGAATGTTAAAGTGATGATGTCAACATGTAAGATTAAAGAATCTTGAATGTTGAAAATTGTTGAAAAGATGTATAGTCTCAATACATCAATTCCGCAAAAACTGTCCACCCAAGAAAATTAGTTTTTATAGGTTTATTTATGTGTATATTTCACACTTCTTTTATTTTTTTATCAAAATGCATTTTAATATTAGGTCCTTACATATGAAATTGACGTTTTGCCGTACTGGCAAATTTGATCTCAAATATCTTCTCTTTGGTTAGGAATTCCAAATCCAAATTTATACAGCTATTTACTCATGTATTTGTGTTTTGAAAATTATAATTCATTTGTTTTTTCCTCAATTGTTTTTTTCTTTGCGTCACTCAGTTTACAAAATGAAAAACTTGAAATATCGCGTTATTTACGAGTACGAGTTCCACCGTGGCACCAGTGCTGCAGAAACGGCTCGAAGGATTAATGATGTGTATGGCGACGGTGCCGCAAAAGAAAACACAGTGCGTTTTTGGTTCCAACGTTTTCGTTCTGGAAATTTCGACCTGCAGAACAAGCCCCGTGGACGGCCGGAGACCAAAGTTGATAATAAAGAATTGAAGGCTATTGTGGAAGCGGATCCATCGCAAACCACATCCGAGTTAGCTGCAGGCTGCGGTGTTAGTGATAAAACTGTTTTAATCCACTTGAAGCAAATTGGTAAGGTGAAAAAGCTTGAAAGGTGGGTACCTCACGAATTGAGTGAAGCAAATCAACAAACGCGCGTTGACTGCTGCGTTGCATTACTCAACCGGCACAATAATGAAGGGATTTTAAATCGAATCATTACCTGTGATGAAAAGTGGATCCTGTACGATAATCGGAAGCGCTCATCGCAATGGCTGAACCCTGCCGAACCAGCCAAACCATGCCCCAAGCGAAAATTGACTCCAAAAAAGTTACTTGTGAGCGTTTGGTGGACTAGTGCTGGTGTCGTTCACTACAGCTTTCTTAAATCTGGCCAGACGATTAGGGCAGATGTCTATTGTCAGCAACTGCAAACCATGATGGAAAAGCTAGCTGCTAAACAACCGAGGCTGGTTAATCGCTCTAGGCCACTGCTGCTTCATGATAACGCTAGACCACACACTGCACAACAGACGGCTACCAAATTAGAGGAGCTTCAATTGGAATGTCTAAGACATCCACCGTACTCTCCGGACCTTGCCCAAACAGATTACCATTTTTTTCGAAATTTGGATAACTTCTTGCAAAGGAAAAAATTCAACTCCGATGGGGCAGTCCAAACCGCCTTCAAAGATTTTATTGATTCCCGTCCGAATGGTTTTTTTAGTAAAGGGATCGATGAACTACCTATGAGATGGCAAAAGTGCATAGATAGCAATGGTACATACTTTGATTAAATAAATATATTATAATAGAAAAAAATCGGCTTTATGTTCCTCCCATACTAAACGCCAATTTCATATGTAAGGACCTAATATGTACATGTGCATTGGTACGATAGCAAACCTAGTTGTATATAATCAGACATCGAAAGTTACTCAAGATATTTGTTCTCGTAGTAGACTAAATAAAGGATTCCGTCATATTTCAATTCTGCGTAGAGGAATTTGTACGGATCATTTCAGGAACTCCATATTGCACCGGTACTGTGAATATGAGGAATGTGTTTCAAAACTTCATTTTGATATTAAATTTGTCAAGTATTCACCGTTGCAAAGTACAGAGTATGTGTTGTGTTGTCATTGTGCTAGCTTAACAAAATTCATGTATATTTTATTACATATTTATTTGTAATTAATAATAGAATACTTATGTTAACTTTCCTACACCCGCGTCAAATAAAATAACACGTATACGTACGGTGTCTGGGACCGAAAATTCTATAGTCTGTAATTTTTATATGCTTTTTAAAAAAAGATTAATATAAGTAAATGAAAAAATATTAAATTTGAGTGTCTAAAGTACCTACTATAAATAAATCAAAGGTTATTATTACAGTCGTTGGACATATTTATGTATTAAATTAAACGGATATTTTATACGAACCGTATATTTGACGGAGAAACAAATCTCGACGTTTCGCTGAAGTCTTATTCAGGAGAGCGCCCTATCACGGCGGAGGTTAAGGCCGAACCGATTATTTCTTCTGAGGTTGTAAATTATATATATATATATATATATATATGCACTTTGTTGTGGAGTGTTCACTTCTTCTACGACAGAGGTCGCCAGTATACAATAGTACTAATTACATCTTCGGGCTTTTTTTGAGACGTCTCTTAAAAGTGGAATCAAATTCCTGAGAACAAGGCGCCAAATATTAATAGTTTGTAACTGTCATGTTTTTTGAAATTAAGATGTTTGTATGTTTCAATGGACTCTCTCACGTATAAAGATATATGGCGAGGTTCTGTTGATAAGATTTCTGTCTTGTCAAATATGATGAAATGACAGATTTCCTTTGGATCGATATACGCAGATTTCCGATTTATTGAAGTTATTATTTTTTATTACATTATATGTCCCTTCCGATATATAATAATCTTGCAATTGGTTTGTCAAATTTAGAATGCTCCACAATCTCATGGAACTCTGCATATAACTGGACTCAAAAGGTGTGCTATCCTTCACACTATCTACCATACGTGAGATCGAATTATGGGGGCTGAAAATAGTTTTTTTGTTGTTAATCTCAGCAACACACGCCTGATTTAGTCAGTAAGACTTCTGATGTAAGGTAATCCTTGGGACATCACATATACTAGATCTTATTTTTTGGGGATCCTTACATGCGGAGAATATCCATTAGCCGTGGGTGCGTCGTGCACTATTTTCTTTTCCGAAACAATATTTTCTTTATTTTAAATTCTGTTCGCCCGTGTTATTAATGATGTGGGAACCGATCTCAATTGCGCTGGGTAGTGGTGCGCAGTTTTATGTAAATACCTATTAGTGTGTGTCTGTTTCCTGAATACATAATACTTGTTTCCTAAACTACCATCCACTTTGTTGTACATTGAACACCATCAACTTTGCTGTACCTTGAACATCTAGAAGAATGCTAATTTTTCATCCTTTTCAACCTCATGGTGAATTTGATCTGTGAATGTTGGCTATTAAAATTTGATAAAAATTATTAAGCGCTCTACGTCCTTATGGATAAACATAAAACGTGTCATCTACGTACGAGAATCGCCAAATTGAAGGTGGGTGAGTGGTAGTTCTTAGTGCTTTTTCTTCAAAATCTTCCATGAATATGTTGGCAGCCACTGGAGGTACTGGCGATCCCATTGCTACTCCATCTTTTTTAAATAGAAAATAATTTTGTATCAGGCAGTATTGTAGAGGCTATTATACAGGCGCGTGCAGTGGGAACATTGGAGCATGGAACAGCTCAAAACGCATGGAGCATGTGTTTTTTGTGAACGTATAAAAATAGAAATCAAATATTTATGTTGCAGATTTTTATGATACATCAAAAAATGAATGCAATGATAACAATTGTGATAGAAATATGATGTACGATATGTCGTAATCTGATTTTTTTCCATATAATTGTTTACGTAAATCATGCTGCGATATTTCCCCTGCAAGCTACTGCTATTATATTAGGTATATGATATTGATTCAATACTAAATAAGAAATAACCCAAATTATAGAACTAATCAAACATATTACTTACTCAAAACTGTGATGCCCATACCCGCGCCGGTCTCTTGGACCAATCGGTGTCGTGTCTCGATACATGCGCTGCCCGCACGAATACTCGCGCCTCACTGAATTGAAGTTAGCGACTATTCATGAAGCTAACAGTGAGTCCAATGCGCTAGCAATTTCTGTATGCAAAAAAGACGCAAATACAATCTGTATCACATGTAAGCTTATGGGTGGGGCTTTTGCTGACTATTGTCATTAAAATTAACATCTAGTAACTATAGTACTACATGTGTACGACCTTCCATCTATTGTCGGGACACTGTAATCATTCATCTATTCCGAGAAACCAATCGAGACTTATCAGGATATAAGACGTAGGTAGTCACTAGCCCTGCCAGGTAACCGAGAAAGATATATAATTGGAGCAGTCAAATTTATTTTGAAATACTAATGTAAAAAATGAAAATATACAAGAGCACTGTTTAAACCAATGTTTATTTTTTAATTAACGGTTCTTATTAGAAAAATGGGCTTATGCTCTCCAGTTGGTGTCAGAAATTCATTTACTTGATTTTCGTTTTAACTGTCTTTTTCAATTCATCACTGAATAGCACGTCTCAAAAATTTAAATTGGAGGTGATGATATATCTAAATTCGATACATAAACATTTATTTTTAAGTGAAATGCAATCAAAAAATTACGTTTGAAAATTCAAATACCTTTAAGTATTACCATTGGTTCTTAGAACGATAAAATATATTTAACGCAGTAGTTCAACACACCCCTGAGACTTTCATTGCCCTTTAGAAAAGGAAAACCGCTCAGGTTCACGCTGCACCCTTGACCATTAACCCTTAAAAAGTGTGAGGCCGAGTGTCTTTTATTAGCCAGATTTATGTCAAAAAGAATCAGCAGTTGAAAACCAACAACTTTATTGCCGAAATAAATAAAAATCTCCCGTAAAAATCTATCGTTTCGTGGTTTATAAGTTAGTAGGAACATTATTCGTATTATAATGGCGCACAAATCTATTTGTTTCATTTATATTCTATCGGTTTCTGTAGGAAGACAATAAAAAAATAGAAGCACATTACCTTCCAATTGAAAGTTTATATGGTTTGAGATAAGTATCGATATTTTGTTTTATTTCAAATTCTTTTGTGATCCATAACAAAATGACGAACATTTTATATTGGCTTTTATTTTGATAAGGAGATTTCTAAATGTGACTTAAATTTTAATACACATTTATACAGGAGAGGAAAAAAAATTGTTTGCTGACAAATATTCAACATAGAAATATGATTAAAAAACTTAATATACTTGTAAATATTGATTGTATCATTTGTATGGATCTACTTATATTTTTTTATTAAATACATCTTTCAATCTATAATGTTTCTGAATCAATTGAAATATGTAATTAATAAAAAAAAATATTAGTAGATACATACAAATAAAACAATCAATATTTAAAAATGTCAATCTACAATATTGCTGAATCAATTGAAAAAATAATGTACTTGTAACTTAATATATGTCATGCTATTACGAATTTATATTTAGAATTTCCAAGAAGTAATTTGTCCACACTGAATATTTATGTTAGGTAGTCTGGTTAACATTGCTAATAACAATTCTATCGGATAATCGAAAATTATTGTGTTTGGTAAGTAGCTGTCAGTAAAAGAGATGCGCCTCACGGCGTTACTAGCGGTAACTACAAAACTTTAAGTACCTTTTTTATATCATCTCAATTGTTTCAAGGTTTCAATATTTTATTATACTTTGTTCACACAATCTCAAAGAGGCAGCGCTAAGAAGAAGAATTAAGAAGAGAAAAATATTAGCTGAGGTAAAAATGGTAATTAAACAAATTTTTCGAGTCCCAAAAGATGCAAAAATATATTCACTATAAAAGTAATATTTTTATTTTGATCTGTACTACTTATGTTATGTATTATGATTAGTTATGTAATTTGTGTTGATACAATATTCGTTTTCAAACCTATTTGGACCAGTTTCTTTATAATTTAGTCATAAATGTTGTTGCTGTAGGTATATGGTATAGGGTACAGGGAAATTTGAATTTCTTCTAATACGTTGAGACAGAAGAAACTCGAATTTCCCCACAAACACACAAAATCATTAACACACCTAATAAAAACTTTCACGATCGTTTAAGAGTGGCACTTCAGTGACAAGTAACCCTTCTAAAGATGAATAATGCGATATATTCGAAACGTCGGTAGTACAACCATGCTTTTCATAATTGTCCTCCGAAATACCTAAAGAGGTAGGTTTAGCTGATTTAACAGCACTGAATTGAATGTTCGGCACGCGTCTGGATCCTGGACTGCTGAACTAGATGTCGTCTCGTTCATTACCACTGGAAGAATTTTTTGACTAAATTTTCCTCTTTGTCAGCTTTCCTCTATTTTTCTCTACGTATTGTGTCTCAAGTACTGTGTAAGATCCGCAGTTAAAATAACAATTAATAAAACTAAAACATAGATTCTTTCAAAAAGAGGTTATTCAGTTAGTGACAAAAATGTATGCCGTTTTTTCAATTTTTACTATATAATCGACTCTCAGAATGAGTTTATTTCTTTTTTTACTCCCTTTATATTAACTCGTGGCGTCTACTTGCTTGCCGGCTTGCCGGGTGAAAAAACTTTGTATCGATTTTTAACCATTTTCCCATGATCCAATCAAGCTGAAACTTGGCAAGTAGACTCGTGGCGATGATCAAGAAGATCTATCAAATTTTCGTTAAAAAATAATAATTATAGTATAATTCGGGGTTTTTTCAAATTTTAATCATTAGAAAAGTTTGCTTACTAGCAACGGCGGCCCAATAACGTCGCGGAATATTTTCTAAATTTGAATTACTCCGTCGGTATACTAGGTATAATAGGTATTTCACTACACAAAGCACGAAGTATCTTATCAATGCTCAAAACATCTGATATTTTAGAAATATATTAAATTACTAAGTTTAGTGTTATGTTATATGTTTTAATTCGTCTTTAATTGTTGTTATATTTTACAAAGAAAGGGAGTATAATAAAATCTTGGTTTTCATGGGTTACTTTTTTTTAATACATATAAAGACGGAAGACATCTCACAAATTAAACTATTTTCAAAATAATTTGAATACCCAGAATAAGAATATGAATAAAAGAACCCAGTGTACTGTCACTAGGTCCATTTATTTAAAATATTAAATTTATTTAAATGAATTACTTAGTAATAAAATAGGCAACTTGATGCAATAGCGAATGGGAAAATACCATGAGGAGCGAATTAGAGAGAGGTAAGAGAAAAAAACAGTTTTCATTATTCATTCAGTCCCGTTTGTGGTAAGAATTTGTTTGTGCTTTGGAAAATTTCATTTGTATGCAATCGTTTGTCATTTAATTGAAAATAATGATTTAGATAATTTTTATTAATTGACCTCCGATAGCTTCAGATCTTATTTGTAATTTTTTTTGATTTGTTTAGGAGTTCTAATTAGGAATCTAAATATAATTATAATTAATTCAATAACAAGACTTGTTTAATTTGTATTTAATTACATTCATATTGGCTGTTCTACATATTTTACAATTTAGCTAAGCTCTTAATTTATTTTGTGTTAATATTATAGTTATTTTGTGTTCATTTTTTTACTTGATGCATTTTCACTTTCATTTGGGCGTTCAGCTTACACAATCCTGTATTATTTTTTGAATTCTGAACAGAAATATGCCGAATCGTACTTTCTTTTTAGGAATAAAGACATTGTAGGCACTCAGATTGGATGTTATTTGGCTTTGTCTTAAGATCTCCTATTATTTTGCTGTATTGGCTTTAGACTTTTAATACTTTTCTTGTGAATTATTACGTCAAGCATTTTTCTTTAAATAACCCAAAATCTTTATAAATTTATTAAAGAGAACTTAAGAGGGATTGATAAAAAGAAAATGAAAATTACTATTTATTCTGTTAAGTTCCTTTACTTTAAGTACGAAAATATGAAGGATAAAAATATCCTGCATGCGCTACGTGATTATCAAATATGAATTAATGAAAAGTAAACAGGCACCACTGTAAACGGATCTCCAAGTAAATTTGCTCCAATTCTGTCAGTTATGCTGCAGGGTAAAGACCTTATTCGGAATAAGTTAACAAATCATATTAATAAAATCACCAATTGAACGATAAAAATCTAAAACGTGAATGAATCAATAATATTTCGAGACGGCTTTATCTAATTATCAAAAACATATATGTTAATATTGTTTACATATTTACAAGTTTTATTATTTCTGCTTTATAATATCCATTTTTCTGTTTATTTTCACTTGCAAATACTGTATAATGTTCGAAATCTGCCGCTATAAGCGCACCTGTCTAATTCAAGTGGCAATCAATTATCAAAGCATTATCATAATTTTATGACTTATTTTGATTTAATATATTTTATACTGGTAAATGTCAAACTTAAATTAACTTGTGAAATTGATAAGAAATCACAACGCGGCCTGACTTGTCCACAAACAAAGAAATTCTTCGAAAAGATGAATAAAGCGAAAATCTTACTTAATTCAATATTGCTCTTGATATTTGAGGTTTGAAATATCACTCAATCCTTCCTCGAATCGATTACGCCGAACAAAAAATGTTGCAGTACATTTTTATTTCATAGATGTACTTCCCACACTTACCAAATATGTTGAGCTGCGCAAAAATAATTATATGATCATATGAATTAATAATTTAATGCATCGTAATAATATGGGTTTGATAGTTATTTCTTTTTATTCTGGCTAGGTTCATTGTTTTTTTTTTTTGCCAGTTAAAACCTTTAATTTTCCACGTTATTTTTATAATCGAATTTCGGCAAGCTTGAGTTGAAATCATAGAAAATAAATACCGCACATAGTGCATACTGTTAGATAGATTATTTTAACATAAAAAAATCACTTTTTGACTTGATGTACTATATAGACCCTTTTTATAGGGACGCTTTCAAATATAAACATTTTTTTCAATAAAAGAAAAATAACTTTGCGGCAACATAATTTATATTAACAAAATGAAACCACTTTGTATAAAACCACAAATTATTTAATTATTAACATGTTTTGGGGCAAATGATTCCTTCTTTAGGATATCCTGATATTTGTTGATAGTTCAATAAATAGTGTTTAATTGGGTTTCAACAGAGTTTTTTTTTAGTAATATCTATAAAATGATTATTATTACGAAATATATAATAATACAATTATTATTATATATTTCGCAAATTTAATTAGTGGACGAGGTATTTGGGAAGTAGATATGTTTACCAGAAATGGCAATCGATGTCGAAACGAGAGTGACTGCAAGAAACAGATAAAATGGCAGTCTGAATGCAATTATGGATAATCATAATCTGTCAAAGAAGCAAGACCAGAAGTTCATTATGGCATTATAGTGCCAACTCTGATGAAGGGAAGTGAAGCCTGGAATTGGCAATAAATGAATAAAAAAATACTGAATTCTAAATGCAGTCACTAAGGCGCTAATTTGTAAAATCTTCGGCCGATCTTTCAGTAGAGTAAGGAATGAACAAATTAGAAATGTGATAGCTGTAGCGTGTAAGAAAGAATTTAGAAATGAGCGCTGAGATGTTTTGGTCATGTGAGCGAGGAAAATATGGTAAATAAAATATATTAGTCGAATATTGAACGCAACAAATAGATGAATAATCCTACCATAATTAATCTGTCTATACTTGAACATTAATTTGAGTACATTCATTGTCCTAAATAAGGAAGCATCGCACCCAAAACATGAAAAATTTTGCAACAATACTTTAATATGGTTTAAACAAAGTTTTAATTATTTTATTTAAGCCAAATGTCAAACACAGATGGCGTTATAAAATAACATAAACAAAATTTCATGGATGTGGTGGTCAATGGTTCATGGGTGGAATTGTTGAACGTTACATTGTGTAAAGTGATCACCAAGCCGGCCGTACGATACGCCTATAAACACCCATAAAACACATAAAACACTTCCATACCTACTTTAACATATAAAATAGCTTTATCTCTTCCATTCATACTTTAACATATAAAATAGCTTTATCTCTATGAGACATCTATAATATATATTTATTAGTGATTATACATCTGGGGATAAAATCCAGTATTGTATTCTTGAAAAATTAGAACATATTTAAAATGTTTTGAAAATAGAAAAATTAACTTGAAATTTGGAAGTAGCAAAAGCGAGGAATTAACATATTATATGGAAAGTTTTGACTGTTTTGATAGAGCTTTGGCAGTGAATGAAATAAGTTTTGAAAGTGAATGACATTAGTCTTTCAGGTAAAAATAAAATAAGGATGCGCCTTTCTATCTTCTCTGCCTATGTCTTGTCAATAGTATCTTCACCGATATGGTTTTACTTGCAAGTTGACTTCTAAGTTTATATATTTCCCGTTCCGTGCAGTTTGTTCATTTATATGCAGGTACGCGCTTTTACATTGCGTTACTTGCCATAATTATATGATGAATTCCCTCATTATAAACCATGGATTATCAATTTGGTTGATTTATTGGCTTGGTGCAGACAATAAATAATTAAGATCTGCTTCGAAGATGGGTTAAGATGTTTGCAGATTTTCAAACTTTCCGTACATGGAAATCTCGTTATCTCCGTTATACCTACTTACCCTCGTAACTGTAATCCAATCATAAAGTTTACTTTGGTTATTAAAACATTATATGGTAAATGTGCGTAGAATAGGTATACACAACCGCCCGAAATAATACATGCCGCTTTAATGCTTTCAAACAATAAATTAAAATTATAAGATCACCAGCTGCTTATACCCGGCGTTGCACGGGTAAAAGATTAAGTTAAAAATGTGTGTGTGAGGGAAAACTAAGGTTCCATTGTTTTGCAAAGCCTTTAATAAAAACAATTCTTCCATTTACTCTAGGCTGGGATGGATGGGAATGTCGCCTATATTACCCATCGGGTCCCGAAGAATACGTGTGCAAAATTTGGATTGGATCGATCAAACGCTGTAGATTTGTACAGAAAATATATCCGGCAGATGGGGTGGGGTGAAAGAGGAGGGCAGAAATGTCACCTATTTTACCCGCCCGGTCTTTAAGAAAAGTATTCAAAATTTGGGGTGGGCGGTGGCGGTGGTATCAGTGGGTGGCGGACAGGTAAAGGAGGAGGGTAAAGGGAGAGGGCTAAAACGTTGCCTACGTTACCCGTCGGATCCTAACAAGTAAGTATAAAAAATTTGGGTCAAACCGATCAAACGGTACAGATTTGCATAGAAAATATATCAGAGGGATGGAGAGGGGTAAAGGAGGATAAAGATGAATGTCATATATTTTACTCGCAGAGCCCTAAAGAATAAGTGTGCAAAATATGTCAGGGAGAGGGAGAAAGAAAAAATGTTACCCGTCGAGACCTGTAATAAGTATGCAACACTTTTTTCATTTGGATAGAAAATATGACAGGGGTGGAGGAGAGAGGAAATTTCATATATGATACTCGCCGGGTCCTAAAAAAAGGAATACAAAATTTGGGTCATATCGGTCAAACGGTGTAGTTTGTATAGAAAATATATTGGGGGAAGCATTGAGGTGAAGGGAGAGGAAGGAAATGGGTCCGGGTCCTAAAGAATAACTATCCAAATTTTGAGTCAAGTCGGTCAAACGGTGTAGATTTGTATAGAAAATATATTGGATGAAGCGGTGAGGTGAAGGGAGAGGGAGGAAATGGGTCCGGGTCCTTTAGAATAAGTATCCAAAATTTGAGTCAAGTCGGTTAAATGCTGTAGATTTGTATAGAGAACAGACAGACAGACAGACATTGAGTTTTATAAGTAGGTATAGACATTTTATTGGAATATTCATGTTCCTTATTCCAATTAAAATGATAATATATTTTTATACAAATAAATATATTTTGATAATTCAATACAGATTTGCAAATTATATTTTTATATACAATTTAAGTTTTATAATTTAAAAGACATAAATTTAAATATCAGATATTTATTCAATTTACAAGTTTCCTGATAATTTGAATAATTTTTTGCGCCTTGAAAACTGATTGTTTTGTTTTGGAAGATTGTATAAAATTTTTATGCTTTTAGATGTGTAAAATAAAAATCGTAGTATGATAAAAAAGTTTTTATTGTAGGTATTTTCGTACCGAACATTTCTTGTATCAATTTTTCAGTATTTTGAACGCAAGTATATTTTATGATGACAACAGTATTTTCCATTAAATTGAAAATCTTTATTTCTGAAATTGTTTGATTTGTAAACTGTTAGTGCCTGTTTTAATTATTGGAAAAAATAAAGAGCACTATTATTGAGCAAGACATTTGCGCCAACCATTTATTAAAAAATAACAATACTTTCATTAAAAATGTTTTCAGGTTTTCAGAATCTTCTGTGTATGATTTTCTGGTATATTCTGCCGTTTTAATGTGAACTCTATAGCCAACATTTCGCAACCTATTGGATTCCATCATCAGGGCTGATAATGGACCCTGCAATGGAATCCGAAACGTCAGAGAGGTCACATATACACGGCAGAATATCCCAGAAAACTATACACAGAAAAATACTTTTATTATTTCAATTTTGTTAGCAAAAAAGCAAAAACTTATAAAGTAAAAAAACACATTTAACTCAATTTATTTGTGAAAACTATCACCCTTTATTTTTATTTTATACAAGCAGTTACTACCCGGCATTGCACGGGTTAAGGAATAAGTTAAGTGTGAAGGGAACACAAAGGTTCCATTGTTTAGCAAAGCCAATAATAAAAACAATGTTTCCATTTAATCAATGCTGGGATGGATGAGATGTCCAGGAAGGAAATGTGGCCTATGTTACCCGCTGGGTCCTAAAGAATGAGTTTGCAAAATTTTGGTCAGATCAGGCAAATGGTGGAAAATTATACATAAAATATATTAGAAGAGGAAGTGAGGTATAAAGGAAGAGGAGAGAAATGTCGCTTATGATAACCTGAAGGGTAACATAAGCGACATTTCTCCGACCGATCTGGCCTAAATTTGCAAAATTTGGGTCGCAGGTTTGCAGATCGGTCAAAGGGTACATTTATATGGAAAATATATCGGGAGGAAGGGGTGGATTAAAAGGGAGGGGGAAATGTCGCCATTGCTACCCGCCGGGTCCTAAAGAATAAGTATGCAAAATTCGGGTCAAACGGTTTTGTATGGAAATTATTTTTGTATAGATATCATATCGGTGGGGAGTCGATGGGGTGAAAGCAAAGGTAAAATGTCGCCCATGTTATCCGCCGGGCTCTAAAAAATAAGAATGAAAAATTTGGATCAGATCGGTCAAACATTGTACAGGAAAAATATCAGGGCGAGGAAGTGGGGTTAAAAGGGAGGGGGAAAGGTCCCGAAGAATAAATATGCAAAATTTGCATCCAATGTGTCGAACGATAAAAATTTGAATGGATAATATATAACTGGAAGGGGGAGGAGTGAAGTGGAGAGTGGGAGAAATGTCATCTGAGTTACCCACCGGGTCCTAACTAACAAATATGAAAAATTTGTTAGTTAGGATCGGACAAACGGTATAGTTTATATAGAGAACAGACATTGAGTTTTATAGGTGTAGATAGCGTGTGTTGCTTTTACGTTCAACAGATGGCGTTTTACAAAAAAAACATTTTTTTTTGGTATCGTTATAAATGTTTTGCAACATAAAGTTAGTTAAGTTTTTTAACAACTGCCGCATGGCATAGGGAATAGAATAATTAACGAACTGGCTCAATCTACTTGATGAACTTTTCAGAAATGTTTGTTTAAAATCAGATACAACTAACAGAAGATAACGCATATATAAAATTCCTGTATTGTATGAAATTGTATTGTAATACATTTTATACACAAAATATTTAATAAAAGTGGGGTTTTTTTCATAGGATTTCTGGTCATCATCTATTATTATAATTTTACGGGAAAAAAATTTCAGAAACGGCTTTTCTGTGAAATCAAAGAAATTCAATTTTCATGACATCCTTAACGAAAGATGGGGCTTCTGTCGAAATTTACCACTTAAACTGATCAGTTCTGAATTTTTTTTCAAATAATCAGTGGGAAATCGAATGGAACGTTGTGTCTAAATTTCAAAGGAATTGTGTAGAACTTAAGGAAATTTAAGATTTTGGTCAATCAAACATTAATATTTTTATTTATATAAGTAAATAGTAGGTATACAAAAACAAAGTAAGTATGCAAAAATATCTTAGTATTTGAATGCAACGTTGTGCCGAAATTTCAAAGCAATCGGTGAAGAACTTTCAGAGATTAGCGATTTTGTAAAAACGACCACTTACATTTTTATTTATATAGATAATTATTTTATTACTTTTTATTTTTTCTTAAAGCAGGTAATACAATAATTTTTATATTTCCTAATGTATACAGTATAAGATATATAAAGTATATTAAATTTTTAAACAAAAGTAAGTATCGCGTATTTTCTTATTTTTTCTTAAAGTCGTTATATTGCTTTCATCCCTGATATTCCCTGGTAGTTTCATATATAATTTTATCCCACTGTACATCACAGAAGTTTGCGATCTTGTTTTCTTTCGGAATGGTAATCTTATTTCATATTTTCTTCTTGTACAATATTCATGTTCATGTTGTTTTTTTTTTTTTTTTTTCTTAATACGAGTAATTCGAATTTATTATTGTGTCCATTGATAATTTTACATATAAATAGAAGTACGAATATAGGTATAAATATTATGAGTAATCATAATGAAAATAGTGGCTCGTAGATTCAATCACTTTCTCGAAAGCCAGAAAACACATTTTTTTGCGTTATAATAAATTATTTCATATCATAGAGTATTTAGTAGTGTTATGTGTTATGTGAAAGAGTCAATTTTCTGCTGAAAACTCCATGAAAACGATTCTAGAATCCCATTTCCGGTGAGCACGTTCTCGGAACACAAATTAACACACGTGCACGAGAGGAGCACACAAGCGAGAAGGTAAAAAGGCTTTGTATCGAATTTGCTGGTAAAATTCAGTGAATGGAAAAATGATATAAAACTATATATTACTTTTAAAATGATAAATGTCACATACAACATTATAAAAAGCTTACACGACTTAAACAATATAGCAAAACGACTGAATATGAAATTACTAAATTAAAACCAAAACAAGTAGGTAAATCAAAAAAATAATTGAAGATATGCTTTTATACGCTTTCTTTGCGTATAAATGGTAATCGATTTTTTAATATCACCTATGCAGTATCCAAATATTAAACACGTTTATTATATTCAAGAACACAATCTTATTGTGAAGTTGCAATTTTTTCAGAACAAAGTTCTGTGAAATTTAAAACCAAATTAATTAATCAATTAGAAAGACATACATAGAAAAATCAATTACAATTGATTTCTAATTGTAATTGATTTTTCTACGTATTTCTAATTGATTAATTAATTTGGTAGTGAACACGTTATTTAAGAGTTAAAAATTTTCGAACAAAATGTTCTTCAGCTGCTTCGGCGGCTCTTGCTTGTGAGTGACGTGATTATTAATTTAATTTGAATGACTGAGTTGAGTGAGTTTGTGATTGTGTGAGATAAATAAAAGCATGTAAAAAGTATATTCATGAACATCGGAAGCAATTAAAATATCCCCGGCAATTATTATAGAGAACGAAACATGAACAAGTGACCGAAATTAAATATTTGGGGCTTAAAATGTATTCAAAATTAAATGTTGATATTATGAAATTAAAAGATTGCTATAAAATTCATTAGTAAATAGTATATTATAACTTTATTGTTTTTCCTCACAAACAAGTGTAGCAGCATTCTATCTGGCAGTTTTAGTGAAGAAGAAATGCAAAAAAAACATAAATATGGCTAAAGAATAATAATAAATAGAAGTATTGAGTTCCTACAACGTCTGACTTTCCAACAAAAAAATATTTTTATGTATCTGTGACATGAACTAACCAAAAATTGTATAAAATATGTGTTGCATAATTTATACAAAAATTTAAATAAATATAATTTAATATATCATTTTTTCAAAAACCACACAAATTTAATGCCCCAAATTTCATCCATATTTAAATGTACTAAAAACTGAAAAATAAATTTGCGCAAAAATTTTTTTGCACAAAAATTGTTTTTCACTTTTTAGATCTTTGAAATATATGCGTGGTTTTTTGTAATTTTTTTTTTCATGTAATATAATTTTCTACTTTTATGTCTTAATATTGCCCAGCATACTAATTCACTTCTATGGGCCATCTTACGGTGAGCTCATTTTATTGTGTGTGAGTGAGTGTGTGTGTGAGTGAACTAATTTCCTATATAAAACTTTGATTCTTAAATTTTCATCAAGAAGACGTCTGTGTGTAAAATATTAGTTCCGTAGGACATCGGGAAGTAGATGGAATATCGATTATAAAATTCCGTCCAGACAAACAAGTGAAGATAATATAAGCGAGGTAAAATGGATGTGTACAATTTCTTTCGAGTTCGAAAATAAAAATATTTGTAATGCTGTTCAATATTTTTCAATCCAAAATCTTTTTATGAGTAAATCTTAGAGAGCGAATAAAAAGTCGATACGTAACATCTTGTTATGTCACATAGCAGTTTCAATAAATGCTAGTCGTATGGTATTAAATAAAATATTTTCGTGTGTCGAAAATTGCAGTATATAAGTGTAACATAAAATTACCGAAAACCAATAATACGAACGGACTGCTAAATGGGTACATGAGCGTCAGTAACGTCGGTTTCTTACTAGTAATATCTAGAAATAACTGAACCGAATGAAAACATAATATTGGCTATTTACTCCAAATTTTAGTCAAATTCCATCGGTATTACAACACTAGTGAAAATAAATATCCGAATTGAAACGCTTGATAACAATATTGGAAACTTGAATGGGTATGTAGACTGCATTGTTATTTTTGATCCCAGGGTTTTCTCGTCAATTTTGTACGCCACAATATGCTTACGATATCAATAAAACATTTATTTATATATTGTACATAAAGAGTATCCTATTCATATTCTCTAAATACGTTCTCGTCTCCTCCCTCGCCAATTGTAACGCATTATTGATGTCTCTCTCCCACTCAGTATATTATATTTCCAATATTTAATTTTTCATTGATTCCGCCAAATGTCTTATTCTTCTGTATTCGCGGTGTAAAACCTTATCTGTGAGTAACTTTATAATTTGTAAAATTATTTTATTTACTTCTTCAATAAGAGCAAAATTATTTTGCAGGGATATTAAATTTATATAAATAATGTCACCAGAAAATATATATACAAATTATATAGATTAATTACATTTTGATGAATTATAAATTTTGAAAATAAGAAAAACTGTTAATGGTACCTAAGTTAAATATTTTGAATAACCATTTTACAATTGTTCTTTTTTTTTTTTTTTACAATCTTTTACAATCTTTTAAAATTGTTTTAACGTTAATATTTAATTATAACTTATTTACCTTTATTATATTATATTATATCCTGACGAAGAAACCGTTGGCCCTGAAACATGTCGATATTTTAAATATATAAGGACATTTTTATTAATTATGTTATTTTATTTATTTTAAAAAAGAAAACACTTCGCATCAAACCAATAATAATAGAATTATTAACGAGTAAAAAATAAAATAAAAATTAAAAATATTGGTTTTGAACAACTTATTAAGAATTTAATTATTGTTGGATTTGGCGTTAAAATTTTACAGATTTTTGATTCATCATCTTCAACAACCACCATTCCATAGATGCGTTCTAAATTTTTTTCCACCAATTACAGGACTGCTACGATAAGTATGTGCATTAACCCTTCTCACACGGTGCTAAAATTGAAATACGTATTCCGGTGTTGTACACTCGGTTTTTTTTATTTTGAAGTCAGATAAACATGAATATTTTACATTTGTTACTTATATTTATCATTAAAATAAGGTTTATAAGTAAATGTATGTATTTATTATTAATTATTGGTTAAAGTGCCAAAATTAGAAAAAAAATATTGTTCATTACGATCATGCTGCTAATAAATAGCGAAGATCGCCGAATATGGAACCATGCGCGTAATGCTCTGCGCACTGCGCTCTGCGCCTCTACATAAACACGTATTGAAAAATCAAGTCAGTTTCTTTGAGAATACATTATATTTTGTTGTTTCCGGTACATATGTATATATTATAATTATTTTATTGAAAACATAAATATAGTACCAAGGGATACCTAAGTTGGTTTCGCCAGTACCTGTAATTTTAATAATGCATTCGAACGCCCGCTTATAGAAGGGTAGGCAATACGCTTACACACACAGGGCCAGCGCCAGTATAATTTCGACCGCCATCGCCGCGTGACATTACAACCGTCTTTCGATTGTCGCTCGTTTCCGCATACCGCATCCGCAATTTGTCGTTCGATCTTGACGCCGCTTTTCAAATCCGTTCTTCGCAGTGGATTTGATAATTGAGGTGAAGTTGGCTGCCGCAGCTTTACAGTTCACGTTCCGGAGTGCTGAGTCCAACGAATTGGAAAACCAAAAGGTAAGTGTTTTGCATTGTCTGTCTATGACGGACTTTTTGCTTCGTACTGACAGCTCGCTTGCCCCTTCGAAGTACCGTATAATTGAACATTCAAATCGCAATATTTCAATAAAACCTTTGCTGCTCCACCACATATATTTATTTAGTATTTTTACAGATATTCTCATAATTAGAGGCAATGTCAACACAGGTTAACAAGGGAACATCATCGAAGTGAATTATAGTAATGTATATTATGCATGATTAGGCGTGTTTTTGCCGACCAAGGGTTAGATATTTATATTACAGTATACTGTGTGTAATGCTCTTAAAATGTGTAAATACTGCAACGTCATATTTATTTTCTTCCATATGTTTTTTTCAGACATCAAATACAGTATTAAGCGCCTTTTTACTATAATTTTTAATTCTGAATCGTGATTACTGATCTCGTGATTCTAAGATTCTTACTACTCTCTCCTCATCTATTCGTTCAACATGACAAAACCAATTAAGTAATTACTTTTTAACCGTTTTTATTATTTACGAACTAAAATAAGGTTTAAATTCATTCCAAATATTTTGGCCACTTGTACCCCTAAGTGATCTCAATTTCACGGCATTCTTCAATTTGCTTCCTCTCAATTCAATTTTGCTTCCTTTCTGCATCCAACATCTTAACTAATGATCAAAAGGCATTATAGTAAATATGATCATCATCATAATACAAAATCATTATAAGTTTAATACGAATAAAATTGTTGGCGTGTAGTATTATAACCATTATTATATTATGATAACTAACTTTTATCTTCATTATAATCAGTTTAAGCCGAATACAAATTACTTTATAACATAGATTACATTTAAACATAAATATATGCTATACTATAATCATATTAGAAACTTGCTTCACAAAGCCCTCAAAGCTAGCTGTGCTTCTATTTTGATTGCTTTACAGACAACTTATCCAAAAATTACAAAAACGGATTTAGTTCTACGGGGGTGGGCACACGCAAAGACTAGCGAGGTTAATAGTTTTCCTTTCTTCATTTTTTATATAAATAATTAATATTTCAAGTTAACCGTAACCGTTTAATAATTATATTAATGTTAATTTTCTGAAAAACTAATCCGAAATATTCTTCAGTTTTGTGTATATTATTTGTATCGAAGACAATTTTTTCTATCTTAGCAATGATTTGATATTGATCCCCTCAAAGCCATAATATTTCCGTGAACGTGCGTAATACAAAATTCATGTTTTGACTAATTCTAAGAAAACATTTGCACAAAAATGATAGTTGAAAAACTACTTAAATCAAACACTAACAAAAATATGTTTTTAATTGTAAAATGTGTGATTAACTTCATCTGATGATGGTTGTGTTGAATACTTCGAATGATAGAATGACCATATTTATCCATATTTGACATTATATATTTGCTCATTTTTGACATTATCCATATTTGACATAAATACTCAATATTTAGAGGGAATATCCGAAAAAATCAAATTTAAACGCGTCCAAAAAATCTGTATTTAATATAATGAAGATAAATGTAATGCTGGCTGTAGCGTAGTAGATATATTAAAGTAAGCATCGCTGAAATTGTGAAATTTATAAGCGAGGAGAAGATGAAGATAAAGAAAGTGTGTATGTGGTGAATGTGGAAAGTCCTTGCTTGATCAGAGTCACTAAATACTGGTAGAAGCAAAAGAATTGGTCCAGGATAGAAGAGTATGGCGTTCTATACTCACTGCCTGCACCTGCTGATGGGTTAATTAGTTAGAAACTAGTAGATGTAACAAGTAACAAGAAACGAGTAAATGTAATAATTTGCATTGAAAAGGTGAATGAATTTAAATATTTGCGGCAAACTTTAAATGTTTTTAAAAAGTAAATTTTCTTGTTAGGTTTAGAAAATTGTACTAAAAATCTGAATCAAATAAAATATGTATAGTAAAAATAAAAAATAAAAAACAATATTTACCAACTTAAGAATGGCGGCAAAATGAAGATACCAAGCAATTTGAGGAAAATCAGGAAACTTTCAAGAAGGGCCAAAAAACATACTTATTCGGGATTTTGCATCTGTAAAGCACCCTGAAGCGTCTTTCATGAAAAAATTGTACTGTATAAATTATTACAAATATAAACACTGAGAAATAATTATAATAAAAATAAATTTATAGATATATTTCACGTATTTTTTTTTCAAAATAGCAGACTTTACGGTTGTGGCTGCATAAGAGTTTTTCTACCATGGACAGTCAAGATAGACGAGGTTTTAAATTTATAATATAATAATATTAGGAAATTGATCCCTTAATAGCGCGAACCTTGATTCATTTAAATATACAAAGAGAGTCAAAAAATGTGTATAAACTTAAAACAGCCATAATTACTGCACTTTTCCGATGTTCGCACGATTTACGGTTATGTATAACGATGTGCAGTTATTTTAATTTTGACAGGGAGACAGAAAAACGTCACTCAAGTGAATGCTACCATCATCACGTGACTGGCCGGAGAGCCAGGAGGACCCAAAACAAAATGGCGAGGCTACTGTGCTATCTTTCGACGAGCGCAGTATGATATTAAAGTTGTGATTTAAATTGGAGAATGTTATTGAAACACAACGATACAGAAGTTTGTGATATGAAAGAGATGATTCGTATTTTGAGACAGCTCCTCTTAGTTTAATTCAACTGGTACAGTAAATCAAGAAGTTGATTACCGAAATTATAAATAAGTGTTTTGTGTTTGTCACAAATAGTTAGAAAAAATATTAAATATTCCATATTAAAAAACTAAGATATCATACCAGCTGTGGAATCTATGTAAACTACATCACGAAGAGGACTTTGTATGTCACAAGAATAGTCCTTTCGAATGTATGAAAGCAACAGATTTAGAACATTTTATATATAACAGATAATGTATGGATGTTCTTACAGTTGAGTCGGTGAACAAACATAAAGTGATCACTTAAGTCAGCTTATACAGGTTATAAGCCCTAGGCCACCCTATCAAGACTACCATATACGTCTCCTTCATAAAGAGTTTCATCTTTGTGAGACTTTTATAATTTATCTTGATTATAAATCAATCTTATTATGCAGAAAACCAAATATCTGAGGATATGAAGGAATCGGTATTTATTATTTTATTTCAAAATTATCAGTAAATATTAAAAAATAAGATCTTTATTTAAATATTTTAGAAGCAAAATATCCGAAAAGAATCGCCTTTCATCTGAATGCGCTGATAGAAATAAGAGAAATAAGAGCAGGAAGCCTCCTGTAATATACTGTCCGATATTCCAATATTGTAAAGGGATTATTCAATACAAATACTGCTCCACAGTCACAATGACACAGTAGGAGTCATTTTTGTTTTTAGGTCAGCTGAATAAGGCACAAGGTTCATCAACCGGAAGTCAATGACATGCAGCGCTGATATTGCAACTAGCCCATCGTCATATTGTTGATTATTTTCAGTATTCCGGATAACTTATTATCATTATTGGGTTACGTAATCATTACTGGTCAAAAATTACTTTTTTACTTAGATTTTTAAGAATATTTACCATTTTATCTCTACCAGAGTTTCGTAAAATAAAATTCACAACGTAAAAGTAGTCAGTTTGATATTTCACCGATTGATAAAAATTCCTGATTATCTCTTAACTAGTAATGAAAAAATGAAATAATATTATAATTTTTTTTATAAATAGAGATGCGAAACCGAATACGTGTCACATCAATATTCTTACTTTTTTCAAACTAAACTAAATGCTTGTGTTATGAAAATAGAAATAGCATGCTGGTTTGGAGTGAGGTTCGAACCCGCGTCCTTTGGATCACGCGGTGAGAGTCCTACCCACAAGACCAAAAGCCTACTCGAATACAAGACAACAAGTTCAAATACAAATAATGATTTATTAGGTAAATTAATTGATTATCAAATTGAGCTCAAGTAAATTGTGTAAGGGTGGCTGTAACGGGAATATTGAGAGAAGAGGAAAAAGATTTAATGAAAGTAATATTACTATGCAAATTAATACCCGAGTTCAAATTTCTTTTAATAGCTTAACTTCCAAAATTATTAATTTAATTACATTTATACGAGAAGTTTAATAGTACACGAATGAAATGGTTATCATACCATGGGTTTGCAAATATGAAAAATTATTACTTGTTAGACAATGATGATGCTCTTTTAGTCTATCGTTGAGATTTCTAGAAGTTTGACCGATGTATTAAGTATTGCAATCACCTCATAAATTTGGTCAATTTGTGAGGTCATTGCAATAAAAAAAAATTAATTTAAGATTAACGCTCCTATCATATTATTAGTGTAATACGCGGGTCTAATATTAGGAGGGAAAAATATAGTATTTTTGAAAATATTTGGTCTGTAATAGTATTTTCTCCACGAAATGTTATCATCATTATTATTAATACTATGCCCAAAGTAGATACAAATATCGATAACTCAATTTTTCATTATCTTTATATTTCACAATTTATCTATAAATACGCTTTTATAATCCTTATTATTGCCTTTTTTTTAATAGAGTTTAATTCGCACTTGTAAATTTGATAAATAAATATTTATTTAATAAATTCGATATATTTAATGTTATCTCTACCAGAGTTTTATAATTATTCTATATTATAGAGTTTTATTATTATTAATGTATCATATATACGAAGTAGTTTATTCTCATGAGACTAAATATGTGTATTATTCTTGATAGCAATGATATATATCCTTGAAAATAAAATTCAGCTTCGATTGCCAGAATGCGAGAATAATTTAGCAGGAAGAAAGATACAAGATACCCAATTTTCGTCTATGATCTAGAAATTTTATTCATTATTGGGCTATTGTTGAATATATTGTTTGAATAAATATGCATACTTAAAAGATATATTCAAAAGGTATCCCTAGCCCTTTTGGATTGTACTAAAAGTAGAGACTCTATTCAAATATCTGCAGAATTAAGTAATTAAGAGCCATATTTTGAAACCTACACTTCCCTAGCTCGAAAGGATTTTATGTGAATGGTGTTCAAGAGCATTTCAATAGGGTATTTATAAATATTAACAATAATAAACCTCAGTGGACGCCATTGAATTATCAGCTCATCTCCATTGTTAATTCTAAAAAGCGTATTTTTTGAACATCAATGTTCTGAATGTATCTGTGCTGCTTTAAGTAAATAAGAGCCAACACATACCAAGCTTACGCCACAAAAAAATGCATTTGTTGAATTATTTCGAAATGTTTTAAAACAGTTAGAAAATGTGTTTATTTTAAACATTATTAGATTTCAGAATATTTTAAGCATGTTCAAAATTTTCAAGACAAAATACTGGCTCTAATCCACAGGGAGACATCATTAATTAAGATATGTGATAGATGTCTCATAGAGAGGAAGCTATTTTTTATATGGGAAAGTAGGTATGGATGTCTTTTTTGGGTGATAATAGAGCTTACGACCAATCGTACGGCTGGTTTAAGTAATCACCTTACACAATGTAACTTCTACAAATTTGACCCTTGATAGATTGCCATGTCTATCAAATTTTTGGAACTTGTATATATTTAACTTACACATATTATTTCATCCAAATGTTATGGTGAACGTTACTTTATGTAAAATTATCACTTAAACCAGCCGTACGATAGTTCGTCAGCTTTCTACGAACACCCAAAAAAGACTTCTATACCTACTTTCCCTTATAAAAAACTAGCTGTTCGTACCCGGCGTTGCACGGGTTAGGGATTAAGTTGAAAATAAATTTCTATGGAGAAACAAAGGTTCGATTCGAGCAGTATAGATTTGCATCGAAAATATATCAGGAGGAGGGGAAAAGGTAAAGGGAGAGGAAGGAAATGTCACCTATCTTACCCACCGGGTCCTAAGGTATAAGTTTGCAAGTTTTAAGTCTGATCGGTCGAACGATATACATTTGCATCGAAAATATATCAGGGAGAGGGGAAGGGGTAAAATTAAAAGGGGGGAAATGTCATCTATGTTACCCGCCGGGTCCTAAAGAATAACTTTCCGAATTTTGATTCCGTTCAGTCAAATGGTACAGATTTGCATCGAAAATATATGAAAGGGAGGGGAAGGGATAAAGGAATAGGAAGAAAATGTCACCTATGTTACCCACCGAGTTCTAAAGAATAAGTTTCCAAATTTTGAGTCCGATCGGTAGAACGGTACAGATATGAAAATATATCAGGGGAGGGAGAGGTAAAAGAATAGGGGAGAAATATCACCCATGTTACCCGCCGAATTCTAAAGAATAACATTGCAAATTTTGAGTCCGATAGTTCGAACGGTACAGATTTGCATCGAAAATATATCAGGAGGAGGGAAGGGGTTAAAGAGTATGTGGGAATCACCTTTGTTTCCCGCCAAGTTCTAAAAAATAAGATAACACATATCAGGGGTATGGGAAGAGGTAAAAATAAAAGGAGGGAAATGTCATCTATGTTACCCGCCGGGTCCTTAAGAATATGTTTCCGAATTTGGATTCCGATCGATTAAACGGTACACAGATTTGCATCGAAAATATATCAGGAAGAGGGGGAGGGGTAAAAGAATACGAGAGAAATGTCTATGTTGCCCGCCGAGTTCTAAAGAATAAATATCTAAATTTTGAGTTCGATCGGTCGAACGGTACAGATTTATTTTATTTACTGTGAATTATAACAATTTAAAAAAAAATACGAATAACCACTTGCAGCATTTATACATCTATTAAATGAATTGTGCCCAACTTGATAATTTTAACTGACTGATTTACCTAACAATATGTTTCCCTGTAAGAGTAGGTAGAAAAATGACACTGATTTTTCTAGCAACCAGGCAGGGAACAAATAGTAGAAAATAAATAAGAAAATGCAGATGAACATTTTGTTCTGACACACGGTCTCTTCAAAATTTTTCGCACGCACGCTAATCGATTGTTGAAGGCAAAATTCTAAAAATAATGTCTTGTAATATCCGGTCCGCCTGATTTTTCCACGTCTTTCGAGAACTCCTCTATATTTGTTATCCTTAATGTACCCCTGAAATAATTTATTTTGCGGTTTACTCTCCAAAAAGTAATTGCAACACCTTTTTTTAGTGTACCAAATATATTGTTATTATTATTTTTCCCATCTTAAGACTTATTTTATGAAGGATCAATTTCAAAGGTTGGTATGTTCAAACGATTTTATTTGGTATATTTATTGTCAGAAGTATATATATGCGATGATCATAATCTGATCACAAATTTTGTGCCATCTAGGTACCGTATTTGAGAATTAAAATATCCACCATGGCTACAGTGAGGATGGAAGAAATTGAGACAATGGCGTGAACAAATAAATAATTACCTGAGTACAAGTGATTTATAAAAAAATGGTAATGCTTCAATATTGATTAATGAAGTATACGATTATAACTGTGATTGAATTGGAAAAGTACAGGACCGCTTTAGAAGTGCGAACTATCACTGCTGTATCGTCTTAAACAGCTGACATTATGACATATTATGCGCCACAAGATGTATTGGTGTGTCCAAACATATCACAGACTACTATCGTAAAATGAATCCATTCATTTATGAATAACTGGCATTCATAAAAAATCTTAGTTTTTTTTTCATTCACGGGCGATGCTGGATAACAAACCATAAAAAAATATTTTCCAAAAATTTATATAATACTTTATTCAGTACTAAATTAGTTTCACTAAATTATCAATAATAAAAAAGATTAATCACTTAATTAAATAATAATTTACTTACTGAAAAGCACAACAAATTATACTAATGTTTATTAAGCCGTACAATTTATTAATTTTCTTCATTTAAGGCGGTATAAAAACCACATAATTAATATTTTACACGAGCATCGACGTTGAATTTGAAACATTCATATGTAATTCATACATAACAGCAGGGGCGTGCAGTGAGAACAAGAAGCATTTTTTTTATTTAAACATGTATTTGGAAAAAAAAATCGAAATTAAGTATTTATCTGGCAGAATATTATGAAATATTTAAAGCTAAATAATATGAGAGAAAATAAATATTAGGAGATATATATCTTATTTCGATTTCTTTTCAACATATACGTTTATAAAAAAGTCATGCTTCTTGTTCTCACTGCACGCCCCTGGAGCAGTAATAGCGGAATCGCTTAGAATAAGATTTACTTTAAATCCTTTACCAAGAACTGTAATACGCCTTCATTCGTCTTTGTGTTAATACGTGCATACTCATACTATATTCTGATAGATGTAAGCAGAATTGATAGTTGTTCAGGCTTTTGATATTTCTCATCTCATTTAATATAATACACGGAATATTTAACTAAATACCAACTATTTTAATTATGTACAAGAAATTAACTTATTAAACTTTATCACTTACATAAAAAAATCCTGTTAGAGATTCCAAGGTTACTGGATTATTTTGTTTTAACTACGGAAGGTTATTTGAGTCTCTATTGATAACTTTTTAAATGAGCACTATAATTGTTTTGTTAGCTTTTCTAAATAAACGAATATAAAAAATATATTAAATTATTTCGTAATCCTCAGATATCCCTTGCTCAAAGATTTTGAAGCTCATTTTAGTAAATTAAAATGGTATTATATTGCATAGAATCGGCATGCAGTATCGTACGTAGCCCAAAAGCATGTATTATGTAATAATTATCGATGATTATTATTATATTCAAGCAATTCCAATTTATTTTGCCAGTACCTAATCAATCCAAATAAAAATTCTAGATTTAGAAGTAGGCAGTTTAATACTTCACCTAGTATCTATCTGTTACTCGGGAACTTTTTTAAACCAACATAAAAATTAATGTTTTTTCGATATGTGCATTCTCTCTCAATAACAGGACAATCACGACTAATTTGTAACGGTTTAAAGTTATGTCGTCGGTCTGTTTTTTCCGCCTACAAAAGCAGATAAAATCGAGACTGCTGTCCAGAAACACCAAGATATTAGTGTATAAAACGCTTATTAGGCCAGTGCTCGCGTACGCTCCTGAGACGTGGGTACTAACTAAGAGGAATGACGTTTTTGAATGGAAAATTTTGAAACGTATCTTCGGACCGGTTCTAGAAAATGGACTTTGGCGCAGACGCTACAACAATGAGCTCTTTACTCTATTTAAGGAGCCAAACGTCACAAAATTTATAAAACTGGAAAGACTTCGGTGACTGGGTCATGTGGAGAGAATATCCGAGCATCAAGCACCAAAGTAGGGCGAAGGAGCTTAGGAAGGCCAAAATTAAGATGGAATGAAACGTCCTCAAAGAAATCTTTGCCTTAGAACTTCGGAACTAGAGAGAGCTGGCACTAGACCGAGATGAGTGGAGGAAAATTTTTGAGGAAGCCAAGACCCACCAAAGATTATAGTGCCAAGAATGATGATGATGACCCGGCGTTGCACGGGTTAATGATTAAGTTGAAAATAAATTTATGGGGGGAAACAAAGGTTTGATTTGAATGGTATAGATTTGCATTAAAAATATATCAGGGGGAGGGTAAGGGGTAAAATAATATGGAAAAATGTCGCCTATATTGCCCGCCGGGTCTTAAAGCATAAGTATGCAAGATTTGAATCGAATCGGACAAACAGTGTAGTTTTGTATAGAGAACAGACAGACAGACAGATATTGAGTTTTATAGGTATAGATTATCTTCTATATAAATAAAAATGTAAATGTTCGTTTGTATAAAATGTATAAAGTTTTTCACCGATTACATTGAAATTTTGGCACAACGTTACATTCGAATACGTGGATGTTTTTACATATCTTATTTGTTATTATATATATAATATATAATATATATATATATATATAAACTGTTATAATGAAGGTGTTCACGGGTGTTAGAAATGTTAGTATTAATTTCTTTGGGGGTAACCCGCGTCAAAATCTGGTCCTCAGATGAACCAATCGTCAACCGACGTTTCGCCTGAATTACAACAGGCATCTTCAGGGTGTCTTGTTAATAAATTTCCGTCACGAGGGGCAGTGCGAGCATGTCCGTTCGTATCGGAAGCTTATTACCAAGTGAGGTCTGGTAAGTCAAAATCTAAATTTGGTTACTTTGGTCATTATTGATCTTAATGGGTTTTGGGAATTTCGTATTAAATATTGGGTGTTCCCGGCCGTTGCTGGCCTTAATGGCGTTTGTCTGGCTCCTTGTGATGCGCTTTGTACTCGGTGTTGCTTCTATTATATCGGTGGTTATATTTAATTGATTTTTGCGCGTTAATATATTATTTTTTCTATGAAATCTACTATGAAATCTACTGTTGTCACAGTAAAAAGTTTATTTAAAATATTAGATAAAATTTCTCTCTCCGATTTATAAAATGCAGACTTAAAATTTGGTTACGCCAAATTGCACAAAATATAAATTTACACATAAATTTAGTTCATCAAAGTAAAATATTTTAGATACACGGCGAAATATCCCAGAGAATTATTACCAGAAGTGTCTAGTATTAATAAGCAAAGTACTAAACAATACTGATTTTTTTGCGCTTTCCGTACCGTACTAGTAGGCTGATATTTCGAAATCCACTGGATATCCCGTCGCTAGTGCTAATATCGTGCCATGCTCAATAATTGTAATGTCTTTAAATATAACATTAGTTTTGATGAGATACTCTGAAATGAGTCTCGAATCGTCCTCCAAGGGATTCGTTAAGGGATCACACTATCCAGGGAGCCTGAAATTTAGATTAAAAGTAAGTGAGGTGATTAATTATTATTTTTTACTGGCACTTAATAAAGTATATATTAAATAATTATTTTATTGGAATATTTTTGAAAAAAGTGCACGTCCGTTCCGGCGAAGCTCGTCTGTGGGTAAGCAGGCGGAGGTCCAGTACAGTATGTTCACCTTATTGTATAAACTTAATCAAAATTTCCATATGCTATATTGACTTAACAATATTGCCATAACAGAAAACTTTGACTGACCCAAATACACTACCCACATATCTACATGGCTTAATTATTTGATCAACATTGACTGGACATTAATAACAACATGGAATTAGAAGTTGAATATGATATTGTTTATAAATATGGTGGTTGTAGGTATATGATCTATACGCTACCACACCATCTTCCACACCAGGTCCCTGGCATGGTATATTACATAATTGACATTTAACTAACTGACAGCTCGGTTTTCCCTTGCATCTAAGTACTTAACCTCTTTCGCTTTCCACAGGTATCACTCCCGAATTCGTTGTGCCAGGCAACGGGTGCCAAAATAAAAGAGTTAATTACATACGTCAATATATTCAATATTTACATATAATCGATACTGTATGGAGATTAAATATAGTTTGCATTGTGTCGCGGTTTAAGTGTGATATTTCACGCACGGTAGTATGGATTTAATTCGCACTCCCGTGAATGTGATATGTTGTTGATACTCTGATGTTGGCAGGGCGAATGACGACTCGCCCGGCGGGTCCCGGTGGCTTCCTGTGCTTCAGTTCTCGAACCTGCTTTGCCGCGTCGCTCCTACTGGACCTCAAATGTCGCTAGCGTTCGGTTTGGCGTAGGTCCGCCACATAAGCAAGGAAAAAGCACTTGTACGACAAACAATAATTAATGAAAAAGAAAGTAAAGTCCATACGTACGGATTATCGTATATTTAATATCATCATCAGAAGACCGTCCAGGGTGGAATGTTATGGAAATATGTTCTTTCGTTAAATTATAGCCAACCCCAAGCAAATGGGAGTTAAAAAATATAAAGAAAAGAAAAACATAATTTTCGTTTCCTTATCCTAGAAGAATCAGAGGCCTAAAATGTCTATAAGGAGCTTCCATCTTCCTTATCTTGGACCGTTTTGTTACTTACTGACTAATCAAAGCTCAAAACTTCTTCACAGTCTTTGTAGATGTTTATTCCTGTTAGTTTGTTTTAGTGTTGGTTGTAGTCTAATACACCCTTGGTGATATTATTCTATTAATTTATGTGTACACATCTTTAAAAATAATCAGTTTGGTATCAATGTTTATTTTGGATTTCATTACCATCCCAGATTATTTTGCCTTTATCACCTACCTTTCTCCCATCATTATAGAACTTCACGCTGAGGTATTTTAATTTATCGACCTGATTATTTTTACAAATATTTAATATATTCAGTTGTATTAAAAAAAAATAAACATGTAATTTTTGTTCCTAAAATACAAATCGTTTACAACCGCAGACTGTTAAAAGTAATAAAATCTCAGTCCAGTTCGATTCCCACACCGGCAGGTATAAGAATGTTCCATAGAAGCCCCTTGATTCGTTTATCTTTCTAGTGCTTTTGTATTATTGTTGAGCTGAAAACCCACGTTCAAATAACGTTCATTCTCCTTAGACTCTTCTCGCAACTGAACGACTGTCAGTTAAACGTTGAATGGTAGTCAAACCCTTAAGTTATCGATGGATTGCATCATTACCAATTATGTATTTTCACGAAAAAGTTAATCTGATGCATATGCCATCACTAATCACTCATTTTACTCAATTTTAATATGAGTTGATAGTGAGGTCATATTACTCAATTTTAATATGACTTGATAGTGAAATTAATCGTGCTGAGTAATGAACTTGCACTACACAACTTGTCAGCCTTACTTTGTATAATCACAATTTATTTAAAATTACTTCGCATAAAATGTCAAAGTGAATATTGTGCTACCTGTATTAGTAAACTTTTGTTTTATAAATTCGCGTAATCTATAATATAATTTTCACTGGATTAAATTTTATAATTCATATAAGAAAACTTGATACTCAGTATTTTCCAACAAATTAGACAGCTTATAAGACTACAAAGGGCCGTGAAATCCAGAGAACTAAGACTTTTTCTTACAAATAAAGTATATTTACATATTTATATAATTTCATATAGATTTATGTTATAGTATTTCAAAAATCAATGAAACAACGGACGTAAAAAGATACTACGACGACTTGAAAATATATGGTAAAAAATTGCTGGAAGATGATCATTTTAAAAACCACAATAATCGACGAGCATACAATAGAATATGTGTGAATGTGGATGTGTGTAAAGACAGATCAATTTGATACTCTATCCTCTAAGACAGGTAGTTATTACATGAAATATTGTACATAGGTAGGTACTTTTCAATATAATTAATGTATAAAATAACAATATTTTCATATGTACTTATATATTTTTTTAATAGAGGTACTTACACGGAATACGTGTCGCATCAATACTCTTACTATTTTCAAAATAAGTCAAATGCTTATACTATGAAAGTAGGACTAACCTGTTGGTTTCCTGAAATGAGGCTCGAACCACCGATTATCAGATCCCTAAGTGAGCATCACGACCACTACACTTAGAAGCTAATCTATGACCAAGTTAAGCTTATCTACTGAATATGTTCTAAGAACACAATCTCTGTATTTTTCCACTGCGGTGTTCCACTTTTAATTAAGATAAATTATAAATGTCTCACAGAAACAAAGTTATTAATATGAAAACCGTGTATGCAAGTCTTATAAGTGATTATAAGCCTTATATACTATTTGCTTTACAAACCTTGATGGTTCTTGGTGTCCCTGAATTTTTTTTTCTCCAATAATACCAATTACAACACATCTCTCTCCATTTCAGTTTATAACTCTAAAACATCCAAATTTAAATGATACTGATGAAAAAATGATGAAAAAAATGAAAAGCTTATACAGTAACTGTTTATCGCTACCCCATAATAGATGCGCACGTTTATGGCCGACTGGAATTACTTGTAATAAGCTTGGAAAATTGTTTTCACTTTCATTACGATCGACTATTGAAAATATGTAAATTTCTTATTGATTCTAATCATAAATTTATTTTGGGAATAATTTATATTGAGTGAAAGCGAATAATTTATATTGAGAATATTGTATTTGTTATTTTTGTAGACCGTATTATTTAAAAATGTTAAAAAGAGGTTGGTGTATGCATATTTTAAGATATTAACTCTTGCAAGTTTTCTCAAGATGTGCATATTTTAAGATATAAACTCTTGCAAGTTTTTCTCTTCGTGGTCTTATTAAAAACACAGAAAAAATGGAGAGACTTGTCGAAATGTGGTCGTACAGTAAAATTTAGAAAATTTGATAATGAGGTAATAATATTATAAAAAAAATAGTCACCTGATTGAGACGAGAAAATTTGGATTCAATAGAAAATGAGATAGAAAACGCACTTCTTGGTTGAAGAAATAACACAACTGCCTCCATTGCAGCTTACGGCTATCACAGTGTGGTGGTTTTTTTCAACCTGTATGGATGACTGAAACTGAAGAAGACGAAGAAGAAAAAAACAAATTTTCTATTTAATAATGCAACTAGCCCCGTCTAAGAGCAAATCATAATATTATACGGCAGCGGTTATTTTATTTTTATATTTTATACACAAGTAGGGTTACCATATAAAATCCAAACCGATGGTAAGTCCTCCATTTTCAACCGAAATACAAGGTCCTCCTTTTTTGTAATACTTCAGACACGAACAACACAGACGTTATCGTTGATGTTGTAAAACTATACTTCAAAGTTTGCAACCTGAGTTTAATCCTCCAATGCGATAAAAACCACTATGATATGAGATTATTTACAGAGTATTTTTTATCAAGGCTTTCCCAGAATGATGAGAATATTCTAACATTATGACCGTAACTAATTTCAGATAATTAAAGTGTCAAATATAAAATATATAAGAACGTTATTTGGATTTTTGGTGTCCTATATGATATGGTATACACAAATTGTTGTTTATTCGTTATTGAACGAATAAACAAAAATATTTCGGTTTGAGAATCCATAGTGAGCTAGAATTACTTTTATGTACCTACTTTCAGTTTAAGTTTTTAATTTTTATGAGTGGCGCTTCGCGTTACGACCGCATTATTAATTAATCCCATCTCACAATCAATCAATCTTATCAATTTGAGAATGATAATTCCCTTATAGTGCGGATCGTTTCTCATAAAAATTAAAAAGTTAGAACTAACAAAAAATGTTCAAAAGAAACAATGCTAATTTTTATATTGGAAAGGAGCTATGGAAGTCTTTTTTTGGGTATCCATAGAGCTTACGACCTATCGTATGACTGGCTTAAGATATCACTTTACTCAATGTAACGTTCACCAATTCTACCCATGATAGATTCCATCCATGTATCAAATTTTTGGATGTTGTATATGTGTTTAATGTGCGTTCTATTTTTACAATCACCGCCTGTGGTTAAGAATTTTGTCATTCCCGTAAACCAGTACAGATGTCGCCGTTGGTAATGAGATATCTATATCTTTAATTGGAGTTTTTTAAAACAATATTCTTTATATATGTATATGACATTGTTCCAATTGTTTTTATTTGTATATATGTGCTTACGAACGTTGACTTCGAAACATCAATAATTTTAATTTATTAAAATTGCTTTATCATGATAGGTGTGATAAATATTTTAGATTGACGTTAATATTTTTTCTCTTATATGACCGTCCTTCTTTTTGTTTTTTGCATCTGGCAACCCTATATTACAAGCCACTTTATTACAAGTCGTTGATATAACATTTCTCGCTAAAGAGGTGCTTACGTCGAAATTTCCAGAGCTCTTTTTATTAGATAATAAATATACCTGCTTCCACGAGTATCCGTTGAACATATTTCTAAAAACATCTTTTCACCCATCGCCGGGGAAGGGCGATCTCACGAGTTCCGAACACGCTCCGAGGAGCAAACACAGCACAGCCAGCCGTGAACAATAGCCCGAAATTAGCTCCATCTCAATACCAATTTATAAGATTTAATGCCGGATTCTTAAAAAAAGGGGCAGTCTCTTTGTTTCAATTTTTCTATCTTGTAGTTACATTATGGTAGGCTTTCAGGAATATACATTCTACTAAATTGTTGAGAACCGTTGTCGGAGTACTTTTGCGCAACTTTTCATTTTGCAGGCAAAATATTTTTCCGTACAAAAGTTAGCGTACAAAGTAATGGACGCTGTATTTCTCTTTACATCACGAAGTTATGATTATTTATTTATGAATTTTGATAATTTCTGAATAACTATATCGGACGGGTAGTAACCGGCATCGATGGATTAGATTAAGGTAAGATTTTTGGCTATCTAGAGGCAATCTCTTTTTGCTTCCTTGAGATTCTTTGGAGACAATCTTTGCCCTTGTCATATGTGAAAGGACAAAAATGTTCGGTCCGTTGACCAGTGTTGTTTTATTCATAATTTTGGTGAATAAGAATGAATTTACCTCCAAAAAAAACTTCAATTACTTGATAGTTATCTCATCGAAATTTCTGAGACCTATCGTAAATAAATACTTAAATGAATATGTTTAGCAATAGCTATTTCAGTATTTTATTTATAAAATATTTTAACAAATGTACGTCTGTGTCTCTAGAGACATGCCTCCCTGCCGAGAAGAAAGGAACTTGATATTGCACTGTGATATGTAATCGTTATAAAATTGCTCATCTCTTAAAAAAATGATGTTACTTTCAAAGATAAACATCACAGAGGAATGATATCATTTTAATACATTTTCATCGTTCATACTATATAAAATTATTCATTTTATTACAGATAATATTTTATACAGACGTCGTAACAGGAGATTTTACAACTTAATATTAAGAGAATAAAGTTTCATAAAACTAGAATATGTAGGTACTGTATAAGAGCATAAATAAGTGTATTTATCCAAACACAAAATATTTTTTTGCAATCCTCTTATCAAGTGCCTGAATTAGAATAAATTAAAAAACAAGCGATTAAATGCGGTTTAATTTACCGTATTAATTTGTAAATTTTGCCTAATCAACATTGAATTTATATATTATGTAATATTATAATATTCAGAATATATTTTTTTTCTTTAAACATATCTGCATGATAGATTCACTTTATGTGAATACTGAATATTTCAATTGTTTATGCTGTTTTCAACTTGTTTAAATATTTTTTTTTATTTTCAATTTTTCAATTTATTTATATTTCATATAACATTTAAATTAAAACATATGTTTAATTCGTAAATATTATAAATAAGTGAGAAAATGTACAAACAACAAAATATCAAACGTATATAAATTTATTGATTATGTAGGTGTACCTTTCTGTGGAAAACTCTCTCAGAGACATAGAACAGATCAATGTCCAGAGTAATATTCAGCATAGCAGTAGCTCTTCCAATAGGCATAACCATTGGCAGGTTGGTCTTGTATATTAGAATGTGAAACAATCTATGCTGACACTGTCTTAGGTAATTATCAGGAACATACAAACCATTGCTCCGCATAATTTCAGGATTATCGATCATACCGCGCAACAATCGATAAAAATGCGTAATTAGATACACATCACCATCATCAACACCATAACGTAAAGTAATTCTTAAAAAATAACTATTTACTGTCATTATAAAATTTAACAAACTTTACAAAAAAAGAATGAAAGCATGATCCATGATTCCTTTTTCTATTTCACCATGCCAGCTTATTCCCGGTGTTCCATTAAATATTAACAGACAATTTAAAAATATATACCTACGCGATTTAAGCTCCGAGCTTAAGATGTCCTCAGCAATAATAGGCGGCTTGGTTAATGCATGATGTTGGAAAAGTACCCCCAACAATAAAAAGTGAAATTCAAATTAAGTTTGCTTCCTGTTATAATGATAACACTAATAAGAAAGGAAACTGAAAAATCGTGAAAATATTCACTGTTTCTTTCATATAGTGCGGCACTTTTTCTTTCACTTAAAAAATCAAACTGTAGGGGAAACTATTAATTCTTATTGATGGATTTGGCGTTAACATTGTAGAGATTACTCATGATGATCATTCAAAAACATTAAATTTTTTTACCTCCACGTGAGTTTAATAATACTTTACTACTTTAGTTTCCAGAGAAACAGAATCTATCAACAAGTTTAATACTTTACCTGTCGATGAGAGATTCTGTTTCTCTTGAAACTTAAATAATAAAATATTACAATATTATTAATCTCAGAAAAGGCAACACAGTTAATGTTTTCACATGTTTATGAATTTTAAGTATAAATATTTTGTTAGATTTTCTATTTAATGTTTTTTGAATTTTTTGAACCAAACAAAAACACCCTGACAAGAAAATCACAAAGATAGATATATTGTATATTCACCAGGAATCGAACCCTCTAGAACTAATATATTTTATTTTAGAAAACCCGAAACTTTACATAATTTCCATCTCCATTTCCAGATCCACCATTTCATCAGTAATTTTGTTATGCTCTTAATATTTTGCGAAACTATTGTCTATATTAAATACTGTGCTTTGAAAAAAGTGAAACTTGTGAAAAAAAAAAAATACTTGTGCAAGTAATTTTCGATACAAAAATATAAACAGTTTACTTTAAAAAATAATTTTGTTAATTTTTTAACAAGAGAAAGTAACACAGAAATGAAAAAATTATCAAAACATTGATTGCTGCAATCCTTAATTAATGAAATATAAACTGTTTTACGTTTATAGTGAGCACAACCATTGGTTTGTCTTAAAGTTGCCTTAAATTTTAGTCTTGGTGGCAAACTAGTTAAATGCGTTAAGCTCCTTGATGCAACATTTTGTCAAGGATTTCACTGCAAGTACACAAGTTTTAAACACAACTTAAGAGAATTGTCAAATTATCGTCGTAAAATTTTATAATGAACTTTCAGAATAATAAATTCCTCATTATGCTGGAAACTAATAAAGTAACTGGAACTATCGTGTGAGGTGAAGTTAAGTGGGTTATTTTCTGGTGTAAGAACATTGTTCACATGGAACATGAAGACATGAAGACTTACATATTTCAATGGCAATTCTACAATTTTTATTCAGTAGTGTAAGTATTCAGATATCCTTCAATACTGCAGTGGAATCTTAACTCAGAAAACTACTAAAGAATTGGATATTTTACGTATGTAGAACATGCAAATTTACCGGAAAATGGTATTACTGATTAATCTCCTAATTTAATCCAATTTATCGGTAAATTATTGGTAAACCATTGACTCTGACTGAACGAATACTTTGATTTTTGGATATCTCGCTAGAGGAGAAGACAGGGTGGAGAAGCTTTTCCTAAAGGCCATGATCTCCAGTAATGAAGTAAGCGGCTGGAGAAGAAGAAAACCGTATTACACTCGTACACAATTCGATATTATATATGTGGAAAGGCTGATGAGGATGAAGCCGCGGCGTTTGAATAGTATTTATTGAGATTTAATAAGGACAAAGGTACAAGTAGAGTAATTACAATTATACAATAATGAGTCGATGAATGGCGATAGCTTCCGCAATATAAGCGATTCACATCAAGGTGAGATGTTTAACGAAGAGGGCTTCTGCCGAAAAGCCCCGCAGGAGTGAGATGGTCTGCTCTGGAGACTACCGCTTATATAGTGATCGTGAACAAAGGAATTAAGGGTGTTATCATTTCCTCTTTACTCGGCCGCGCGTATGGGTATTTAGTCTAGATCAGCAAGGTGCGTTTCGTCAGTCCGATAGTCTATGCCCTCTGCTATATATTGCCTTTGTACTCGGTCATTGGCCCGGCTTACGTTGTCGTCTGTTTGCTGTGCTCAGCGATCTTGCCTCAACCTCTGTATCGAAGGCGACGGCCTGCCGTACTTCGATGTCAGCATACGCGGTACCTCATTGCACGGGTGTGTGTGTGTACGTATCTCGGGCCACCACATATATTATAGATCGTATCGTTGTCCTTGAAATTTATGTGAAAATTCTGAGGATAGTAATATATCTTCTTTAAAAACTGCCAAATATATATATATATATATATATATATATATATATATATTATATATCATGTCAAAATTTCTAGGAGTTTGAATCTCATAAAGAAAACAATATTAAAATTTAAGTAGCAGTTTTAATATGTGTTTATTATATTACTTTTGATTTAAGTACAAATAAAATTTATGAGTTTTATTACGTAGGTACCCAAGATAATATTTTATTATTCCAAATTGTACAGCACGATTATTTCAAAAATTTCACCTCAAATTCATAAATTATTAGATACGATAAGTTTTTTATTTCAGATAAATCGCAGTTTTCAAGGGCAGGGAAATACTCGGCATTATTTCCTAGGCACACGTCTAAGAAGGAGTTTATTGATTCAAATTACTAATAGCTATCCAGAAAATAATGGTAGATTGGTTTGGCTAAGTTTTCACCTCACGTTTCAAGTGTCTTGACGTGTTTTACTTGAAGACAATTTTGAGGTTTCTATTAAAATAAACTATGTATTTAATTCTTAGTTTTCAATATCTGTAAGTTTTTATTAAATACTATGGCTCAACCATGAAAAATATACCCAATATAATTAATTAAATCTATAGGCTTTAAATCTTTAAAGGGAAATTTAAGTAATTATTAGTAAATTTAAGGAAACAGCTTTCTTAATATACCAGAAAAACATTGACAATAAATATTGTGGGTCAATTTTTTTCAAATTCTTTCTCTGTAGAGACTTCTTGAAAAAAAATTAAATTAGAAAATTAAGAAAAATTATAAAAGTCTCACAGAGACAAAGCTATTTATGGGAAACACGTATGGAAGTTTTTATTACATGGTCACAGGCCTTGTGACCTGTACTAGCTGGCATTATAATTGTACGTGTGGGTGTTCTTACGGTGGAATTGGTGATTAAATTGTATAAAATGATCACTTAAGATATCTAATACTGGTTGTTAGCCCTGTGGCTACCCTATAAAGACTTCCGTTCTCGTTTCTTGTTTCAAAGCGAGACTTCTATAATTTATCTTAATTAATGTTTATGTTAAATGCATACATATAAAATATTGTTAAAATTTAATAAGCAATTACTTTATGGGTAACATGGTTTATCAATACTGGTACAAAAATTTTGAAATTATTATTTTAATGGGTTTGGCATCAACATTGCATTCAATATGATCACGAAATAGATAAAGAAAGTATAAACTAAATTATCCCTACAAGAATTTAATTATATTTTTGATGTATGAGTATGTATTTTTTCTATATATTAATGTTACAAGTAAATGTTACTAATACAATCTTAATTTGCTTTGTAGGCACTCATTTTTAACCTTGCTGTAACAGTTCGACATTTTTTAAACGTGTTTTTTACGTCGATCCAGAGGCAGAATGTGATATTCCATTCTAATTACTAAATCTATTACACATAGGCTAATAACATCATCTGGCACTTTTTTCTTGCTGTGACAGAAGAGAACAGAAAAAAAATTATCATACAGTGGTGATCCTTTCTATTTTACACGGTATCCAATCTCTTTAAATTAACCTAACTATAGCAATTACAAATATTAAACCTTCTGAAATTTCTAAAAAAAAAAAAAAAATTGATTCTATTTCAATGGGGTCTGTTTTCATTGCCCAATATTTTTTTAAGTCGGGTCTGGGGTAATGGCTATTTAGAGGGCGGAACTATTAAAATCCATAAATGGACCCGAACTATAAGAAAGTAGAAATACAAAAGTCGGTTAACCATATCCAAGTATCGTATTTATAATGAATTAAAAAGGATTTGTGTAATAGATTTCACCGTGCAAGAAGATGGCAAAATTTAATCAAAAAATCTAGTATGAAATACAAAATAAAAACATGGAAAGAATATTTAACGAGTTTTCAAGTGAATTAATTATTTTATTGTGAATTATGGGTACATGTAATAAGATTGCATTAAAAAAAATTATCTTTCCTTTCCGATGCTCTAAACTGAGTTGAAATTGTGTCTAATTATGTAACATCTCTGTAAAATATACAAAATACAAAGTTCATACTTTAGGTATTTTTACATGATGTGTTTATGTATTTAATTAAATAATTTAAATATATAATTATTTAGCGACCATAACAAAAATGTTTTCTCGAAGAACTGACGTTAAAGTTAACTTAACGTTAATATGTCGATACGTATATGTATTGCAGTGAAAACAGTAATGGACAAGCTCGCTATCAAACAATCTAAACTTGCTCTAGTTCACGACTTATACACGACACTGTCATCCACAGACTGTGAAAGAAAGAAGAAGAAGAATAAAAGAAAATTACAGGAGCTTCGACAGAAAGCTCTTCGTCACACATCTTACTTGCCAGACTTGCACCTACTGATTTAAATATACCTGTGGGAGGGGATGGGTTCGAAGGAGAAGGGAAATGTCGTCTATATTATCCGACTGGTCCTAAAGAATAAGTTTGCAAATTTAGAGTCTGATCGGTCGAACGGTACAGATTAGCATTAAAAATATATTATGGTGACGGAGAGGGGTAAAAGGAGAGGGGGAAATTTCACCTTTGTAACCTGCCGGGTGCTAAAGAACAAGTTTCCAAATTTTGTATTTAATCGGTCGAATGGTACAGATTTGCATTGAAAGTATATCAGGGGCAGGGGGAGGGGTAAAAAGAGAGGAGGAAATATCGCCTATGTTACCAAATGAAGGTAGAAATTTTACGTAGTCACATATTAGTAATGAGTAGTTAAATATTTACGTAGTTATTATTGCTGAGTAAAATTAATTTTATAAAAATAATAATATTACGAAAATATTGTTTGAGATAAAAGCAATATTTATAAAATACAATCGAAGCAAAAAATGTATCCTTTATCTTCATAATAAAACTTATTTTTTCAATAATCTTATCATAACATGTGATACGTCAAAGCACTAATGTATTTCTTTTGAACACATAATAGCATTAGCGAGATGAAAACATGCGTATCTATATTTTTTTGGAAATCGTAGGCTAGAATTATTTTGTTTGTCACGTAATCATTCGTCTTTTGTTTTTTTGGAATTTCAGAATAATTTAATACATCTATATGCATAAATACTTAATAGTGCAGTTAAAACATAAGCCGTGGATAAAAAAAAAGATTTTTGTTAAATATTCAGATAAGATACGGCAGAATCGAAAATTAAATTAATTTTAAAATGTCACTTAAATACATTGTGTTTAAAAATTGGGATTAAATAAATTTCAAAATATATTCAGATCTCTGAAATAATAGAAAATAATAATGATAGAAATGGATAAAAAAAGAGAGATAATAATGATTTTTTTAAATAATTAGTCATGTTGCCTACAGAAAACATTTTGAGCCTACAGAAGCCTACAGAAAACAATAAAAAGTAATTTAAACATTTAAAAATATTTAAATTTATTTATTAATTCTCTTAAAAACATTTCAAATCATTGCTCGAGCACGCCAGGATAAAGAAATAAAAACATGTTTCTGCATTACTGTGTACCACGATATACATATCTAGATGTTTCCTACACCGAAGGGGGCCACTTAGAGAGCACTGTTAGAGGCGGGTCACTTTAAATAGCGTATATCTTTTTATATGCATATTTTACTTGCACTTGCCGTACACAGCCTTTACCCGCTGAATACAAAATATATATATAAAAAAATTATATATTCGATATTATATAATCTATCGGTTAAAAGCAAAATTTTCCTTTTGCAGGAGTCATCAATTGCAGGAAAGCCGAACGATTTGGTTCTTGATTTAGATGTTTTGTGCAGGAGAGCCGCGCTAATGGCGGGTCGGGACTTGCCCACGAATCCATTACTACCGGGAGGCTCCTGACAAGGCAGCCCCACTGTGTGGTCCGTCATCATATTTATTATCCGTGATTTGGAAACGGCGTCCATGTTCAAGGCATGATTGACAGTCGTTTTATTAAATTGTTGGGAAATTCAGAGGGTTCATGTAGTGAGGTGGGAGAACATAAATTATTTAAGTGCATTTTTTTCGCTTCTAATTCAATAAGAGAGGAAAAAATAATATAATACTGGAGAACCTTCAGAAGTAGTCGTTATAATGTATGTTTTATCAGTAGTACCTAAAGAAAAATTAATACCATTTTTATATGAAGAATATACAGTTATCATACATACTTTATTATACCTATGTATTTAAACCTTTAAAACTTTATTATTTAAATAAAATATTATTCATGGAAAAAAATTATATAGATTATTCATGATGATTATTAAGTTAGATCTAAAATTTCAACAACACATATGTTTTAAATATCTTTTTTACAACAGCGGCCCTCGTAGCCAAGTGGGCATAATTCTGGTTTCTCACACCGAGGGTTCCGGGTTCAATTCCGGATGAGGTCACAGTAAATCTATGTGATTAACTCAAGCTTGGATCAATGACTTCAATAATTAGGCTTCTTGGCCTTCTGTGCTGTTAAAAAAATGACAGTATTTGAAGAGCATCAACAGTATATGCGTATGTCAATAAAATCAAAAACATGAGGCATTCTTAAATTATGCCAAGCTATCCTGATACCTAAAAATTTTATCATTCAATGAATTATTTTTTCGCATGAACAATAAGAAAGCGCCTAACATTTTTCATTTTATTGACATTCGCATACATATACTGTCATCACTCTTAGTATTGTAGATATTTTTTAGAACGAAGTTCCGCGGCTTGCAGTGGGAGCTAACTAGTGGAAATCGTCACGTAAGGAAAAAGCGTTATGTCCCCTTCGTGTGACATTTTCTCTGAGTGTGCGTGCGAGTATTGAAACTCGAGTAAGCGAGCATTGTGCGCGACAGGTTGTATAACCTCAAAGCGTGGAAATTTTGTTCATTCTTATTTGTTTTTGTTTTAAATCATACGTGAGTAACATTGTCTCATTGTTGCAATTTTGCAATGAAGATTCAAAAAATGGAAACTGCAACAAGTAATACAAACTAAGAAATGTAAGTTAATAAATCTATGTATTTTCATACAAGTATTTTTTACAGTTTATATACGTTTAATGTAATTTTGATGTTTACTATTTACATACATTACAGAGAGACAATAGTGAAATCATATGCTCAGTGTCAAAAAGTACTCTTTTTGAGTACTCAAAAGTACTCAAAAAAGAAAAAAAATCGTAAAACAACTCCAACGTAACGTTCCCTTACGTAACGAAAATATACAAATATAAACAATCTAGATCTCTTTAACTGTAATTTCGGATATTTTATACGCACCGTATGTATTACCGAGAAGCGAATCTCGACGTTTCGTTGGTTACTTATACAACGTCATCAGAGATGGAGGTCGGACTAGATCTAGATCTAAATCTAGATCTCCATATCGAATAACATTCAGAATTGCAGAGAAGAGAAACCCATAAGGAACTTCGTTCCTGACGGGGATCCGCCGACTACACGCGTAATGTTTTTTCTGATACTCTCAAAACTCAAGTATTAAAATATAAAATATGATTAAACTCGAGTACAGATAGCATAGCACCATCAATTTATTGATCATCATGAATAATGTTAATGATAAATCCATTAGTAATGAAAATTCACCATTCGTATTCAACTAAAGACCGATATTTACATTCATAATCGTACTGAATGAATAAAATTTAGGTGTGATATTTTTTCGTTGCTTCGTGGATATAACAACATTTTTGTAAAAATATTTCCCTCAGCCAAGTTGGCTATAATGAAATAAAAACGTTACACTACTTGTAGAGTTCCAGTAGGTAGTGCTTAAAAACTAGCTATTATTCATTACTGTTCCGTAATGTACGTAACCCTTATTTTCATTTTGAGAAATTACCCCGAAAATTATAATCAAGTGATATAATGATTTGAAAAATGAAAAAAAAATGTAAAATGTTCGTATTCGTCATTTTTATAAAGATATATTATAATTTGTTAAGCAATTTTTTGCTAAGCGAATAAGATTTACGTTAAAAATATATATACGCATTAATAAAAATATTTGCATATTTATATAACTAGCAAAAATTGGCCCATCTTAAGAAGCCGTGCTCATATTTTAGATTCTAATTAATTTTCAGGAGCCCACCTTTTATCAGAATATAGAAGACATCGTTCGTTGACTGCTGTATTGAAGGTTTTGTGAATAAAACCATTAAATATTTTTAGATTGTCGAAATAAAAATACAAAAAGAAGTCGCATAGTGATAAATCACCTCTCTGGTCATGAATTGAAGGCGGCATTTCGTGAAATTACGCGACCAGGAAATCGTTGGTGCAGTAAATCAACTGTTGCTCGAGTTGTATGGCAGGTCCTGCTGGAAGTAGTTTGTTCAGGATCCATATCGTCCAGTTGGTACAAAAAAAGTTTCGAATATAAAATCCGATATTCAATTTGGACCACCCCTTACTTAAAAGGTCTCATCGCCTAATTTTCGTGTTTAAAAAAATTGACTTTCCATCAATTTTCGTGTTGTTGTGGACCCCTGGACTCCGCCATGGACTCCGATATAATGGAGAAAATTTTTTCAAGTTCATCTACAAAGGAAAACCTTAGCCACAAGGCTTATATTTATGCGTGATACTGGGAACACTATTAAAAGTTTTAAACTTTTTTTATGTTTCATTACTCCAAGATCATCTAAGTTACCGTGCTTCGTACTTCATGTATAACGTGTTATAAATAGTACCTAATTAAAAGGAACCGGCTAACCAACGTGCTGTTTCATCACAGGGGTAGGCAGAAATTATAGAAGTCTGCATTCTTCTATCCTGGCACACCTCTTTACCTACGATCACATTCATGTTCATTAATCTCCTAATGCACGCTCTTCGACTATGTTGAAGCATTTAATAGGTCTATTATCCAATATTTGGTTTATCCAATCGTCAACACTCTCATATATATTATTTACAAAACTATCTCAGCGATATTTTCTTTTTATTTTTACCATGCTATAAGTAGCATTACATTCACTTCTATTTTGTTCACTCCTCAATTCATTGCGTAGATTTTCTACATATGCTGCGCCTGAGGGACCGCATTTTTACCACATTCAGTCTAATTCATTTTTCTTTAGAACAAGAAACTAGTTTTAGGTATGTGATAGTTCTGAAAAATATAATATTTTTGAATATATTTAATAACTTTTCTTTAACTCTCATGCCCGAATAATAATAATTTCGAATGTCCGTCTAAAACTTCAATGCTGATCTTGTTCCGTTTTCAAAATTAATATGGTCTCAAAATTGTTATTAAATAAAATGAAATACTGACATTACGCTTTTTAAATAAAGTATATACCTACTCTGAATTAGATTATTAAAAATATTTTGATTTTTTTATATTTCCATTAAATGGAAATTAAAACTAATAAGTAACTAACTAACTATATTGCTGGTATTAATCAACAATAAAAAAATATGATTCTCTTTGTAACAATGCCGGTTGCTAATGCTACGAGATGGCTCAAATAATGAGTTGCAATATAAAAATATTTTTTTACATATATAAAACTTTTTACTTTAAAATTTGTACAAGATGGATAAACAATAGACAAATGTAAACATTCATTATTTAAAAACATAAATAAGAACACTATAAATATTGACATATAAATACAAAATTAAAAGAGAAATAAAATAATTATTCAATTAAATGTATAAGAAGCTAGAAAAGTATAATTATCCGTTTAATAATGTCCATCACTAACATTATCAAGACGATTTGCTAGTTAGTTGGAAAAATATTTGAAATTTAATGTGACATATATCCCGTGTACGTTTTTTTTAAATAAAATAAACAAAAAATATTTTTTGAGATAAAGAAATAAATTAAAAAATAAAATTCAACGCCAATGTTTATTAAAATTATTGTTCTAACTTTCGCTATCGCTATCGCAAAAGTTATGAAAATACATTAAAAATTTTGCTAATTCATATGCCATACACTATTTTTCCTTCAGTTCCAAATTTCCCAAATACACCAGTTAGCAAGCTTCCTACGCACGGACTGCGAAATGCGTTCCATAAATTACAATATTAATGGTAATTGGACTATGAAAACAATGTTTTGGTTGATTTCAACATTAATCTTATAAAATAAGATTAATTTTGCATTAAAACGGTCAACTTTGATAGATAGTTTATGTCGCGCTACCCTGGCCGTAATGGGTCCATTTGTATGTAAATATCTATCTAAAGTAGTAAAGTTTTTGCAATAGATATTTCAAATGAACACAAATATCGAAATATTTTGACACTGTCGGTAGGTAAGTATACAAAATTGAAAAAAAATATTTAGAATTTACGTAGGTACTTACAGAAAATTTAATTTTTAAAAATAAGCATCACAAGTGACTCAAAGTAATTATAGAACACATAATTTAAATGCAGGGTTATAATTTCACTGCGAGAAGGTGAAAGAATGGCACACGAGCGTGAGAGGCTGATTGCAGAAAATAATGCGCATATTGCGCATCAACACTCTGAACCCGTGGCGTTATTATGTTGCCCGTTCATTTTCTCGAACCGTTTTCTTTTTCTGAACCAAATTTATACTGAGATATTACTAATCTAAATTAAACATTTATAGAATTTGACATTTTTTCCGACGCCCAATCTCAAAGTTGTATCTGCCGACTAAAATTAGTAAATTAAGATAAATTATAAGTCTAACAGAGACGAAGCTATGAATATAAAAAAAAGCGTGGAACTCTATTTACACAGTGGCCCAGGGCTTGCAATCTGTACGAGCTGGCTTAAGTGATCCGTCTACATAACGCAACGTATACTAATTCCATTCTATATATGTTTTAATTGAGAATCTTTCTTTTATTTGAATGGACCATGCAAGAGACATCTGTAACTTTTTTAAAAAACTATAAATAGATCTTTTTAATGTTGAGTTATAAGCAATATACTTTTTTAATGTAAACGTGAAATTCGTACAAAGTATTTTAACATATATACTAGAATACGCCTGAAAATTAGAATTTTAAAGTAAAAAAATAAATTAAAGGAAATTAAAATAAAATTAAGGAAATTTAAAGTAATACAACAAATAGTCTTCAAAAACATAATTGAGAAAAATAAAAAAGTCGCATAATTTTCTAGTCAATTTTATGTAAATTTATCTCAATTTCAAACAAAAGTATTTTGAGTAACAGGCTTTCGTTTTTGTTGTATGCGATTAAAATTTGTACCACTTTTTGATACTTCGTAGCTTCATGTAAGTTAACGCTGCTTAAATTTTTTTTAAAGTTTCTTATCTTTGATGCGATTAACAAAGAGGAATAATGTATTAACCTGGAATCAGATTGTACGCGGCTTGTAATAACAAAGCCCACAGACAAAGCCTGCGATAGCCGAACGAACCTCTGTGCTTGCGCGCGAGTGGCTGTATCGTTGAACAGAAATCCATTGTAAGGTCGACAATCGCTTTTATATCCAGGCCATTCACGGGACAAACACATTCTGTTTTGAAAATTAATTTTTAAAAGGAATCTGTAATAGATTAACTTGAAGTACACGTCCACCATAAAATGTATTTACTTATTTTTATTTAAACCAAATATATCTGTGTAATGCACAAACATTGAAATAAATTGCACGCTAATAGATAAAATGCTAAAATTTAAAAATAACAAAAAGATAACAAACATATTTATACTTAGGCCATAAAACTAACTCCACTGAAAACGGTTATTGACAGAAAATATTATATATTGGCCCAGTTTCCAATAAAACCATAACATTTTTCCCCGTACATATAAAACCCGCGTTATATACTAATAACAACATCGGTAAAATCCTTCTTCATTCAAAAACCAAAAATAGTTCATTAGTAAAGAGTGGGATATACGAAATAACTTGAGACATTGCGATAGTAAATACATTGGCCTAACCGCAAGAAACCTAAATAAAAGAATAAAGGAACATCGGCGTTGTTTAAAGAACAACAATTTCTCAGAATTCGCCAATCACATTTTTTTATTTATTTTTTTCTATTCAGATACAATTTAACACATTGTGTAATATAATTAAAGGAATGTTCAATGTTTTTATTCATATTTAACATTAAATTATACGTATTAATACTATTATAGTAATTATACGTTGCGTTTAAATTAAATAATATTAGGTCCTTACATATGAAATTGGCGTTTAGTATGGGAGGAACATAAAGTCGATTTTTTTTATTATAATATATTTATTTAATCAAAGTATGTACCATTGCTATCTATGCACTTTTGCCATCTCATAGGTAGTTCATCGATCGCTTTACTAAAAAAACCATTCGGACGTGAATCAATAAAATCTTTGAAGGCGGTTTGGACTGCCCCATCGGAGTTGAATTTTTTCCTTTGCAAGAAGTTATCCAAATTTCGAAAAAAATGGTAATCTGTTGGGGCAAGGTCCGAAGAGTACGGTGGATGTCTTAGACATTCCAATTGAAGCTCCTCTAATTTGGTAGCCGTCTGTTGTGCAGTATGAGGTCTAGCGTTATCATGAAGCAGCAGTGGCCTAGAGCGATTAACCAGCCTCGGTTGTTTAGCAGCTAGCTTTTCCATCATGGTTTGCAGTTGCTGACAATAGTCATCTGCCGTAATCGTCTGGCCAGATTTAAGAAAGCTGTAGTGAACGACACCAGCACTAGTCCACCAAACGCTCACAAGTAACTTTTTTGGAGTCAATTTTCGCTTGGGGCATGGTTTGGTGGTTCGGCAGGGTTCAGCCATTGCGATGAGCGCTTCCGATTATCGTACAGGATCCACTTTTCATCACAGGTAATGATTCGATTTAAAATCCCTTCATTATTGTGCCGGTTGAGTAATGCAACGCAGCAGTCAACGCGCGTTTGTTGATTTGCTTCACTCAATTCGTGAGGTACCCACCTTTCAAGCTTTTTCACCTTACCAATTTGCTTCAAGTGGATTAAAACAGTTTTATCACTAACACCGCAGCCTGCAGCTACTCGGATGTGGTTTGCGATGGATCCGCTTCCACAATAGCCTTCAATTCTTCATTATCAACTTTGGTCTCCGGCCGTCCACGGGGCTTTTCTGCAGGTCGAAATTTCCAGAACGAAAACGTTGGAACCAAAAACGCACTGTGTTTTCTTTTGCGGCACCGTCGCCATACACATCATTAATCCTTCGAGCCGTTTCTGCAGCACTGGTGCCACGGTGGAACTCGTACTCGTAAATAACGCGATATTTCAAGTTTTTCATTTTGTAAACTGAGTGACGCAAAGAAAAAAACAATTGAGGAAAAAACAAATTAATTATAATTTTCAAAACACAAATACATGAGTAAATAGCTGTATAAATTTGGATTTGGAATTCTTAACCAAAGAGAAGATATTTGAGATCAAATTTGCCAGTACGGCAAAACGCCAATTTCATATGTAAGGACCTAATATAACAAACTAGCTGTTCAGTGTATATCAGGGGGAGGAAAAGGGGTAAACCAGCAAGGAAAAATGTAGCTTGTGTTGAGTCCTAACGAATAATTTTTCAAATTTTTGAGTCCGATCGGTCGAATGGTACAGATTTGCTTTGAAAATATATCAGTGTGAAGGGAAAGGGTAAAATAATAGGAAGAAAATTTCGCATATGTTACCCGCCAGGTCCTAAAGAATAAGTTTCTAAATTTTGTGTCCAATCGGTCAAACGGTACAGATTTGCATCGAAAATATGTTTCCCCCTTATTAAAAAAAAAGGGGGAAAATATCGCCGAGTCATTAAAAATAAGTTTCTAAATTTTGAGTCCGATCGGTCAAATGGTACAGATTTGCATCGAAAAAATATCAGCGGAGGCATCCTACGGATGCAGTTACTTTGGCGGAGGCAGTTACTTTGCACCACAAAGTAACTGCCATACCAATTACTGTATTTAGTATTTATTTATCTCACTGTTTACTTCCATACAAATGTTGTATAGGGTGTATGGATTAAAAACATTATGTATTACATAATCCTTAGTCGTTTTAAAGTTTTTCTAATATTTAAAGTATTACCTTTGTGGTTAGACATTATAACAGAGTGTTAGTTACATTAGTATAAACCACTACCAGATTTTAGGTACCAGTTTCGAGATGTACCCGTCTCTTCGTCAGGACCAACACCACACTACTATGTTCACAACACTATACACCACAATCATAGTACTGTTAACTTTTCACCAATATTTATCACATGCGTGTTAATCTTGTCAAAGACTAGCATGCAATAACTTGCCTACAGAGTCTACGAGGGAGAGGGAGTTAGAGGGGGTGTGTTTTTATTTTTCTTCTTATGCTGTCACCTCCTCTTGTACTCTGTGAATGAAAATTCTTATTCTATTTCATCCTTCTATCAAAATATTGCAGAAATAATCCGTGTCTGATTTTAAATATTCGTGTCAAAATTTTTTATTTTAAACTTCATTTACTGATTTTAATTTTATTTTTTGTTCTTCTGTTACATTTCAATATAATACGCATTTCTTTATTGTGTACTATTTGTAGTTTCTTTAGCATTCCTTCGTTGCTTATAATCAATATGTGGGAGAATTAAAGTATTAGGTTTATATTAATCGAAGTGTGTTTTAGCTACAGTTTCTAATCATTCTAAGTAAAGACACTTATTAAGCAGTTTTCTTCACAACATATTCATAAAGTTCAATTAATATTTTAAATTAGTGTGAAAATTTTATTTGTTTGAAGCAAAATTTTTCTGAAGGCGCGTTTATGCATCATGATATTTACGCAGCTTATTCTATATATTTACAAGGCGACTATTTTATAACGTCGTTTTTTTCATCTGTGTTTCAAAAATTTAATTTAACTTAATAACGAAATGAAACAAAACGCTTATTTCTATTAAAAATATTTGAATTTTTTTTATTATTAATTTGAGATTTTTTATTAATTTTTTTAATTAATTAATGTAAAGGATTTATATGCATCGCCTTTGTTTCTATCAAGCAGTTTTTTGAAATGTTTTTTCGCACAAAAATATATGAAATTAATATTCATGTCTACATAAAAAGTATGGAGCAGCAGCATATTTCTGTATGTGTATTTCAAAGTATTTACATAGATTATTACTATTTTCAGTTGGAATAGCCAATTCCTTCATGCTATATGAAACTTTGAAATATTAAATTAAGTGCCAATAAATACCATATTATTTTTACCATATTATTGAACAAGAAAAAACTTTTTTAGCGTATTTCAGATAAATATAGTGAAAAACAAAATCATTTTGAAGAAAAAAACACAAATCGGAGAAAGCAGGGTGATGAAAATCTTGTTCTTGCTGGGTAAATATATATCGGACGAAAAATAATATATAAATAAATGAAAGTAAAAGTATTCTTTTAATTAGTGTAATTTTCTCTTTTATGATAAAATGCATGTTTCTTTAATGTGTGATCCGACCGCAGACACTTTCGCAACAAAATTGCATTCTGCTCTGCATTTTAAAAGGCCGTGTTTTTAAAAACAATTTGTCTGATACACGAAATGATTTCCGGCCCGGACTCGCTATGATCCGATATGACTAGTTTCTGGTTCAGTGTTTTTTGGCCCCGCGCCCGAATTTGCCCCCGTTTGTTGGCGTCCGGTGCGATTTATAATTCAATTCTTGCAAATACCGCACCCCACTGAAACCACAACCTCCGGCCTAATGTGACTCTCTGCTCCCCACCTCTCCGTGTGCAAATATTAAAATGGCCCCGCTTTTAGCGTGTATGGCCTACATTAATAATGTCCAAAACTCATAACAATTTTCCAAAATTTTACCGTTGTATGAACATAACCTGTGTTCTTGTCGAATATTTGTTGTACGGTAGATTGTAAGCATGAAGATGTTTTTTCATTCGCTTCATGCGAATAACTGTAATCCCTATATTCGTTGCACATGCGCATTCTACATAACAATAATCCATGGATCCGTTGCACATGTGCGTTCTATAGTATAATGTAATTTTGTGCAAATGCATTATATTATAATTGTTATCCATATGTCTGTCGTGCATGTGTATCCTTTAATTACTCTCATTCGTATTCATATCATCTATCGCATATGTGCATTGTACCTACGTAACAATAATCTACTTATTAGTATTATTATGCATATCTGCATTCTATCGTAGGTATGTGTCATGCGCATCCTACATAATTGTCATCCTTGTGTCCATCGCACATGCGCGTCCTACATAACTGTCATCCATGTGATCGTCACATATGCGCATTTTACCGTATGCTTTCCAGAAGTGTTTCCAGCGATGGCGAAACCCATAGTAGAAGTAATTATAGTGTGTATGAATAAATACTGGAAATTAATAAAGCACTAAGTGCCAAAAATATATTTTTAAAGATAAAATTTAGATTTATGCTGGGCCAATACATTTAACTCTGCACTGAAGTCCCATCTATGTTTATATCCAAGTTACATGGGAATGCATATCGCATAAGACACTAATCAACATGAGTATTTGACTGTTTTTACTAAAATGACTAACTCATATGAGGTACCGACATGTAGTAGTGTTGAAAATATTAATGAAAAGATGTGTAAAATAGCATATTAAGAGCAAAAAAGACTATATTCGCTTTTTATTTTATTCATTTCCAGTATTCAAATGTGTTTCTGCCAACCAAAGATTCGATATTTTTTGAACAGTGGATGAAATGCTTCAGTATTATCTTTAAAGTAATTTTTCCTCTAGGTATTTGGTTTTTTGATATTATTTGCCAACATTATTTATTCAGTACCTATTGTTATAATTTTTTTAGAAACATTAGACCGGTGGAGATAGATTTCATTCGTATTTGCCTGAATAATTTTGCAAAAATCAATTGCACTTATGATAGATGGTTCGCATTTTAAAATATTGATTACTGCTGCAGTAGCTATTAAATTGATTGGTTTTATTTATTGAAAATTCATCAAATACAAACAAGACATTTATTTAAAAATGCAAGTGTTAATCAAGCACAGCATCAATCAATAATACATTAATCCGTAAATAGTTAGTTATGGGTTTGAATTGAATGATTTTAAAAATAACAAATAAAATTGACCCAGCTGAGGATTTAATGACCTTTAATAATAATGAGACTAAATATTTTCATAATTGAGTTTTTTTAATACAAATTGCTTTGGGATATGTTTTCATTTCCAAATAAGCTCATGCTGTCAAATAAACAATTTTAATTAATAAAATCTAGCTCACATATATTCTACGTGTTAATCAAAGAATTTAAAATAATTAAATAATAGAAATATAGCTTTTGGTAGTTGATTTTTATATATTTTCAATCAAGCATTACTCAACATGCAAATGCAAATAAACTCAAAATTGAAGTTTTGGAATAATCACTCGATATTGTTTGTATTTCAAGTAATGAAATAATGAAACTATCCAAGCAGTGCTCTTGTTAAACTATATAAGCACTGCTATATATTTTCTATATGAATGATTGTTGATTGTATATTGTGGATTGTAGATTGGATTGATAGAACTAAACGAAGTTCAAAAGTTAAAGATTGAGATATTTATGATTATGATTATGATTAACTTTAAATGCTTTCCTTAAGTATTGTAATATAAACATACTAATCTTTTAATATTTATATTTAAGTATATTTCTTTGCATGTATGTGTCACTTGTTTTTAAAAATACAGTTATCTACTACACTTGTGATATTCTCATGTTCCATTCATAAGTTCATACTTTAGTGGGACTGTAAAAAAATTTAAAAAACCAACAAAATTTTATTTTGTGTATTATAAAATTATGTGTACAATATAATGTATATTTAAATTTTAAAAAATATATAAAAAATATATTTATCAAAACAATTAATGCTATAATTTCTATATTAATGATTGTACGATTGTAGATTGTATATAATACATTTATCTACCACTATTTTGTGATATTTTCCTGTTCCATTCATAAGTTCATACTTTCGTGGGACTGTAAAAAATTTTAAAAAATCCACCAAACTTTTATTTTGTGTATTATAAAATTATGTGTAAAATATTAACTATTTAATATATTTTTACAATATATATATATAATTATATATTTTTAAATATATATAAAAAAATTATTTATCAAAACAATTAATGCTATATTTTCTATACTAATGATTATACGATTGTAGATTGTATATAATACAGTTATCTACCGCACTTGTGATATTCTCCTGTTCCATTCATAAGTTCATACTTTCGTGGGACTCAAAAATTGAAAAAAATCCACCAAAATGTAATTTTGTGTATTATAAAATTATGCGTAAAATATTATGTATATTATATTTAATTTTTTTTTAAATATGTAAAAAAAAATATTTATCAAAATAATTTAACTGAGAGACAATGAATCTTATGAAAATAATTGCAACCAGGCACATGTATGAGTAGGTCCGAAATGGGAGCCCTGATTATGCCATTGGTCACCAATCATTGTTCGTTAATCGTTTAAATTTTTTATTTATTTTACAAAGTTCAACATACTTCATAGTCAAATTTAAAGTCTGCTTGAGGTGATTACTTTTAATTATACCTATCTACTCACTATTTTTCATTTTTTAAATATTTAACAACCTCTTTCTACCTAATTAAATACATTATGCAAACTTAACTGCAAACTACTTAAAACTCATTTTCATCCAAATAGTTAAGTAACCTTTTTCCTTAATCCACAGTGTTAAACAAGTTAGGTCGCACCTTAAAGTACGATCTCGCAATTCGATTTCATCTCAACGGGCGCCTTTGTGAATAAGGAAGTGTGAGAAATGTGTAAAAGGGTATAAGTAAAAATGTATCTACCTACGTGTGATCAATTCTATTTTATGTGCCAAATAAAAGTTTTAGGTCAAAAATACCCTTAAAAATGGTGCATTTGAATACTTATCGAAAGAAGAATATAGTTGAAGCAGTGTACTTTTGTTAAGGTTTCTCCGTATGGGAGACTTAGTCATTGTGCTGTGTATAAATATCTCCCAATGCCTCAGCTTAAAAAAAATTAGCTGCATAAAAATAAATTATTGCACCTAGAAATTAAAAAATTACTCTTTCGAATTAACTCTCGACAACATTATAAATGATGTCGTGTGGGTGTTTAGTTTTCTGACATAGAAGTGAATTAATTTTGATGATAAAACAAAATGCATAAAGAAATGGTAATTGTTATATGGAAAAGAAGATTGGGTCACGAATTTACATATATTTTGTATATTGTCACTTTTCAAACTAAAATTAGTTTAGAATATTTTGTGTAGATATGTTAAAATTTTTCAAAAACTATACAAAACATCATTATTTCGTAGAGACAAAACTATTTTTAAATGGTAAATTTATGATTTTTCCTTGTGAAAAATAGCTTCGTCTCTACGAGACATCTATATTCTTGATTAAAATCAGTTCAATGGTAAAATTTTGACGACAATAAATTCTTTGATAAAGCCACAAAGACTTTTAAATAGTTCCAACACTTTTAAATAATTTTCGGTGACAAATATTCCAGCTATAATTCGATTTGTGCTCAAATCATATAATAATTTAGTTAATTGATTATTATTAGTGTCGACCGCATGCAGAATTCCGGGCGATTGCTCGGTGATCCCGCAGTGGTCGTGTCATTATGTCCACCACTCCCCCTGGCGGCCGCCTGGTTCTCAGTAATATGCGCAAATTAATGTTTATTATTAAGTGCAGGTGATTACACAGGTTAAACCAATTCCGGACTTCAGAGCTAGCAGAATTAATAAAGGCTACGGCCGAGAGTCAACTGCCCGATAACCGATTGCCCGGCAGTCGAGTACCCAGCAGTCGATTACCCGACAGTCAAATACCCGACGAGCGATTGCTCGGCAGCCGAATGCCCGGCAGCCGATTGCCCGACAGCCGATTTCCTGATAGCTGATTGTCATATAAGCCAACTTCCAAATTTAAAAAAAAAAAAAATTCATGGTTTATATTGCGTACGTTTACGAAAAGATGCATTGATACCTTAACTGTTAATAATCAAATTGATAAATTTACATTTGAAACAGAATTTTAAATAACAACTGCATAATGAATTTCATACCATACCTTATTTTAAATAGTGCCATACCAAACTGCTTTTAAATATTTTGAAGTGTTTTATTCTAACTATTATTTAAGAAAGTAGTTTTAAATATAGATTTGTTAAAAAAAACTATATATAATAACTTAAAGACAAAATGAATGTCTAAAAAAAATATTGTTTTGTAGGTAAGTTTAAAAAACTCCATAATCACACATACATAATAATACAGACGCAATAGATAAACTGAACGAAGACCTGAGTCGTATATCCGTCTGATTAAAAATAAATAAATTAAAATTAAATGTTATCAAAATAGGCAAATATGGTGAAAAATTTAAGTATTGACGGTCATCTCATTAAAAAGGTGTATAAAATGAAATATTTACAAAGGTATAATTTAATTTAGATTCAAAATTAACTTTATCAGCAAATGTTGAATACGTTTTAAAAAATATATAAAAAAAATTTTTTTTTGGAAGATTGAAAAAATATATTAATAAAAATAGTGCAGAGTTATTATAGTTTTATATAATAACTCTGCACTATTTTTATGCTAACTTTTGTGCTACAGTCTTGTATTTGACCAATGAAGGAAACATCAAGAAACTACAAGTGATGCAAAACAGGGCAATGAAAATCACATTTAAAAAAAAGTTAATACACCAGAACTGAAGAAATGAAATAAACACTCAATTGGAAGGAAATTAAAAAAAATACTTATTTATAAGGTTCTCATAGTTGAAATAAACTTTCAATAACAAAATGCCAAAATATTTTTTGAATAAAATTATTGTAAATGGTGATGTACATATATATAACACCAGAAATATGAATAGAATAAGATTACCATTTAAGAAAAAAGTATATACACAGAATTGTCTGATGTACAGAGGTAAAAAAATATATGATGAGATGCCAGAAAACATGATGAATATAAAAAAGATGAATGAATTTAAAAACAAATCCTATAATTATTTGAAAAATAGTAAAGAATTAGAGAGCATAAGAAGTATTGTTTATTATATTATAGATTGACCATAGATTAAATTATATTTAAACTTAAATATGTAGGTCATTATGGATAGTATATTAGTAATAGATTTTTGAATGTTAAGTGTAAAATACTAGCTAATATACAAGTTGTAATATTAACTTAACCCTTATATTACTACCCGGGCACCTGGGTATCCATTTCCGACTTCAAATTAAAATAATTTTATTCATAAGCCCTTGATGCTTTTGTCCGCCCGGATCCCCATTATTTGAGGTATTTGAAAGGGATTTATGCATTGTTTGATGTAATTTTACTTTTAAAAAGGTATTTTATATGACCTTAAACTTGTCTAGTCCTCTGATTACTACCCAGGGTACCCGGGTACCCATTCGATATTGATATTCTCATTCAGTGATAGACATAAATTTTACCATCAGATTTCGTTTAATTTTAAAAATTAATCATGTTCGGTTTGTTTTTGACTCCCGACGTTACCTCACCACGATGCACCGATGATAAAAGTATAACTTTTTTCAGTTTATTGGCACACAAGAACAATTTTTTACATTATCATTGGATTCAAATAATAATCCTTTGCTTTCGCCGGAATAAACTATTTACTTCGTCTCAATATACCAAAGGTTGCCATATTCCAAGATAAAATAATATGATGTGCTTTGGCATATTACATTGAACATTTTTCCATGACTTTGGGAAGTCATGAAAAAATGTCGAAAGTAATATTACGTCCACAGCCTTTGAGCGGCCAATTCTTTCACGTTGGTGAGTTTCTCGTCCAGATGTTAATTTTCAGATATATATTTAGTCAGTAAGAGGATAATAATTTTCTGCATCACATATCCATCATACGTTAATTCCTTATTTGGCGGGCTTAGACTGAATGTATTGCATAAATTGTATACATCCGCTGGAGGAAATGATTGCTCATTGATTGTAACAGTATCCATATTTCACGTATCGATGCAGTTCTGCCTTCATTCAATCGGTATTTTCTCATATTAGCATCATCGAAGCGAGGAAATTCGACGCTCGATACTGGGTATAAATTACATTTGAAAAAATCAAAAATATAATCTGTATTTAGGTAATCGGCACCATATACTATCAGAATACCCATGAATGCATTTAACTCGGATGAAGTCAAATCCTTTCAATGTGGTTTATTAGTACGATCATGTTCGTTGACTCAATATATATTTTCCTGGCTTCTTTATTGGTGTGATGGACAATAGTATCAACAATTTCTGGTATAAAAACACATTTGAATGTAATACTAATAGATAATGTTTTTCTTAATCCGTGTAAATCACTTCTTTGCCGATGATGAACGATATAATGCGACGAAGTTTTATAATGAATATGTGGGTTTTTATGCCATGTCATTTCATTGCTAGCTCGGAAATAAGCTTGAGCAGATTTCGGTGGTTCAATATTATCCTATTTTATTTTTCGCGTGATGCAATATAGTCCATATCTTCTACTAATTCTTCATCATTACCTTCTGTATTTGAATATTCACTTTGATCAGTGCATTCTGAAATACTTTCTTTCTATTCAAAAAATCTTCTGTATCTAAGACTATATCGTTACACAGTAATTGGAGTAAACAATCTTTTTTCAGAAGCGCTCTATCAACAAAAAAATTTAATATAATTAATTTATATCTTTGATTTCATTGAACGTGAAAATATTAATAAGAAAACATTAAGATTATCTCACATATTACCATAGTTAAAATTTCTTAAGTTTTAGTGAATTTGAAAAAAGTTGAGATGATGAAAACTTAAATGTGGTAAACATTTAATAAATTTTAACTGTAAATAATATATAACATACAAGAAATTATAACTGTTATAAATATATAATAAACATATGTCACATAAGACATGTCCCCACTTTAGTAAGATTAGAAGGATTAAGGCTAAAATTGAAGATATAAATGAAAAATTCGGTTAAAATATGCTAGTCAATGTCAAGCAAACTGACAAAAATCGGGTATAAAGGGTTACAGATATCGTTATAAGAAGCAGTGACCTTCAAGGAAGCTATTTGATAATTATCTCAATATCAATTTGCGATATAAAAAACAAAAGAATGCACGGGGAACGTCCATCCAGGTAGAGTACCCAGGTACCCTGGGTAGTAACTAGTGTGAAAAATTCCGGGTAGTAACATAACGGTTAAGAAATAAATAAAAAAATAAAAACATTTGTTTTTTTGTTACACATTTTAATTTTTATAAGACGCGTTTCGCCTTAAAAGGGCATTATTACTCTAGTATACATATAAATACAGGTTGTTGAATGTAAAATCTTAAGATTGATAATGCCCTCATAAGACGAAACGCGTCTCACAAAATTTAAAATGTAGAATTACAAGTGTTTTTATTTTCATACGTGTGAAAATGAAAAATGAATATGAACACGTATTTATTTTAACGTGTTAAAACCTGGTTATTATATGGTATAAGTACGAGTATATATACATGATATAAGATGATAAGTTATAATCTTACATATTTCATTATTTTTACATAGAAGGTTGAGCTTATACGTTCATAAGACTTCATTTACGCCTTTTATATATAGAAAAAAGGCTTAGTTAATGAAGTTTCAGTAATCCTAATAGTTTGTTTATTATGTTTACTATTAAGTTTTATATTAAAATGCAATTAAAATTTTAAGTATTTTTTTAAAGCAGAAGTTACAGTAAAACATAGGTGAATATTCAGTTTTTAAAGAGTTTTTTTGAATGTTATAAAATTAAACAACCTTAGGTAACCAACTAATAAAAATATGCTTCTAACAAATAAAACTTAAAATTGATCAGTTTGGTGTTTTTAAACGGTGAAGAATTCATGCATATTTTAGCAAAAATAAATATTTGATAAATTTATTTTTGTCGAGAAGTTTGGATATCGGGCAAAAGACTGTCAGAGACGAGCAGTCAGTATGTTGGGCCATTGGCTGTTAGGCAAACGGCTGTCGGGTAATTAGCTGTCGGGCAGTTGGCTTTCAGGAATTTGACTTTTCAACAGTTGGCGTATTGGGAAGTTGACCCAAACCCACACCGAAAATTTCTGTATTGGATGTTTTACTTTTTGCAACATTTGATTCTGGTTCACCTGGAACACCAGAAAGAGCGCCCGAGGCTTTCCAGTTCCACGTTGTCACCGGCCGCTTAGTCAGAAAGCTTGAGAGAATGGATTCGGATCCTGAACTCTAACCTGCAACATGATCTTCCACCTTGGCGTTTAGTGTATGTGTGTGTGTTATTGAAAGGGCTACAAAAGGGCCATACAAGATAGTTTATTTCTTAGTTAGCGATACAGCCATAAAATCAATAGATACAAAAAATGTTAACATTATTAATCCCCATAAAACATCCCCCTTATTCAAAAGACTCGAATACACACGACCTTACCCTTTAATATTCAATTCAAAATCTACCTGCACTGAGTGTCGCGTATTTAACATTGGTGGCTCCAGGTCTCCTTGATACTACCAGCGTGCTCCAGGTGCCTTCGATTTAGCTGACCGCAGTGTGAGTCGCCTTCCAGTGATATTGTCCAGGATGCAGAGGTCAATCAAATATTGTGGTGCATTTCTTTAAAGACTTTTGTAGATCATCATTACCAATGATGCATTTAGAAATTTCAGTTTTTAACCAATGGACAAAATACAAAGGCAGTCTTTGAACATCGAGGTGGTTCCATGACAGAGATGTCACCTTTCGTCCCGTAGTAAACATCCTCAGCCATCGTACGCGGCTACATCTTTATTTTTTCTATTTCTGTAATTTATCTCAATGTGTTGAGTGTTATTATATAAAATATGTTATTTGTCTTAACTCGGCCAAGATCTGTGTTAAGTTGTACACTAGCGTAAACTTGTACAAATGTATTCAATCGCCAAAAAAGAATACGCTGTGTAAAAATGACATCTCACAATAAGGAACCTGCAGTGCTGAACTGACTGAATTGAATTTACATTCAAAACATATAATAAACTAGGATATACCAAAAGCGCCACTCCTTCGCCAGTCAACCTCTTGTTCCGCTCGCTTGCACCCTGGACGCTGCCCGCGAGCTTGCCGAGTGAGTTGTTTTTCACTGAAATACTTTCACAAAACTGAAATACTTTCAAATAAATAGCTCTATTAATTCTTGCTTAGTTAGTTTTTGCTGAATGATATGACACACAACTTAAATGATGTAAAATATAATGATTATAATTTTAAATTGTTCAAAATATGCAAATTTTCGTGAAAGTGTCAGTACGGTTAGAAAATATCTCAGTACTTATCTAGCTAAATATCAAAATGTTTTCAAAAATTTTACTCCAATACGTATACACGTGTACATGCAAAGTATATCTTATTTAAGCATCTGAATTCTTACAATCTATCAGAAACAGTAAAATATGAGTATTACAAAATGCTTATCAGACCTGTGCTTCCATACACTGCTGAGATGTGGCACTGACGTTTTTGAACGAAAATTTTTAAGGTCTTGACAACAATGAACTCTAAACTTTTTTTGATGAGCGTCACAAAATGTATAAATTGGGAAAACTTCGGTTGCTGGATCATGTGGAGAGAATGACCAAACAAGTACCAAAGTCCCTGTTGAAGTCCTCAAAGACATATCTGCCTTGGAGAGTCAGACATTGAGAGAGCTAGCACAAGACCGAGATCGGCCAACCATCAGAGGTTTTAGAGTCAAAAGTCATGAGTACCTATTATAAAATAATTTATTGTTTAAGACAAAAATGTCATTGTATTAAAGCTAGGTTTGAATTGTTTTTTAATCTATTATTTTATTAAAGGTCATCAAAAATATTTTGGAAATTTGAGTATTTTGACAATTTAAATATTTTTTGAAAAACTTATTATGGATTAGCGACGCCAACTTAAGTCTCGGGTAAAGTTTATTGGTGTTGCCTTTCAATTGTTCATAAAACTTTAATCGGATAAAGTTTCTGTTTATGCGGTAACACCAGGTAACACGTAATATGTTTCTCATTGTATGGATTTCTTTATTTCGGTGAAACTTTGAGCGGTGAGATGTAGTAGAATACAAATTATAACTTTTATGGTTTAATACATTTTTATGTAAAAACGTACAAAATATTGAAATTGTGGTTTATATTTCTGGTGTATTTGGAATACTTATATTTTAATCTTGACCGATTACATAATTTTATTTGTTTTGTGGTACTTAGCCATACGAGCAGTCGAAAATCTAAATCTACCTAACGAAATTAACTATTTTTAACAAACTAAAAAATACTGTTTTCCATCTTATTTATAATATAAAATAAGAAATGAACCATTCAAATTAAATTGTTTAAGTGAATCTATTATATTTAGTCGTTATTTTAACTTTTAAAATAAACTTAAGTACATTTTGAAATCAGACAATGGATTTAGGTTGGTTTTGAAAAGCATTTGAATCAAAGTTGATTATAAAGCGCTATGAAATAAATATATTCATTGCATTATCAAGTAGTAGTACAAAAATCATGGTAATTAAAAAAAAAATATATATTTTAAGGAATTTATATATATATATATATATATATATATATATATATATATATATGTTTTTTAAATTTTATTTCTTTTGTCGCATTTAGGGTATTTTTTTTTGTAATGAAAGTTGCGCTCGCAGCATGTAGTGGAAATGTGATACCAAAACTAACAACGCCATATTGAATTCTTGCCGGCTGTTCGATTCTGTTTACATGCGAGTTCATGAGTGTATCCATCGTTTTTTAAGAATGTTTTTGCTTGTAACCATGTCAAAAACGATTGATGTGATATTAGAGAAATATTTTTTTGCGAAGACAACATTATTGTCAGATATTCGTTTTCAAAACAAAAAAATACATTCATTCATTCGACAATCGAAATCTTTGATTACGAAACTGTTTTAGGCCGGATATCGATAAAAAATGAAAGTTGGTAGGTACTTTACTTTTTTTGAAAATGCACTCGTTTTTTGAAAAGGAACAACGTTTGAATAATAACACAATTGGGAATTCTTGTCAGCTGTCAGCTTCTATTTACAAGTGAGTTCACGAATGTTTCGATCGTTTTTTTGAGAAAGTTTTTATTTGTAGAAATATAACTTCTACCGCGCGTACATGAGTACACGCGAATTATTTTTTTTTTTAAATCATGCTGATTTCTAACAAGCAATAACTTCAGACTGATACCTGTTATGATAGTTATTATTAACTAATATTTAAAATGTAGGAAAGGGCTTAGAGAATACATAATGATATTAAAATAGAATTAGAAAAAAAATGGTGCTTAGATATCTTTTGATACTTAACATCATATATTTATGAAGTACGTAACAATTTATGTAGTATATAACATATTACTTGAATTTTATAATCTCTGAACAAAAAATAATAAAGAATAATATATCGTGAAAAAAGCGACTCAAGTACCAATAAAAACTGAGTAGAAAGTTTAAAGAGTTAGAAGAGGATTCAAAGTCAAGATATGTATTATAGACAGACTTATTTTTATATGAGAAAGTAGGTTTGGAACACTGTTTGGTTGTTCATAGGGCTTACGACATATCGTACGTAACGTTCTATATATAACCTTGGTGTTATAATATTACATAATATTGCTTCTCTGAATTTCTACATATTAACCAAATTGTAACGTAACTCCAGTATATAAATAAATAATTAAAAGCATAAGACTACAATTAAACTTTGATAATTAAACTAAGTCAAAAAGGAAAAGGTTACGTTATAACCTATGTTGTTTTTATAATTCTGTTAATTTTATCTCTGGGATCTCGCTGCCTGTTGTCGAATTTCAATTGTATTCTTTTCGGGGAATTTGTGCATTCTTCTAGATAATTCTGTACTTGTGATTTACCCATTATCATAGGAATTTCTTCTGCTTTCTTTCTTCTTTTGCTTTGTGCTTTGTGTTTTCTTCTAGATAATTCTGATTTTATGACTTACCCTATATCATTCTTGCTACCCCTTTATTTTGAATTTAATCTTGTACTACCCGCTCTTTTAAAATATAAGGTAATAATTAAACCGATGACGACCTTTTATTACCACATCCCACAGAATTTAAACTAAAGAAACCCTATATTTACGAGACTGTGAAAGATTCCTGTTCTGCCGAATGAGCTCTCAAAGGTAAGTGTTCGATGCGGTGCAGTTGATCGCGTAAAGACGAGCAGAAAGGTAAAAAGGGTTGATTATTTCTCACAAACCCAAGGTGGACCTGGTCTGGGGACCCAGCAGCGGAATCCGGGGTTGGTTGTGATTCTGAAAGCGCCATTCTAGGCGCTTGCCAGCTTGTCAGCAAATGATTACTCATCGTTTGTACCCACGCCCTGGAAGTGTGTACTCAATCGCTTGAGCGGATAGACGCCGTTCGCTTGAGTCCGTTATATATATATATATATTTTTACTACTTCTACTTGTGGTAAAAAAATTATTATTTCCGTAAATCAGTTAAAATGTCGCCATTTGTAATGAGATATCTATATTTTTGATAAGAGTTATTATAGAAATATCATTTTTATATGTACAATATGATATGCTTCCGAATTATTAACATTACACTCGATTACGTAATCAGGCATATTCTACATGAGATGAGATATCTAAAATAAATATCTTGATTAATGATGTCCCCTGGGGATACAATCCAGTATTATGTTCTTAAAAAATTTAAACATAGGTACTCGAAATATTCTGAGGATTGAAGTCTCAAAAATGTTGTGCTTCGGGCATTAATAATCAGTGAAACAGGATTACCAGGTTATTCACATTATGCATGCAAACTTTTAGTGCTATCATTTTGATCTCGGTCTCGGAGTTATATAATACAATTTGTTAAATTAAATTTATGCAATGTTTTAGGATTCCTAAAACCACGAAGACACCAAACATTTATCTTTCTTGTAACCGGTTCTGTGGAACGATTAATGCTAATTCGTTAACTTTGTCGTTCTGGTATGTAGTGTTAAATCCAGAATTTTGGAACATCGTAATGCTAAAATCTGTGAAACTTGATTTAACTAAAAGAAAATAATATTTCAAATATTTAAATTTATCTTTTTATATTTAATTTTATTTTTTTTCGAAAAAAAGGACACAAGTTAATGATATTTATGAATAAGATTATTATAATAATAATAATTATTATTATAATATCAGATAATTTATTAATAATAATTGATAATTAATTAATTATTAATTATTATTATTCATTAATAATTAATTTATAATAATAATGAATTAATAATGATCAGAATTGAACATATTAATCTGTTTTCTAACATATTTCATAATATAACAGAAACAATTTTGAAATATCTAAACCATAAGAAAAACACTAATAAAATAGAAGACAAGAAGAGAAGCAATTGAATGGAAAAAGTGAATTTTATGAATTAATGAAATAGTAATGAGTAATAACATAATGAAACAAATACAATGAAGTAATAACATAATGAAATAAGTGACAATAAAACAAAGACATAATCTTTGTTCAGTTCAAGAAGTTGCACTTATTCAATTATTATCAAAAATTGTTTTATATTATTTATCTCTGTAGATATTTAATAATGACACAACGCCCTAGGTGTCGGGTTATGTTAGAGTTGTTGTTAATACAATGTAAATACATAGACATGATACAAAGGAAATTTCAATTACCTTGAGATTCTGGTTACTGCTAGATATGGTGTACATACACTGTCAAATTCAACTCTTCATTTCATTTTTTTTTTATTTAATCGTAAAAATCTGTAATAACGCTTTGCAGAATAGTAAAATAGAAAATTATAAAATCAAAATATTTATTTTTTATAAAAAATGTCTGTAATAAATTTGCAACATCAAGAACAGGTTTATATTAGGGGATTCTGAAAAAGATTACGTGAAAGGTATAATAGCAATATCCAAAAAATTAAAATCAATGATTTGAATGCAGTCGCCGAGGATTATAAATTTATAATGTACGGGATTCGAAATTTTATATGAAATATAACTCAATATCTTCCAAATCGTGTTTCAGCAATATCCACTTTGACCAATCAACCCCCCAAGGTTGTATCACGTGACGAATGACCACTTTATACTAAAGTGAGAGTTGTATTTATAACTTGAATGCAAAAAAAACGATGTAAAAAGAAAGATATGAGGATAAAAGAAAAAAATAAAAAAATGATTTGACAGTCAATTACCTGTTATCCAAAAGATCAAAGTTAAAACCTACCCAAATTATAATATAATTAATACTATGATTAAAACTAATTGTGAAAACATAGATGTAACTAGAAATAAAATAAATATATACTCATGATCATCACAAACTCTGAGAGATTGTAACCATCCGGGTATTTATGATTTTTAAATTATTACTTTAAATAAAAAAACTTTTTGTTTAACACCACTTTATATATTAAATAAAGTGGTGTTAAACAAAAAGTTATTTTATAGTTATTTCATAGCATAATTCTTATTAAAGATTTTTTTATCGCAACCTATCCATTATTTTCATCGGATCCTAAATAAACGAATCCATCCTCGAACTTTGAATATACTATTAAAAAATTAAGTGCATCCCCATTTGAACTAGTTTATACTGTATATCTATATGTCCTAACCGTTAATTCAAATTGTAACATAATAAACTCTTAACACATATATTTGTTTAAATATTAAAAATTATGAACGTATTTTTGCACATTGCATTAATAACAAGCATCAAACTGTAACCTTTACTTCCAGCAAATTGTAACATTAAATGATATTTTATTTCAGTGATATTATATATGTAATATTTTCAGTGACATCACACTGATATTGTATGATATTTTCAGCTGGATTATGATCCCCGTAATTATTATAAAAACAAAAATAGGCAAAAATGTTAATGTGATGTAATACAGCATCATTTAATCACCAGTAATTATAATTTTTTTATTTTGAAATTTAATACTTTGATAATTTAAAAAATATTTGAGAAATTCATGAAATGATTTGAATTCCTTTACTTTGGGTGGAATGAAAGCGTTCGTTGCTTAAACTTCTTAAGGGATTTTACATTTTGATAAATAAAATATTTTCGTAAATTGCTACATATTTTAAAATATTGAACAGAGTATTTACCTAAAAAGGTACAAGGGTATCCAAGAAGTTATTTAACATTTGTCGCAAACAATATTAATATTTCGTAATTTTTCATTATTATTGCTACAAATAAATTATGTTTTCTTTTGAATATAATTTTTTTAGATTTAATTTATTTGTGAAATGATTTAAATTGAGCGTTTTAAGGTAAAATATGATTATTTACATTCATCATAATCATAAAATGTGATAATTATCTACATTTATTGTTTTTTGCCTCAGTCAGCCCTAGCATTATAAATACAATAATGTATAATAAAAATTTTCAAAGGATAATTAAAAATTAGTGTTTATTTGCTCTATTTTATTTTTATTTATTATTATTATTTTTCAGGAATGAAATTAGACTAAATGCGGTGAATATGCAGTCGCTAAGGTATGTTTATGAAAAATATTTGGAAAATAAAACAGGAATGAACCAAATTAATTAATCAATTAGAAAGACCTACAGAAAAATCTAATTCACGAAAAAATATTAGGTTATCCCAGTAGTAACCTAATATTTTTTCGTGAATTAGATTTTTCTGTATGTCTTTCTAATTGATTAATTTTTTTGGTTATTAAATATTTCACAGAACTTTGTTCTGAAAAATTACAACTTCACAAATATGAATGTGTTCTTGAATATACAGGAATGAACCAATTATAAATTAATGTAATGCTGGTTGAAGCGTTGTTGATAGAATAAACAAAGGATTGCTGAGATGGTGTGTTCATGTGGAATTTATGAGCGAGGAGAGAGTGGTTAAGAAAATATATTTGGCGAGTGATGAAGGCAGCTGGAGAGAGGGCGACCGCGAAAGAACTGGTGTGATCCGATACAATAATGGAGGATGGCCCTATTAAAAGCTTCAACAATCGTAGATCAAACAATTTGTACAATTTTAAAAGCATTGATTTATATTATATTTTGAAGTAATTTCGAAGTATTTTTGAAATAATTTGAAACACAAATTTGAATAATTTTATGCTGCCTTAGAAATGATTGATTTATTGTTTTAATACTCGCTGTGTAATAAATAATAAAACAAGGCCTCACGCAATCAAGTAATCAACAATAAATAAGTAGAAAGGGTCATTAGTAATAATGGTAAACACATTATGTAACTACAAGTATCCACATTGTTGTTGAAGGAGATTCGCAAGTGAAGAGACTGATGACGCCCTTACAAGGCGAAAAATAAGTGTTTTATTTCTATAATTAAATGATTATTGAGTATGGTACAAACTAATATCAAAAACATATTAACGATTATTATAAAATTAAAAATTATAAAAATATTAACGATAAAAGTAACTGAATAAAAGTCATCCAGCAGTACTTTACGCGGTAAACGTAAAAGCTTAGAAATATCGAAAAAACTAGGATGTGAACATCATGACAAAGAATACCAATTTGAAGCATCTTTTCCGAAAACTAAATATTTTTCAACGCTATACTAAGATAATATTACAAACTAACTCATATTTGTTGTTCTCAAATTTAATACCTCAGTCACAAAATTCTAAATTTCTATCATTAAAAATATTTTTTTAGCACTATTTTAAGTTCCTTAAATCAAACTGACTTACTCTGAAATAAATCAAATAGACACCGCTTAAATTTGATCCCATAATCAAAGCAGCTAAAATTCCACTAATCTGCTTTATGATTACGCTTTCTCTTATTAAAAATATTCTCTTCAGCACTATTTTAATTTTTTACCTGCCCTGACTTACTCTGAATTAATTCAAATTGACACCGCTAAAATTTAATCCCATAATCACAAGTAGGTAAGTTATTGTTTACCAGAAATCTGGTAAACAATAACGATTAAAATTAATGAAACAATCGTTTTAAAACTATGGTATAACCGCGAAAACAAGCCAAATTATCAAGTAAAAAGGCTTGATTACTTCTGAAAATCGACTCCTCTGAAATAATTAATTAGTGTAGGTAGGTTCCTGTATCTCACGGCAGCTAAGGGCACTTAATTCAAAAGTTTGAATTAATATTCACCACTTAGCGGAAGCCTTTGCAGTAAACCAGGTAAGAATTAAGCAGCCCCGCTATATCTATGCTAATTGTTATTTAACTCACGTCTTCGTGCAGGTTGGCAGATATCGTGAAAATAAATGCAGAGGCGATTTTAATTTTTAATCTCTACACTTAATAATTTTATCACATTTCTTTTTGCATCATCGCCCAAGATCTAATAACTAAGTCAAAATACATTATATTATAAAAATAATTTAACTCATTAACACACAGTTTTCATTATAAATTCTCTACACGCAAGAAAAAGACCTGTATGCAGAATTTTTCATTTGATGTCATTCAAACTCATCCAAGCTATTCTCTTTATAGGATGGGTGCTTCTAGGAACGACAAATTTTCACCTATACTACTTTATCATAATAACGACACCCAAGTATGATTATACAGGAACCCAGTCTTTCAAACGCCGTTATTAGCATCTTGGAGAAAAAAATGAATATCGTTGGAAAATAATTCCAGATTTGGTGAAAAATATATATATATATATATATATATATATCTTTTCTTGTAACTTTGGGGAAAAAATATAGAAAAAAGTAAAAACGCCAAAAAGTTGGAAAGTAAAAATTCTATTTTTTTTTTAGATGTAGAATATAGTCACTCCTCGCGAAGCAGCGGCTGAACTATGAAAACCGAAAGAATGCGAATTTAATTCTGAAGTGCATTACTGTACCCTCAATATTGGTACTTGTGATTTATCGATACTTACATGTGAAACTGGCCAACGCGTCGCAGAGCAGTAAACAAAAATACAGAAAAATGGCAAAAAGACCTCTAAAACGAACGCTATTGCGTGGACACGCACTTTGGAAAAAAATCTTTGGACCTAACGCGCGCTGTTGTGTGCTATGTGAAGAAAGTTGTCGCACCTCGCTTCGATTTTTTTTAACCAAATTATGATTAAAAGAACTCGGAAAAAAATCGAAAAATAGGCTAAAGATGGCGCCTCTAACAATTACTCAAACGTGATACTCGATTTTTGAATTTCATTCAAACTATGCAGACAGTCGCAGAAACATCGCACTCGGTAAAAAAAACCCAAAAAGAGGTTTTATTTTTGTCACGCCGAGAGAAAGAGACGGATGCACAATTCTAACACACAAAAAAAGACGGCCGGATTTTGCACATTTTGCACAATTCATATTTTCGGTTTTTTTCTTTAACATGTTTAATTGCAAATTGAAAAAAGTCTAAAAATTAAAATAAAATTTAGTTTTTGTGAAGGGCCCAGCGGGAGGGAGAATATCTTCTAAGTTTCCCCGAAGTTTTTGCTACTAGCTACGACCGCTCTGCCTATATAGTCATCAAATAATAAAAATTTCAAGAAACAAAAATTTTTAAGAAAATTTAATAATATAAAAAACCTATATAGAAGAGAATTACGTGTGTGTTTTTATTTATAAACCGCTAGGACATTAAATATGTAAAACTGTAAAAGTAGGTACGTCATATTTGACGGGTTATATATAGGTACATAAATGCAATATATTATTAAATATCTTTTAAAGCTTCACAGTATTTAATATTATTTAAACAATGGATATAGAAATCTTTTAATTTTCGTTGAAAAAATTAAAAATAAACATTCATAAATAGTTTCCAGCCGATCTTCTGCGACAGAAATTTGCGCTTTTTCTTGTATACGGTAAAATCAATGTAGTGGGCTTGTTTAGGACGCCCGTCGACGAGACCATTTGAATATTCAAGATGCAACGAGATTTATTTTATGAACGAATCGAACAACGCGACATTTTAGAATAACTTAAATGATGAAAGCATTGAGTTTGTGAGGACATTATAAGTACTAGGTACATTCCACACGAGAGAGCGGCCCGGAGGTTCGCAGAAGAATGACGGTTGGTAAGGTGCAAATTCGCCTGGCAGATCTGGAAGTATGCTGGAACGCGCTGGATTGGCGGAGAAAACGGAGGTCCGACGTTCTATTGGCCGGTGCTCTGCCCTCCGGAAGGGGGTTGCTTGAAGGCCATATATCTGGCAGCGAGCTCGAATTTCACACACTCTCGGCTTAGCGTCGCCCTGGTCCAACGGGAGAAGTCTCAACTGTGGCGGTGGCGGTGATCTGGCTCGCTAAGTTCGCCAGGAATACCTCCTTGACACCTCCTGGATACCTCCTAGAAGGATCGCTAAGAGCACTTTCCAAACAGATTGATCTGTCCGGTAGTACCAGCGCAGCTTTTATACCCTTTTGGTTGTAGTGAGGACGATGCATTAGCGACAGTTATCAATGGCCAGGCTGGGCAGTCCATCACTTCTCGGAAAAGGTTGTTTTTTGTTTGGGTCACCGGCATAACCAAATGGTCACACCGTTTGGGTACGACCGGCAGGCAATTGGCGATAGTTCATCTGGTTCTATTTCCTTCTAAATAATGGACACAAATGAGGGATTTTTTTATTCTTTGTGCCCGCGTCACTAGTTTTGATCATTATTTAGATCATTTTTTTTCATTCGATTAAACTTTCAACATTACGCTTTTACAGAACGGATAAATTGATCGTTCGCTCCTGTAAAAATTGAAAGTTACAATTACATCCATTTTTTACAAGAGAAAATTACATTGATGGAAGTGGTAAAAATCGCTCCTAAAGAAAACAATCAATGAATTCAAATGACAACAGTGCATCGACAACAATGATCAATACCCCGATTTATTAAATACACACTTTTCATAAGAAAAAATTATTTGAATTTTTCTATTCTAAAACGGAAATTTTATAGGTAACCTATTAATAATATTATTCAACAGTATGAAAAATATTTTTACGCTTCTAAAAAAACTTGAATTAAACGTGAAGAAAGCGAAAATCTAAATTTTTTACATCGCTTAATGGCGTCAATAAGGGGGATATTTCATCGCTAGAAGCTGACGAAACGGTTTCCGTATTTTAAAAATGTTAAATAAAATATGAATCATTTTTAAAATGTATTGCCTTTTGTCGCCTCGGCTTACGTCGGCTCCGAGTATACAAAACAAACTCTAACTTTATTAAATTCCAACGAAATTTTAAAATAGCACAGGATAAAAGAAGATTAAATGGTAAACAGGGTAAAGGCAAAATCGATATGAGCGTAGAGAGGATAGAGAATGGTTCACTTAGCCTAGAAGGTTTTGTCTTATGAAAGAAAGACTGATAATATTTAGGTACGCCACTTTGATATTTTCAAAAAATCGTTTATTCTCAATTCTAAATATAATTTGAGTCATCACTCATTCGAAAATTCCAAGAGTTGGCTGAATTATACCAATTTGACCCTGGTAGATGAATTTTTAAACCAATTACATTATTCTTTTGCATTCTTTTCGAAACTCCCTTATTCAGAATCTTGGAGAATCTTCAAAAACTATTCGGCAATATTTGTTCAAATTTTGCAAAAAATATTCTTATAATGTTGTCTACGATTTTTTTGATAATAAGTGCAGTTTACTTGTTATGAATTTTTAACTTGAATTTATTGGGAAAAAAAAAATCTGTATTGTTCTGATACATAATATACGTTGCATCATTTAACAATAAAATACTTTACTTTTTCATTTCACTCATACTCAAGGACCATTGGGGGACTGCACACGACTCCAGCATTTTAAAATTTTAAAAATAATTTCTTCATGAGAAATATTATCCAAAGCCATAAACAATAAATTATAGGAAATAAAAAAAAAACAATACTTACGCCGAAAAAACAATTGAATTTGAATATGAACCCCTTAGGAGAGATTTTTTTCCACCTTCTTCTAATCTTCAATATTCTCATTATTCACTACTCATTTTATCTGCACTTTGTCTCTGCGGCGGTATAAATATGCGTTAATCACACATTGATTCTACATTATTTAACTTGGTAGAGCAATAAAAATTCTTGGCGATCTAATATCTCATTCCGAAAAATAATATTTGAATAATTCATAAAAAAATATCTAAGCTCAACTACCGAGTTACTTTTTAGTTTATCGTCAAAATTAAAATATTTACCAAATGAAATGGCTATAGATATAATGTACCTATACTAAAAAAATTAAAATCAAAAATCGAAGTATAGACAAAAAAAAAGAAAAATAAAATATGAAAAATTACTAAATGATTTAGTACCGTTTTCTTCAAAATGAGCAAAATAATTCTCTGGTAACATTATTTATATAATTGATAAAAAATGAACATTGTTTTCACAACTTTTGTATTCATCGGGATACAATTGTATACAAAGGTCCTATTGTATGATCAGAAGTAAGAGTAATAGTTAAGAAAAAAGCATAGATTTTTGCATTCTCCACCAATCAAAACACCCGTTTTCGTAAAAATCTATGCTTTTGGCTTAACTCTTACTCTAACTTCTGATAAAACAACAGGCCCTTACAAATTAAATATAAAAAAACATATTTTTGTTATTTTTCAATACAAAAGTGGAGAAAACAAAATTCTTTTTTTATTAATTATAAGTAATATTTATTTAACAACAAAACAAATTTACAAGATAACTATTTGTGTTTAGGATCTGGTAATTTATAAAATTGAATTTACTTTTAACACTCTTTCTTATTTATAATATTTCTAATTTATCCAACTGTAATTCTATAAAATTTGTATTTAAAATTTGTAAACCCTTATTAATATCAAAATAATCCATCCATATCGAACCATAAGTAAAAGATGATTTGCAACTTATTTATATTTTTAACTAGCCGTTCATACTCGGCGTTGCACGGGTTAAGGATTGAATTTAAAATAAATTTTTGAGGTTGAACAAAGGTTCGATTCGAACGATATAGATTTGCATCGAAAATGTATCAGGAGGAGAAAAGGTAAAAGAATAGGGGGAAATATCACCAATGTTAACCGCCATTGTCCAAAGTCCATAAAAAGTCCAAAAAATAAGTTTCCAAAATTTGAGTCCGATTGGTCGAATGGTACAGATTTGCATCTAAAACATATCAGGGGGAGGGTAAAAGGGGGAGAGGATATGTCACTTTTGTTACCCGCCGGGTCCTAACGAATAAGTTTCCAAATTTTGAGTCCGATAGGTGAAACGGTACAAATTTGTACCGAAAATATGCCAACGGAGGGGAAGGGTTAAAAAAAATAGGGGGAAATGTCGCCTATGTCATCCGCCGAGTCCTAAAAAATAAGTTTCCAAATTTTGAGTCCGATCGGTCAAACGGTACAGATTTGCATCGAAAATATGTCAAGGGGAGGGGAAGGTTAAAGGTTACAAATCTGTACCGTTTAACCGATAGGACTCAAAATTTGTAAACTTATTCTTAAAGACTCGGCGGGTAATATATGCGACATTTCCCCGGTATTCTTTTAATCCTTCTCCTGCCCTGATCTATTTTCGATGCAAATCTATACCGTTCGAATCAAACCTTTGTTTCCCCCCACAAATTTATTTTAACTTAATCTTTAACCCGTGCAATGCCGGGTACGAATAGCTAGTATTTTAAAATATTGTCTAAAGACGTGCGAGTTTACTTGTCATTTGAATTTCACCAATTATTTTCCCTGCCACCGAGCGAATAAGAAAGGTCTCGGCAGAATTTATCTCGAATCGTTATTTTCTTCGACTATGTAAGATTACAAAACTCTAAAAAATTTTAATATTGTAATTTATAGGGCTCCTCATCCATTATTTGAGTTCCTTACTATTTTACGACCAGAGTTTTCTAGTTGGCTCTTATGATAATTGTCTTCTTCTTATCAAGGCTTTGATCAAACTACTATTTTCTGTTAGGGTTCCGACACTAGATAATTCGATATCTCCATAAAGTGCTCTCCCCATCGTCCACAAATGGTATGCGCACGCCACATTGCGTCCGTACTTACTCGTACTTGGATCGCAGTATTTTGGAACTCTCTCCACGCGGTGTGCTGGTTGAGGGGGTAATTGGCTACTTACGAGTTTCATTTGTGTCACGAGCCTGACTATACACGACATCTCGACGAAACATTTTGAATCTGCGTTTTGATGGTACAAAACTGTATTTCGATTTTTATCGTTATCTACTCAGTATTGTGATAAATATCTTATAAAATTGATTTTTTCAATTTATTTAGTAAAATATAATATAACCAAGAACCAATATTTAAATCGAGGCTTTTGAGATATAGTTCTATAGACGCATTATTGTTGAAAATTTCTTGGGTGGATAGGATGACGAATGTTGAAGTCCTCTGATGTATGAAAAATACCGAGAAGTGCTGCGGATTATCAAAGCAAGAAAGCTTAAGTTTCTAGGACATATTATAAGAGGAACAAAATAAAGTCTAAAGCAACTCATCATCAAGGTGAAATAAGTGGTAAAATATGTGTAGAAAGATGCCGCATCTCATGGCTGCGTAACTTGAGAGGCTGGTATAAGTGTAACTCGACCAAGTTGTTCCGTGCGGCGGTAAATAAAGTCGTAATCGCCAGAATTAAGTAATATCGTTTACTTTTTTATCGATATCTACCGATGAACACAAATACATTTGTAGTCACTGAACCAACCCTGAAATCACATAAATTTTCTATTTTTTTAGGCGTACCCTCACCAACCGAGCGCAAACCCTTAATTTCAAAATATACAAACAAATATGTGTGTTAAGCACGTATTTAAAAAAAATATTCTTATCCCAGTACATAGTATGCATTATTTTAATGTGAACGTAATACAAGAATTGGAGAGTTTAAACATTGCAACCAAAAACCCGCATGATATAAAGAAAACATAGATAGTTCGATAAGTTGACCATATAAAAACAGGCTCGATTCAATAATTCAAAAAATTCCGGGAAAGGTCAATGTTGGAAACCTTAAAAACCTACGAGCTCACGTAAAAGAATGCATGGTAGTGGAAAACCTAAAAGTCCTTTTTACCGGAACTGGTGGTATTTCAGAAATATTTAGAGCTTTGACCGGTTTATCGAGTATTTGTTTTCATGTTGTTGGGGTGGAGAATGCTGGTAAAATGCAAATTTTTTATTGATTACTTCACCATCTTACATGTGGACTGAATCTGCCCAGCTATGAACAGAGAAAGTGAATGAGAATTATGCAGCACTACTTTAAATCGAATAATGGCAATTTCTTAAATCGAATAATGGCAATTTCTTTACAATCTTCTCTACTTATTTTATGTTCTAAGTGTTGGTTATGTTCTTCTATTATATATACGACTGTAATTTTGGAAATGAAGTTTCTATTGTATATCCCACAATATCTCGATTTTCTTATTATCGCGGAATTTTAAAAGTACAGTAGAACTCCAACTATCCGAATCAGTTGGGCCCGGACCCAATTTGGATAATTTAAAATTCGAATAATTAGATTTTTTCTTAAAATGGGTCTATTTTAATTTATTGTATATTGAAAATGGGAGAAAAAACTATTTTAAAAGAAAAAAGGTTTTAATTAATTAAATGAAAAGGCAAGACTTTTACATATGCTTCGTCTACACTAGCTTTGTGGAGAGAAGGACGTAGCGCGCGTAGACAGAATCATTATTTTGCGAATCGCAGTACGTTTTTTCCTGCTTAATTTTTTTTTTCTGAAATTCTGAAAGCGATTCGGATATTTAGCGATTCGGATAGTCGGGGTTCGGATAATTAGAGTTGTTCTGTATTTACATATTTTTGCGAGAAATGAAGTATTTTAACTAAATATCTATCTTGGATGTATTTACGGGGACTGAGCACTTGATACTTTTATTTTATTTTATCAGTTAGGTGGATAATGCTACCAAGAATTAAAATATAACATATTATTTATTTGTTTGATTATATTTAATGAATTTTTTTTATAATAAATCGGAAACTAACTTCATAAAAATGTCGGTTATTACATTACATTATATAAATCGGCAACTTAAACTTAAATTTATACCAAAGTCCCATCAAATATTAAAAAGAATGAACTGATTTTAAAAATATTAACAACTTTTAAGAAATTGTTAATGCGTGGATGTTCTTACGATGGAATTGATGAAAAACGGTGAAAAACATTGCATTGTGTAAAGTGATCACTTAAAATAGCTCGCGAAAACCATAAAACACGTTTCCTTTATGAAAAAAATTATCTCTTTGAGACTTCTATAATTTAAATTAAAGAAAAAGAAAAGCTTTTTATTCTCTAACATTCATAACTAACTCATTTGATGAAATGTTACATTTTTGATCTAAAAATTCATATTCCATGATTTTTTAAGCTATAGGTTGGTAAATAATTAAAATTTCATAGTCATTTTTCTCTGTTTTTTCTTTGTTTTTTTTTTACGAAAATGTGGGTTTTTATTATTTATTTATATCATAATTTATACTCTAGACTGCAATTTTTTTAGAGCAATAACTAAGATAGAACCTTTGATACAAAGTAATAAACTGGAGATTATTTAGAATAATTAATAAAATATAAGCATTAATCGAGAGGCCGCGGCCAAAAAATCGTTTTTGGTGTTCTAGGCGGCGATAATTTTTAATGAATATTTATATGTAAACATAATATACGTGTAAAGAAAAGCATTTGTCTTTGTTTTTATCTTGATATAATTTATGATTGTAAGCATAGTGATGTTATTAAAAAAGAGTAAATGTTGATTGTTACCAAAGGTGATGTTATGAAAAAAGTGTGAGTTGATTTAACAAATAATTTATTTCAAACATATAAAAAGACTAAAGGTTTTAAATGGTGTTTCTTCTATTTTTACAGGTGAGTGAATTTTTTTATTAATATATATGTAATTAATTAAATGTAAATTTGTATGTTTTGATAAACAAATCGTTTATTTTTACAGAATCACAATTACGTCTTTGTTTTATTAATCAAGAGTGCATTATCATTATATACGTATAAAGTAAACTTTATTATCTTGAATCCGTACTGAGAAAATTAAGAAATATTCAATATTAATAAAGTTATAATGTTTTAAATTTGCAAGAAATTTATACGTTTCTTCTTGATTTAAAAACGCTTTTACTTTATTTTAAGAGACGATTTCAAAGTATTAAATGTATCAATAAATGACGTAATCATAAAACAGAATGCCGTCGGCAGCAGCGTCATTGCAGTCTAGAGTATACAATCTGATATAAATGAATAATAAAAACCCACATTTTTGTAAAAAAAATGCCGAAATATGAATTTGCAGTAAATATGCCGCCTCAATATTTCCGTCTTCCTTCTAATCATAACTATAAATGCGAAAAATACTGTTCCATCTCAAAAAAAATTAAACTGGGTGTGGAATCAGGCATTATTTTATTTTATTTTTATTTGGTCATCTGAGAGTGTCAAATACCTATATGGTAAGAAAAGAGTACAAAAAATAGTTGCACGTCTCCCACTGTCAACATTAACATAAAAATATTCATTTAACATAGATAGATGAAAAAATATAAACCTTAAAATCACGTAAATGAAAAAAATTTATTTAAAATATGTCAATATTCAGAAAATTTCATTTCAATAAACAAAAATTTCATATCAATAAATATTTTTATAATTATACCACAAACAAATATTTTTCCTGCGCAAATATTGCCGCGGGCAGACATGCCAATATATTTCACCTAACAAAGTTTTGGTAAAATTTAGTAAAAAATATTTTACCAAGGCTTTTAATTTCAGTAAAATACATAGTTAATATTGAATCAATCAATGATACAATCATTCAACTACATAATTTATTTTCCAAGGCAGACGATCTTACTTAAATTTTTATCAAAGTATTGATTCAAACTCAAATATAACTGAATATTACACATATGAAATTATTGTTTACGGCATACATTGGTTAATTTCTTCATCTAAAAATATTTTTTTCAGTTTCAAAATGGAAATTTCAAAGAGGAGTTATATGCTGTCCCGAGAAGGTGACGCGCGCAGCTCTTTAAAATTCTCATCTCGCTAGGGTTTCTCTGAAATGCTTATAATTTTATTATTGTATGATGTAATTTCTATGATATAGCGTTTCGAAAAAAATTGATTTATTTTGTGCAAATGGGAGTAGTTAAGAAATAATTTTCCTTTTTTTTTCCAAAAAATCTTAATTAAAATTTGTTAATAAGCAAACGATGCATATTATCCTAAAATAAGTTGCCGAAATTATGGACCGTATTGCGAAATTAAAATGGCAATGGATACTAAATGGGCACTCAGAATCCTACAGTGGAGACCCTGGACGAAAAGTAGAAGCATCGGAAGACCTCCTAAAAGGTGGTCTAATGACATAGTCCAGCACGCAGGAAGAACCTGGATGCGAAGGGGCAGAAACAGAGATAAGTAAAGGAAAACGGAAGAGGCTTACATTCAGCAGTGGAGGGAAAAAGGCTGAGGAAGAAGAAGAAGAATAAGCACATTATCAAAAATCGTACGCTACATCATTATTAATAAGTCGTGTGCAAAATTTGAAAAAAATTGGCTTGGTGGTTAATGTTTTTTGTAATAGTTAATATCATTTTCAAGAGACTGGAAGGGGAGTTTCAAATAAAAACCAAAAGAATAATGTATGATAATGCGTTACAAAATTTATAATTACGCAACTTCAAATTGCTATTACTCAGACAATGATTTTTAAAATTGATTTCCATAACATGGCATTCAAATATTAAAAATATGTGTAAAATTTTTACTTCCCTTTGAAATGGAACCAGCAGCTATATTCAGAATTTCACCAAGTAAAAAAAAAAATCGAGTAAAAAATGATTATTCAGCGAGAATAAAAAATACGTTTAAATTTTTAATATTGACTTTCATTAATTTATTTAAAATTTTGATGTTAGCTGTATGAATGAAAATATGTAAGTTTAGAAAAAACACTAGAAAGTTTTCAACTTTTTCTTTTTTCATCAAATTTTCATAAGAATTAAAATAACGAATTTACTGTAGAGGCCTCCGCAATCTACAAATAATAAAAATCAAAATTTATGGTCAGATTTGGATTTGGAAATTTCCCATTATATTTAGATTTAAATTCTTAAATTTGATAATACGTCAAACCAAATGGAAGAAGAAATTATACAAAAACTAGCAGTTGAGCAATCGGTTATCATGCTATTCTTTATCCATGTTTCTGAGACTTGCGTTCCTTTTTCATGTGGCTAAAAACCTATATCGTCAAAACACTTATCTTTACTTTCAAAACTTTAACGTTCAACATACATATGTCAACTTAACATAGAAATGAATATTCATGACTGCTTACTTGCATTGTCAAAACATACAATTTGTTTCGAGTTTCGCCCTAGTTTGACATTTCATCTTCACCTAGAAATCAATATCTACCACATTTTTTGATTGTTGCTCTCGCGTCACGTCAATTATTTGCATGCCAGGAGATAAAATAAAATTAATTTAAGAAAATATAAATCGATGATATAATATAGATGACATCAAAAACATCCCTAAAAGATAAGCCAAAGTCTTATATAAGATTATTGAGAGCCTATAAATTTAAACCTAAAAATATATGTTATTTGCAATATCTACTAATCGTAAATTTATTTATATTTCAATTAAGATAAATTGCAGAAGTCTCTCAAAGACGAAGCTATTTATATGAGAAGTGGGGTGGGGGCGTGGCTACAGTTATGACTACAGTTATGATTTGTTTGCTAGAATAAGTAATGGATAGTTAGTATGCGTTCGTCCTGACGAAGTAACAGTGGTATCAAAACATGTGGTCACTACAAAGTTATTTAATTAATGAATAAATAGTGATTTATTTATATATTTTTCGTTAATTGTCCGAGAGCTTTAATATAACATACACATGAATATATAACATTCATATAATAATATAAAGTTGTTTCACAAATAAAAGCCAATTTTAAATTTAAAATTCACCTAAACTGACAAAATATTTATTATATAAGTTAACACTTAACTTTACACATAACTTACATAATCTGTATTAAACAAAGTTAGAGGCATTTGATTCTATGCATTTTTGCCCACGAATTTAAAGCTTATAATTTATGCCTATCAAATAAAAGTCGGGTGGATTAAATTCAAGAATTCCTTAAATTTTCTGCTGTTGCTCGGTTATTGATTTTTTTTTGCAGTAAATAGTTATAGAAGTTCTTGAAAAGGCGGAAGTTGAGGAAGTTGTCGATAAGCAAGGTGGGTCCACTTCGGTTAGTCAGTGCTTGTTGTTTGTCGCGTATTTTCTTCAACTAATGTTTTCAATTCGTCGTTTCTCACAGTAACAGAACTTTCTCGAGCCTCTTCATCTTTAAGACTTAGGTCTCTGTTCCTTAGCTTTTCAACCAATTCGTTCAGAAGTGGCTCCTTCACTTTATGCTTGGTTAATATTGCGTGTTCCTTAAGATGCATAATGTCTATTTTAATTTCATGTAACAAAATGACGTGTTTTTAAATTTGTTGGAAGAATTAAAAACTGCAAATTAAATTTGCATTAATTTAATGTGATCGTTTTTATAAATTAGATTTCTAACTACCAAAAAAAATGAAGTTATATAAATATAGAAGAGATTAACCTGAAGGAAACTTAAAAAATTCAAAACAAACATACATTATTTCAATATTTCAACATGACGTTTCTTCGTATTCAAAATATTTGATGGATTACTCAATTTGAATGCCTTCCGTGAATTCACATCTTTGTTTATACGTAAAGTCCTGTACAAAATATTAAATCTAAATTGTATTAAACAAAATAATGAAATGTGTATTTATATAAAATATAACAAAATGATATATTTCTAAAATTTGTAAAGGATTTCGTATATGTGTGGATTTTTTGTGCACCACAACATACACAAAAACTAGATCAAGGTTATGGAATACACTTGTATATCATGAAGATGCGTGTTAGATTTTTTTACCTTCAAGAAAATCGTCCCGAACTGAATATTCTCCTCCTAGTTTCGTATTTTGTTCGAACTGTATTTACTTTTGGAATTGAAAGATTTAAATTTTTTACTTTGGGCTGAGGAAGAAGGAATTTTTAATACATGTTGCTAGAAGAGAAGGATACAACCTGGAAAGACAACCATATTGCTGGAACAGAGAGATAAAACCATTTTTGTAAAAGAGAGGGAGAGAATCTGGAAAAATTAATGAACACCGAGAAGGTATTAGAGAAGCATAAACTTCTTGTTTTGCTTTGTATGATTTCTAATATATATAAAATTATTTTTTAACACTGAGCCGTGTTTTGGTTGTTAAGAATTTACAAAATTTATTGACATAAATTGTTGATATGTCGTTGTGCATTTAATGTACGGTTGTGATGTGAAAAGTAAAGCTGCCAATATGCCGGCGCTTGCCTAGTTTGGCAGTTATGAATAAATTCAGTGTGCATTACAAGTGGTAGAATTTGTGCAAATAAATCAATTTATTACACGCGTGAACGGGGCGAGTAATTCTCCTGCGGCGCGCGGAGCCATTGTATATGTTATGGCCTGGACTCCACTCTCGACACCCAGTACTCTGCCAATATTTATAAAGCCCCGGTTTTAGCATTGCATATGTTTAGTCAGCGGTCTCCTAAAGAGCTCAAAATAATAATTATTAAGAAAAAAAACACTGTTTTTTGTTTTTTTCCCATCTTCAGGTGAGGATAAATTGACAAGCCATCTACATGTACAATCGATTGTTCAAAAATAATATGTACGTCGACAAAAATTAACAATTTACTCCGCAGTGGGGTTTACCAACTTGTATTTTTGGGGACAACGATTTGGTGTGCATAGGTCGAACAGGCAGATTGATAGAAACTAGATTTACAGAACGTCAAAGGTGTCTCACTAATGATAACTTTTCAGAACACTTAACCATATAATAGAAAAAACGACGGTAAAAATATACATCCTACATATGGACTAATAAAAAATAATTTAGAAACACTTGAAATACAGAAAAACCTAAATACCTAAAATAATATCAACAATAATCAAATAAAACCCTTTAATTCATGCCTTCTTACAAAACCTAGATACTCTTTATTCCTTACTCAGGTTTTTTGGCGTGATTTTAAGAGAGAAAATGAAACATAGTCAAACAGATATTTGAACAGTTTGAACTTTTTGTAGTATTTGAATTTTTCTTGTTTTTATTTGATAAGAGCAGAATTAAACCATGGAGGGGTATTTAGAGTCTTGGATGAACTTTTGGGGTATAAAAGTATTAATAAGTATCCTGTAGAAATTATGTAGCGCTGAATCTAGGTTGCCAGTTGCCAGCAAGCCATGCCAGTCTGTTTTATTTAGTTTGCAATTTTGATTTAAAAAAAGAATTTATCGAATCTCGTCCAAAGATGTAGATTTTACTTCTCTCGCAAACTAGGAAAGGAAAGTTGAAAAAATAAATATCAGCGGATCGTTACATAACACAAGATCGAGAAAATGTCCGTTAGAGTTTGCAGTTTCATTGTATTGTGAGAGACCATAGAAGTGCATGGAATCGATAAAACGAGAGCTAACAGGGGACGAGTTATGAGAAGCTCAGACAGAGGTATTGCCTACTGATTTGATCTAGATGGTAAATTAAAATCACCCAAAATCAAAAAGTTATTTGTGTAAAATTTCAGAGTCAGAGTTGATAAAGCGTTGAGGAAACTTTCCATGTGTACTTGGTACACAAGATGTCTCGAAAGGTATATGCAGAAAATACGTAGATCGCTACGGGTCGAGCCTTTAGCTTGTAGTGGTGATCCACAAGGCTTCCGCAAGTGAATGCCAGTCAGGGCGGACGCGGGCAGCCAACTGGCGCCAGGCCGCCAGCAGCACTCCGCCGCCCAAACATTGACCTGTGCTAGCGTTATCACGATCGCGCCTAAATATATGGTAGCGTGCATCAAAAAATTTCTCGTGTGTGTGACAATTCTCATAGTGCAATCTGCTCATGATGGAATAAGAGATAACAATTCAAAACAAAACGATGTAGAAGAAAAGAGGATGTACGAGGAATAAAAATAAGATGATCCCCACCTATTCAGACCATAGATATGTAGATCTGAGTTTATTATCTATTAATACAGCCGATACAGTAGATCTGAGTTTATTATCTATTAATACAGCCGCAACCTGCAGACACTGATTCTATGATGATGGTAGATATGGATTTATGTAGCTTGAAAGCACAATTGCACTGATTTAAGGACACTCCTTGAGGTGATAGCCGACTAAGCACGGCATATGCTCATCCAAGAAGATAAAATACACTGAAAAACTATGATTTATCTATTTTTCGTGCAGCCGCGTAATTCACAAATATTGTTTCTAAATCGTGATCCTTTCAAAACTTTAAATAAATTAAAATACTTGGATAACAGCTCGAGGTTATTGTTGCAATTGTATTTCGTTACCAGTAACTTCGGCTTATACTAGTAACTTTGGCTTATTTTTTAATTACCCAATAAAATAATTTCTTATATTTGAACGGAATCAATTTAAAAATTCTACATTTTAAAGTTGTCAGTTTGGTACTTCACCTGTCGATGAGAGATTTTGTTACTCTTGAAACTAGGTAGTGGAAAATATGAAATATAACAAGTTAAATGTTTTTTTCTAATTAAATGGTCATCATGAATAATCTCTACAACATTTAAGCCAAATCCATTATTAATAGGTCAATTATTTATTGTTATTCGTAAATCAGGAAATTTTGAGCAATTAATGAAATAGTATACTTTTAAAACAAAAATTATATTAATAATATATCCAAGAATTCAAATTTCAAGTTAGAATAAGTATTAAATTGGTGTATGATTTTTAAGGTGAATTAATTGATTTTTAATTAAATTTATTTGTATTAGCGTAGGTACTTGTATAGATATGCAATTTTCTGTGTGTTTTATAATATTTACATAATTTAAATAATCCATTCTTAATAAATAATAGTTTTCGTGCTGTGTAGATATGACATGTTTAAAATGTTTTTATTTTCTTTTAATTTTGAATTAAACAAAACATAAATCATTTTGTGTAAATTTTCATTCAGAATTTTTGCCTTTAGCGTCGGAATATTAACTAAGTCGCGTGGTGACTTTAGATCCGAGAAATGTACCTTTTAGTGAATTATTGCACGACGTTCAGCCATGTAACAATAGCGTTTGATGGGTTATTACGAAGGTAAGTAATGTACGCTGTAGATAAATAGATACATTAGGAGGCAAACCGCGACAATACATATCTGAGTAGGCGTAGGAGAGTAAGTGTATAGAAGAGTAGGTGTAGAATATCGAGCTCGATACAAGTAAGATCCTTACGGAGTGGTTACCAAACTTCTGCCCCATCTACCCATTTCTCACGGTGGCTACTATAAATTCATCCCGTCCCCGTAGAGCGCGCCGTGCGATACCATGGCCTGAATTAATACAAACGCTTCCACTTTGTGGGATAATTAGCTTTCAGCGCGTTCCCCGCAAAATGAGCATTACTCCTGCGGAATTATCGACTATTCAAGAATTTTGAAAGGCCGAGTTTAAATCTCGACCTGGTTTCATTAATTATAGTCAAGGGTTCGCAAATCAGTTCTAATTTAACTGACTGGTCGACGCATTTCGTAACTTTTCCTACACCAAAATTACCAAGATAATAGATATAAATTCGTCTCCAGAAAACAGAGTAGTTCCACATTTTTTTTTAAATTTAAAACATGTTAAATTAGAGATTATCTCGGGTTCAACATAAAATAATTAAATATTATCGGTTATCCAACGTCACTTGGTCCTGAGAAAGACCGTTGTACTCCCGAAGTTTCATATAGATCACACTGTTCATGTCACTGAAGTATCGCTTTTATAAAATCGTGAAAACACGTCATTTAAGATCGATAGTTCATAGCAAAGTAAATTTAATTGTATAATTTGGTAATACTTTATTTGCATGGGGATATCAAATGTCAAAGAGAATAGTTACAAATAATAACACGATGAAAAATTACAAAGAGTAGTAGTGTCAATATCAAAAAATATAGTCAAAAAAATGTCTGGCACAAAGGCCTCTGAATAATCTGCACCAGTGCAGTTCCAAAATATATTATAAAACCGGAATATTAAAACTCATGAAACCGGATCTCACGTATGCATCTGAATGCTGGTGTCTCTGTGAGAAAGATGAATATACATTACCGGTCTTTGAACGTAGGATTCAAAGGATATTGAAGGCCAATAATTAAAACAGGGTGTGGCAAATATACTACAACTGCGTATTTGGTACAAAATTTTATGAACTCAACATGATCAAATGGCTGAGTCATTATAATAAAATGTAAATTTAGTTTTTATTATAATATTAGCCGAGTGAGATAACTAACTGTTATGTAAATTTTTTATTATATTATGACTTTCTACTATTGCTTTTCACTCTCTATTAAACCTTTTTATTTATTTTTGAATTTCTATTATATTATGTTTTCCATATGCTTCTGCTTGTTATTTGTTTGCTTTTTCTTTATATTATATTTATCTTCATATATTTGTTTCTGTATTTTAAGCATTTTCTTTCCACTTTGTCCTTATTATTTTTACATATTATTGTTTTTTTCTTTAAACTGTATATTCTTTTAATGAACACTTTACCTATATATTTATAAAAGCCCTCTAGAGCGTTAATAAATAATAATAAAAAATAAAATAAAATAAATATTCAGGAAAGTAATTTCTTTGGTTTCCACGTATATTTTATATTTAATCATTTCCTATCCTATCATTGCCTAAAATTTAGCCTACTAAAACACAATCCAGCCTAGATGAACATGTGACGAAAGTATAATATTTATGGATTTGATGTTGTTATATAGATATTTATGATGATTTAAAATGATGACTTAAAAAAAAATAAACTGGGTAAAAAATATAAACTCTACTATGTTTAATACTTCGTAGATTGAGGAGAAACTTGAGTATTAAAATATAAAATTATTACTTAACTCACGAAATAACCAAAAGGAGAGGAGGAGCATAATTTATGCTTTTAACATTTATGAAGAATGTGTTCTTGCAAAACTTATTTGTATGCTGGTGTATGCTAGTAGTTAGCTGATATTGTTAAAGGCCGGTGATGGGTAAATCAGAGTGGAAAAATTTACTATAGGAGGCCTGACACTGCGCTATTCAGATTTTGACTATTGAAAGTTTTTTTTCACTGGAATAAGTTTTAAAAATCTCAAAAGTTATAACGGGACTTTATTTTAAAATCACAAATATATTTGTAAAAAAAAAAACAAATGCTAAAATAATATAAATGGTGTCGACATCAGACTCCTTTCTTTTGAAATGACAGAGAATAAACGTGTAAATAATACTTGCTTTTAGACAATTTTTCAAGAGCTGATTTTATTTAATCAACAGAGAATTATTGTGGAATCAATCAGAAAAACTGCTCTTTTTTGGTAAATTTCTATTATGAAAAGTCAAAGAGATACCGAAGATACAGATTTTTAAAAATCCAAAGGAATATCTTCTGTATGGAAAGGACTCAAAAGGTTCGCTTTAGGCGGATTGAATATTTGTTTGTTAAAAAAATAGAAATGTGTACACGGAATACGCAGCATTCTTTTCTTATTCTTTCTATTCTTCTTAGCATATATTCTTAGCATATTCAAACAAAGGTAAACGCTTGTGCTGTGACAGTGGAATTAACTTGCCGGTCTCCTGGAATTATTCCCATAGTGTTAGTGCGTATTAATTAAGTCGGTGTTTATTATGTATTCTAATGAATTTTACCTTAAAAATATTTTTATATGTATGTAGATATATTTTGAGAACACGTATTCTCAGGACATATAAAAATATAGACTAGAGTATGAAAGGAGTTAAACAATAAAAATACTGAATTTTGGGCTATTCAAGTATATACTTTTAATAATTCTGAAGATAACATAGAAAAATTAAAATTAATTATGAATTAATTGGATTATAAGTATGTTCATTTTGTTGATTGTCCTTGCGTTTCAGAATCGGAGAAGAGGTTTTGTGTGAACGCCTCCCCGTTCCGCTCGCACTAAGCGGACACGTCTAAGTGAGCACAGCCAATTTAGCATTCAAAAATTTAAAACATGTGTGGCGAAACTTTAGAGCTGATATGGAAGCTATTTCTCATAGAACGACCCTGGGTATGTAGTGGATCCCTCTTCTCTTCTATAAACATTAAAAATAATATTGCTTAATACTCCACATTAAAATATTGTGGTATCACACTCGTATATCTATGTATACAAAATAGTTAATGAGAAAAGACTACAAATATCTCTAGTATTGAATAAATGAAAGGTTTTTATATTTGGAACATAAATAGAAAATTAAAAATTTTGATACGTGGATGTTCTTACTATGGAATTAGTGAACGGTGCTTTGTGCAGAATGTTGTGTGCTTAAGCCAGCTCATAGAGGTATTAAGCCTTAGCCGATCGCAAAAAAAGAATTCCATACACGTTTCCAATATAAATATTTTCGTCCCTGTGAGACTTCTGTAATAATTTTTTTTTTCCTTATTTAATTCTAGATAGCATATATTTTCCTTATTTAATTTTAGATAGCAATATCCAAAAAAATTAATGTGGTCATTGAGGATAACTTATTTATAATGTATTTATTTATGGTTCTTGTGTTTAATTTGAAGAACTCCATATTTATTTTTAGCGAACTCTAAAAGCAAAACACCTAAATTAGAAAACAGTGGCATAAACAAATTAACATATAATCATAAAGATTGCAATGCCACATATATAGGACAAACGGGAAGGTCATTTTTAACTAGAACACATGCGCTGCCATAAAAATAAAAATTTGCGGCCCATTTATTAAATAAAAACCACGTTCCGCTAGGTGAAAACGAGCCAACACCTTTACATATAGAAACAAAAGGTTTTAGGATGAATTCACTTGAGCAACTAGAAATAAATAAATATAAAAAGGATTCAAATATTAAACTTTAAAATAATCAACAAAAAATGATCTTCTCTCCACTTCTCAATATCTTTAAAAAACCCAAAATCAAGGACATAAATTAAAATAAAATTTATAAATAACACTTGCAGAAAACGGGGAATTTTGATAATTAAGCATAACGTTAACCGAGGCACCTTTAATGATAAGTGCCCGGGAAAAAACGAACATTAATGTAGGGCTTCACCACAAATATCTAATTACTCTAAAGGGGAAGGGGTAACTTAAAATTTTATAAATAAGTCGTTTTTTACGTGGTGTATCCACTATTTGATAGTGGCCTTACAAGCCGAAACAGCTATAACACCTAAAAATACTTAACCCGTAGAACTTAATAATAATATTTATTAAAATTTAATTTATTTTAAATTTCGCTAAAAATAAATATTTATAATGTACTGAATTCTAGATTTTTAGGAAACATAGCCTATAAATGATTAGAAAACAAGGTTTGGAAATGAATAGATTAATAAAATCAAGAATTTAATACATTTTATATTATTATGCACTCAAAACATTTACTTTTATTTTTTGTGGATATCTTTATTTAACGGAATATGATAAAATAGACAATACGTTTTTTTTCGATTGTTGAGTCCGAAAACTGGTGTATTTAAGAAAATGCTTAGGCATATACATGCAGGAACTAAAATGATTTTAAAGCCGTGAACTCCACCAGGCACTCACCTATACCCTAATGAATGTATTTGAATACATTAAACCTTAAATACTTTATTCAAAGAGAAAATAGGAAACCGCAAGTAGTTTTAACAAGAAAACCGCTACATTTTCATCAGCCTGCTTGAATTAAAACATTCAGTTAGCAAACATTATTTAAAAGTAAGTAAATTATCGCGAGCACATTAATGAAAGATATTCACTAGTAAGATTTTTCAATACTACCTGTCGTACAAAATCACCTCTTTCCTCGCATATATTTTAAACTATCTGTTTGTACCCGGTGTTGCACGGGTTAAGGATTAAGTTGAAAATAAATTTGTGGGGGGACACAAAGCTTCGATTCGAACGTTAAAGATTTCCATCAAAAATATATCAAGAAGAGGAGAAAGGGTAAAAGAGGAGGGAGAAAATGTTGCCTATGTTACCCGCCGAGTCCTAAAGAATAAGTTCATAATTTTGAGACCGATCAGTCAAATTATAGAGATTTCAATCAAAAATATATCAACGGGAAAGAAAGGGGTAAAAGAAAGGGAAGAAGTGTCTCCTATGTTCCTCGCCAAGTAATAAGGCATAAGTTTCCAAATTTTGAGTCCGATCGGTCTAACATTACGTATTTGCATCGAAAATTTATCAGGAGGTAGGATTTTAGGAGGAATTTAGGAGGAAGAGAAAGGGGTAAGATTTTAGGAGGAATTTAGGAGGAGGAAAAAGGGGTAAAAGAAAGGGAAGAAGTTTCTCCTATGTTACTCACCAAGTAATAAGGCATAAGTTTCCAAATTTTGAGTCCGATCGGTCGAACATTACGTATTAGCTTCGAAAATTTATCAGGAGGAGTGGAACAGGTAAAAGAATAGGAGAGAAATGTAAATATGTTACCCGCCGAGTCCTAAAGAATAAGTTTGCAAATTTGGAATCCGATCGATTGAACGGTACAGATTTGCATAGAAAATATATCAGGGGAAGGAAAAGGGGTAAAAGAGTACGCGGGAAATGTCACCTGTGTAAACCGCCAGGTCCCAAAGCATAAGTATCCAATTGCATTGTATAGAGAACAGACAAACAGACATTGAGTTTTAAAGATATAGATAATTTTATTATATGATAAAATAATGTCTCGTATACCACACTTTTGTCGTGATAAAATAATACCTCTTATTAGACCCACACTTTTATCAAAATCGGTTTTTTGTGTGTCTTTAAAATGTGTGGATTCGTAATCTGGCAAAAGCTTACATCTTATTTTCAAAACAATTATTTGTGTCTCTTATTCCATTAAAGCAATTCTACGTATTCTAATAATTGTAAAGAATATAGAAATTATATATTTTTTTGCCTCCCTGGTACAATTTTTTTATTAAGTGGCGGTTTTATCATGAGCGATATATTTTTAACGTAACTATTAAAGTACTTAATTTATTGGTATGTGAAGTTGTGTTTTATGGTTGTTTTATTGAATTAAGATTATTCTTATCCACTTTGCGTCGAATTTATAATATGCACATAAATAATATGCAATATAAATTGCACTCGAGATGAATGAATGGTGACAATTACAAAAAAATAAACTTGTGGAACTAAACACCGGTTATTATTATGACCTTCAATGTATAAACTTGAAATGTAAATGATACATAAATTTAAAAAGGAAAAAAAGCATGAAGTAGAGTAGATGCAAAGGAGTAAAATCTTTGTCTCAGAGTTTGAGGTTAGAACTTACTCCTTTTTAATTAATAATTACCGTCACATGACGCATTTTTAAAGTAAAACATTCAGTTAATTGTATATAGTTTTCAATTAGGTTGCTGGTCTATTCATCTTGGAAATCTTATTAATCAAGTTTTCATCAAGATTATGTCGATTACTCTTTTTTACGTGTTCTCATTTAGCATCCTTGGTCGTCGATAAGGCTTCGGGGAAGATCGCCTCAGAGATAGGAAGTCAACATCCGGAATTGACACGAGAAGACTAAAGAGTACTAGGGAAGCCTGCAGTAAGTGGACGCAGGGTGAAGATAATGACCGTAATATATTTAAATATTTATCATTTCTGTAAAAAAACCTTCAAACATAAAATAGTGATTAACTTTCATCATTTTCGTACCTGATTAACAAAAAACAGGTACGACAACTGCACTTGTTAACCAATCAATCTGTCTTCATCAGCTGTTTCTTTCAGTTTAGTCTGAAACGGTCTACTGGTCACCTTTCCTTGAGAATTGCCAAGAAAATATATATACCGGGCGTAACAGAGCTAATCTCCAATACTTTATTGGTATTTTTGTCTTTAATATGAATCAGAAATGTTCATTAAAAGTGTCTTTTCATTATTTTTATTATTCATTAATTTCTTTCATTATCACCTTATATTCAGTATATAAAAAAACATTCATAAACATATCAATAGTTATATAAATAAGAGAATTTAAAGTTCTGCATATTATTTTATCTAAAAGTCATTAAAATAACTTACATCATGTATTAAAAATTCATTCACTCTAATGCAACAGAAAACAAAATGATTTAAATTTTGAAAAAAGTTCTAGTTTAAGTTTCTTCAATGTTTGGTAATTTGATTTATGATTTGAATTGGAGTAAATAAATTTTTAATATTTGATTGATGTTAGTTATATGATAATTGAAGTTTTGCAGAAAATAAACCATTTAAGCATATTAAAAAAAAACACAAACTTCGAAGGCGATTATCTCCTTGGCTATTGATATTAGGACATTGTTGCTTGAATGTATTCGACCCATAAATTGAGTCAGAAACCTCCCTGTCAAGTATTGTGGACTAGCTCTGTTACATCCTGTAGTTTTATAAATATTGTCGTTTTGTCAACATTTCGTAATTGAAATATTTCTTATTGATAAAGAAGAAAATACTGTTTAAAAAAAACGAGCGAGCCTTGCAGTAGTTGCATATGATGTGTTATATTTGAAAATTACAATTTAAAAATATTAACTGAGCTGCAAAAGAAACTAAAATCAAAATTTAAAAAAGGTAATACCTATATATTTATTAATTAGTAAATACAAATAAAGAAAATGTATGTGCATTTATTTATTATTGAATTTTGCTGCACTAGGTAGGTACCGTATTGATCTACATACGCTTTTTTGTTTAGAAATGTTTTTGGTCAATGATACGTTTTTATTTATTTTCATAGATGGCGGTAGTGTGCCGCCATACATATTATATGAAAACTTTGAATAAATACTTTAAAATAATCATATTAATTACATAAAATTTGAGAATGGGTAGTTATCGTTTACATTAATGTAAGGAAAAAATTAAGTATTTATTGGAAAGTTTCGAAGATAAAAGGCAAAATATATCAAAGTTACAACATCCACACGCATGATACCAGTCGTGTATATATATATAGCCAAAACTTTCACTATCGAAAGTGTGCGTCTTCGCTGTGATGGCACTTGCTGGACATTGATTTGTATATAAACGATGATTTTTTTTCCATGGCGCGCGCTCATTGGTTAAATGAAATTGCGAGCGCTTCCCTGGCATCTTATTTCCTGTTACGAATTTCCAGAAGAAAGCGAGAAGAAACAACGAGAACATGTTAACAACAAAGTTATCGTTTAACAACAAAAATTACCATTAAATTGGGTGAAAATGTAAATATTCTAAGTTTATATTTAATCACTAATGTTTTGAGAGGAAAATTATCTCTCATCGATATATAAATTATTAAACTACTTGAGTGGAAATATAAAATTGTAATTAAACTCACGTAGAGGTAACATAGTTATTTAGAATGTTTCTTACCCAAGTTAATGATCATCGTGAATGGTCTCTAAACGCGTCAATATATAAATATGTCAATATATAAAAATTACCGAATTTCTTATCAGCTACAATAAGTACCTACATTTTCAATTATGATACTATTAAACGGTCAAAATCGATGGAATTTTAACGATCACTTAATTTGCTACACAATTTGTCTACTACCGTATTGTCTTTAAGGTTCTATCATCATACTCTAGATAAAAATGAGTACACTTAAAACCATGAGATACTTGTATGGAAGCATTTATTGGGTGGCTTAAGTGATCACTCGATACAATACAACGTTCACCAAATCCGACATAAGAACAACGTTTCATTTTTATAATCCGATATATTGTTACGGAGTGGCAAGTAAAAGGAATTCAGCACTGTCCGAATTCCTTGTAATATGTCACAATACTATCGAAGGAGAACGACTTATAACAATTTAGGGTGACTTACAACTTTCGGAAAATGTCTACAAATAACTAAAATGCCCTGTACAATAGAGAAGCAACGAGTACCTTCTCCTAAACACTATAAAAATCTAAAAAGTACGAAAATACCAGTATTTTCGAGTATAAATACGGATCTTGACCGCGACGCAAGAGTTGTCGTATTTGACAGTTTGTTGAGTGCCAAGTACGCGCGAGCCGCAAGACGACTCCCAGGGTGGCCAGTTCTGAGATAATCGAAGCGAAATAATCGAGCGAGTACCTAATTAGCGAAATCAATAAGTGCGATAAATACTACGTGCGAGAGTTAGACGGAGTATTCAAATGAATGTTAAATACATGTTACTCAGCGATAATAAAGTGTTCGTTTACAAGTGATATATTACAAAATAGTGTAATTTAAAGAAGAGCGTTAAGTTTAATTCATTTTCAGTGACTTTGTACATTGAAGAATTAATTAATGATTAATTAATAAATCGCTTATTAATTTCCAGTATTTTCATTCCCGCAGCCACAACACGTGACAGTATGCATGTTGTTTATCTGTTTTAATCCAAATATTTGAAGAAACTATTCTATAGCCATCTTTGGTCGAAAATTCGTAATTCCAATGACATAGTGTACATAATATATATCGCCGCTGGTAATAATACCTCTATATTTTTAAGTAGACAAAATCCAGTAATTATATTCTCAGAACACACATAAAAATATTGTTTATATACTCCCTGTTACTTACCTGACTTTTTTCTATTGGAGGCTACACGTTGTAGGCTTGTACGATGTACTATGAAAATAGATAATGACGACGTTTGTGTCGGTAGGCAAGTTTACATCGACCTAGCTACCGAGCCGGCGTGCATTGTCGCTGCCTAGCATTGCGAGAAGGCGTGTATCTTTGGAGTGCAATCTCTCTTTTCATTCCGTCTCCCGGTCGCTAACCACGAGCTGACGCGACGCAGCTTCTGATACAAGCGCCACCCACCCTCCGCGCGCGGAGCGTGACAGGGGATCCAACCGGAGTGATAATCTGCGAACTTCCTCCGCCTGTGAATTTCTCGAGTTCTTAGTCTCGCGTGCGAGGCGTCATCGGGGACTGCGTCATTTTGTGCGATCCCCAGTCGATTAGGTCAATATGTTCCGCGGTTTGAAAGTTTAATTTCGCTGCGGTGAAAGTTTGAAACTATAATATGTACACATTATTTCTTCGCGCTTCTGTCCGTGAGAGCGTCGTTATTAGTAATGGGGCAGGTACAGTTATTTCTTGTACCTAGAGGACTAGTATAGTTCGCCTAGGATGACACGATAAAATAAAGGATGGCATTTACTAGAAATACCAGTAAATCATGTAAATGTGTTGAGATATGAATATGGAAATAATTATAAGGTATGAATATATTAGAGATATGAACTTGGAATCCTACTTAAGATATATATAAATTTAATTTATATAAATTAACTCTGTAAACACCACTTATTTATTGAAAAAATTCAACATGTTTCGAAACCAATGGCTTCTTAGTCAGGATTACAAAAATAAAATTTAAAAATCGAAGTATAGATCAAAATATTAAAAAGTTATATATGGAAAATGATAATAAAAAGTACCTACTCAATATTGTTTTTCACGTTAAGTAGGTACTTTTTATTATTATTTTCCATATATAACTTTTTAATATTTTGATCTATACTTTGATTTTTAAATTTTATTTTTGTTATCCTGACGAAGAAGACATTGGTTTCGAAACATGTTGAATTTTTTCTATAAATAAGTGGTGTTTTCAAAGTTAATTTATATAAATTATAATTATGTCACCACAAAATAATAATTTTGCTATATTTAAAGAATAAGATATATTTGGTTCGTTAGAAAAAAGCAAGAACGTTCTCTTCAATAAACCTCTATAACGAGATATCATCCAGAGTCGGCAACCTTGATATAACTTTTATGACGCGGGCTCAGTTCAAAAGTGAAATCTTAATAACCGTCGCGTAAACGTCGGTGAGCATGTAATACGTAAAGCGTGCAATGCATCGTCATAGACACACGGTGTTGACCTTGGAACCCGTGCACTCGTGGAAATCATAAACTTGTTTATATAGAAATCCTTCCTAAATTGTAATTATTAATTTTTGATATTCTTTATATTATAGAGAATATTATTCACAATTTATTTATCACCAAGACATTTTTTACTTTTATCTATTATTTATTTATAAAAAAGTGTATTGTGTATTATATAAAAACTTGCTTATCAAGAACTTATTCCTAAATTGTGATTATTGATTTCCGATATTTTTTTTCATTAAGGCATTATTTATTTTTTATTTATCATAAAAAGTGTATTTCGTATTGTATAAAAACTTATTTATTCATTACTTATTATCAATGTATCGTAAAAGTGTATTGTGTAATTACGTTATTTTCAAAAATTTCACAAAATCTTTTTACTTTGTACTCTAATGTCACTTTAGGACAATCTATTAGGGTTACTGATGACCTTCTTCTTCAAACATAGCAAAATAATTTTGTGCCATTATTAATATAATTAATAAAAATGAACTTAGTTTTCAACACCTTTTTATTGAAAATATCAACATGTTTCGGAGCCCATGGCCCCTTCGTCAATTACAATTGTATCCTGACGAAGGAGCCATGGGCTCTGAAACATGTTGATATTTTCAATAAAAAAGTGGTGAAAACAAAGTTTATTTCTATTAATTATATAATTAATGACCTGTTAACAGTCTGTTTGTTAAAAATAAAATAAAATAAATGTTCAGATAAAATAGTATTAAGTTTTAGGTAACGTTTGAGTATTGTGCATGCCGGTTTCATTGAGTATTCATTATTATAAAGCGGAAAATCTGTTTGTGCAATGCTGTAAAATCTTTATAACAAAGCGTTCTGATAGCCTGCGCTCGTCGTTAAATACGTACAACTTATACTGTGTAGAATTATAGGTTAATCCAGCTTTATTCAGCCCAAAAATTCATTTCCATCATGAAGTTTTGAAATATCCGTCTATCTGTCGAAAAATAAAACTAGACATAGTAATGTTTGTCACAGAAAGACAAAGTAAGTTGTTCGACTGTTTCGCGAAAAATTTTAAAGGATAGGTACAGTACGGAGAAAATTATTTTTTAGTTTAAAGACTTGCTTTGAATAAATAATTTTAATTATAAGATTTGTGTTGGATATTTTCTGTTTTGAAAGCACTATTTTTTTAAGCATTTCAGTGACATATAAGTGAACATGTAATTAATATACATTTTTCAAGGTAAATTTTTTAGTTTTTTTTTTTATATATTAAGTATTATATTATTATTATGGTTAGTTGTTAATTTTATATGAAAGATATAATTTTATTATATTATCAATAGATAGAAATATTTAGAAATTTACATAATTTAAGGATCCTGGGTTGCGTTTTACTCAATGACTCAACTAAATATTTTTTAAGTCAGTGCTTTATGCTGGACTATGGCTTCCTTATACAAATAGTTCTTTATTTCTTCTCGGGGTAAGCAGGTATCACAGAAAAAAAGCGTGGTTTTTAAACAATCCGATTCACTTGATTACTCTGTATTTCTACTACCTTCAACACAGATAAAAATGTTAAATAAAAATTATGAGAGAAAGAAATATACTTATATTATATAAACTTTTGTAACATTTATCAAAACAAAATGATGGTTGTTGAATACGAAAACAAAAAAAAATCTAATATATAATATTTGGTTGAAGCATTGTCTTGAGTAAATGTGACAAAACTTTGTATATCTCTATATCAAGATTCTCGCTTGCGTAGCCTCCCGACTATATCAGACGCCCTCCCTGTATGTGTGTTATTGAGAAATATTGTTTTTTATATTCCTTCTAGGAGACTTGGCGTCGCATGAAGAAAATTTAATCGTTAGGAACTTCGCAAAATATCTCTTTTATTTTGATTTGAAATATTAAAACTATTCATCCTATGTTGATCGGTGCGAATGTTAGTCGTGTGCGACGTATAAAAATATATTTCATTCCATTTTTGGCGATCACAAGTTTTGCCACGTTCGTAGTGGATATAAATATGTAGATTAAAGTATCTCAACGAGAAGTATTAATGTCGTTGAAAAAATGCAAAGAAGTAGTGACTGGGACAACCAATCATTTGAATTTGAAATCAAACCAAATCATTGCTATGTTATAACTTTAATCACAATAAAAACTTATTCATTATTATAAAAAATATATATTAATGTGTAACTATCTAATACTCTATTTATAACACAGTATTTTTGAGTATCTACCCATGTTAACTTTTGTTTCAAGAACACAGTTACTAGATTTTTGTCTAGCGGGTCATTATAAGATATATTATGGATGTTTCACAGAGATGAATCTATTTATATGAAAAAAAAGGTATGAAAATCTTTGTGACCAAAAATCTAGTAATGTGTTATTGGAAAGAAATTTGAAAATTCATTTCGAAAAAAAAACATTCTCAAAAATATAAAAACTGGTCTAAAAAGGAAAATGAAATAATTTGTAGTCATATTCTAGTGTACAACTATGTTAAAAATTAGGATGAATGTCATACATACATAAAAATTAATATTATTTAAAACTCTGGTCAAAAAATAGAATTCCGACCATAGATGGCGATAGTTTTTATTAAATAAAATGAAGCGAGGTACATAAATACCACATATTCTGCTTATTAAATTTAATAGATACGGTGGTCGATCATGGGTGGAACGGGTGAATATTGTGTAAAGTGATCACTCAAGCCAGTCATACATGGCTTTTAACAGAGCCATCCTTCAATACTTATAGTTTCTGATCGTGCCAGGTCTTTCGCGGACGAATTCCTCTATTCCTTTTGCCTTCAACACTCGCTCCATATATTTTCCTAACCACCCTGTCTTCACTCATACTTCTACATGACCAAACCCCATACAGTCATGTATAATATATATATAATATATATATGATATAGGAATAGAGATGGAGATATAGAGAGATAAGAGATCTCTATATATATATAATATATATTGATTCCATTTAATGTTGGGTATGTAGTATAACACAGATTTTTTTTCAGGTTTCAGGTTCAAGATTTTTAAATAATATAAAACCGATCGAAAGGCAGCTTTACCTATTAGATCTCAATATCCGTTATATATTCCCTTTCTTCCAACCGCTTTAACTTCGTTGATGCAACATTTAATATATAAAATAAACTAAGAATAGAAAAAGTTTAATTACAATATGACAAATGCTGTTTTGATTTGTATATAATAATAATATTGCTTCATTAAATAAATATCTATAATTCTGGAGAATCGTTATGGTATGCTATGAATATAGTGGAGATGTATTCATATCACAGATTTGTATATAGATTAAATATATAATTTTATTAAAAAGATAAGATAATTAAATAATATTAATAATTAAAAAGGATTATTAGATAACGTGGTGATTTTGAACGAACGAAAAAGATATTGATGGCATCATAGGTAGATGACGTCCGCGGAAATCTTACGCATGACCAGGTAAACCAGATTCTGGATGACGGTCCTATTAGATGTTCCAAAAATCAACGAGAGAACTAAGAAGGGGTATAAATGCAGATGAGGCGAGAGTTGTGTGTTAGAATTAGCAGAATGTAGCGAGGAAGCGACGGATGGTAAGTTAGTGAGTTAGCTTCCTGTTCGTTTCTCTAAATTATTCGCTATGGAATACAGAATGGTAACTGAAATATTAACCTCTTGTATACAGTATCTTTAAAATAAAGAGCGATATCTACTCTTCACAGCGATAATTAATTATATAAAATATTGAAAATATCAACATGTTTCAGGACCAATGATTCTTCATCAAGATACAATGTGTACTAATAAATTAAAAATCAAAAATTAAAGTATCGACGGTAAAAATATAAAAAATAATATATGGGTAATTAATAAATAATTAAGTATTAACATGAAATGATAAGTATTTATTAAAAGGGCCTGGTTATTTATAATATTAAATTTACTACTTAAACTTTTTGTTATTTCCAAAATTCATTATTCAATAAACTGTAATTCTGTATAATTTGTATGTAAAATTATTAAGCACAAATTATTATCCATGGTTATATAAAGAATGATCCATTTCAAAAAGAAGATTGGCAATTTCGCAATTATTATTGCATCTTAAATACTTTATTTGTTCCTTAACTCTAAGATAAAATTTCTACACATATATAAAAGTAATTACAATCATTACAAATCAATTTTTAAACACCGAATTTAAAAAAATAATCATCCTTATCCGTATTATGTAAATTGCGTAATACTTACTTTTTAGGTTTATTATCATTATATTACATATTTTTGAAGAAAATACATATTTTTTAAATGGTTAACATTCTGTTTTTGTGAATTGAGAATTAAATATAAAATAACTAATTCTGTAATCAAACCGTAAATTCCAATACTAGGTAGCTATATGATTCAACTACTTTTTTCAAAATGATCAACTGAGCTTTGCATATCCACGATAGAAATGTATGTACCTACCTTATTTTTAAGTGTATAAAAAATAATTTAAATATAAACTAAATGGTTAGTCAGTACCTGCAAAGTATTAAGTGTAATTCTTAAAATATTATGTAACTGGCGAAAACAAAGTACATTTTTATTAATGATATTAATAATGTCACCAAAAAATTATTTTGCTCTTTTTGACGAAGAAATAAACTTAAATCACGTCATTTTACATACATATGTAGTTATTTTACTTATTTTCTGCTTACGTAGTAATAACTATTTACCTTTTACCACTTTACATAGAAGAGATATGTGCTTTATCCAGAATATGGTTCAAAAAATGAAAAAAGAAATTAATCTTAAACCTTGCATAATAATTTTTATGCGAAAGAATACCCAGACCCAGAATTTTATTAATACGTCTTATATCGTATCTAAGTTTATTATATTCCTGTATCTGAGTATGCAAAAGTGGATTCTGTCAAAAGACGGGTGGAACAACATATTAACTTATTCACCGTTTACCTTGGAAGCAGAATAGCATTTTTCTTGATACAAGCTGTAGCTGCGCTGACATTTAGACGGGTATGTCACTTATAGAAATGCCTTGCCCCTGCGGTGTGAACCTCCCTTTGTTACGGCTTTCACAAAGAAGTTTATATCGAATAACTCTCTCAGCATACGCAGAAACAGGCACTTACTACACTATAAACTTGAGCACAGCGGGAGCCTTACGAGTACAACCGTTATGTGTATCGCCTGCCGAGTCACATTATTTGTCATATTGTATTTTTTCCGCTTACTCTTCGCCGCTACTTGGCGCTAAGGCTTAAACATAAACCAGAAGAACAACATTTTTTGCAAGACTATAAATTTAATCTCCGTTGTGCCGTGAAAAAAGAAAGCGCCGTATTTCAGAGATACCTGTAATAAAATAGTACAGGCGCACGCAGAAGATACACGTACGTTTCTTGGGGATAACTTAACAAACAACTTCCTCTTTCGGAAACTTTACACTGCGGTTGAACAACTAATTTTTCGCTTTCTTGATTATTCAAGTTTCCAAAATAAAATACTTTTATATTTTACTAGTTGCGAGTATCTGACGGTGTTCGGGAAAATTACATCTACATTTCCGCTTTCGAGTAGACGGGCCATTATTTAACTATATTTCATTTATTGACATAAATGCAAGGATTTTACATTACAAATGCCGTGAGCCAGTGGATCGACAGACTTAGCATTTCACACAAGGCCGTGAGTGGGGTGATTTGTACTCACTTTTTGACCTTCCGCAGGTGTGATCAATCACCAAAAACAACAGCTTGTTTCATTTGTACTTCATGTCAAACTTGGCTGGCCTGTTGAAACAGAATAATAATCTTGTATGATTCAGCGGTTCTTTTTTGTGCAATAAAAAAAAATTGTACGTACTTGATGAGTTTTGTTATAACACTAAATATTTGTCTAAAAAATTTCCTTAAAAATGTTTCAGAATACTCAGTTTTTTATTTATTTGCTGATTCAGACGGCACGAACACTTTTAAAAGTTTAGTTATTAAATTAAATTCTATGGGCCGGTTTTAAGTATCCAAATTTTAATTATAAATATATTCGAAATCTTATTATTAATATATTAGAGCCATTCTGAAATTTCCAAAATGGCTTTAATAATCTGTGTATTTAAAATATTAAAACATTGGATTTGATGGACGTCAGTTAAATGACCAATTTACAATTAACAAAAAATTGTGAATATTTTTTGTCAGTTAATTTTTGACTGCTGACAGTTTTCGATGGTTTATCTTAAAAAAGTTTTCAAGTTTACATTTGGCTTATTTTATCAACATTTAAAAATATATATTTTTTTTGTAACCATGGGCCACAAGCAAAGCATTTTTAAAATTTGAGATACATTACTAAATTCAACTCATCATAATGCCCATTTGTTTAGTATTACAGTAGAAAGAATTATGAAAAAAATTGTAAAAATCATCATAACAGAAAAGAAAAAAGACGTAGTAGGAAGAGAATTACAAGGGGTAAAGATTCGAGATATGCAAAATATAAATTAAAACAAAATACTGATCTCAAGAATGCTAGAAACTATATCTTATCCAATAACTATTCATTGCCATTTGAAGGAAAATGATTTTGACTTCTAGTCCCTCCATCTTTTCGGTGGTCTTCCTGGTGGCCATCGTCCAGAGGGGATTTCATTCGCTGCGGTATGCACAAGTCTGTCACTATCCATCCTGACTGCGTAATTCCTCCAGAATCTCTTTCTGGATCTACTTCTTATAAGAATTACTTTACAATAACTAAGAGACTTTAAAATAAATAAATATATATAATTCACGAGTATCAAAACAGAAGTAAAAAATTTATCCGTTAAACGGTAATTAATTCTATTGGTATTTTCTAAGTTCGGTGAACAACGGTAACCGAAATAAGAACGGTATAACGTATAACGGTGAAATAAGAACGGTAACCGCCTCTTGTGTAGAGGTAAGTAATACAATTGAATAGCTTGCACCGCGTTGATTTGTGATGTTCAGTGGTACAGTGTGTAATGTATGTTTAATACATCTTCAGACCGGTTTTTTTTTGTACATTGGAGTCGTGTCCGGCACGGGCGTGCGGGGAACAAAATGGCGACGCCGTGACCGCGTGCCAAAAATGCCGCGTCGATCCTCGGAGGGCAGCTCGAGGAAGAAATCCCGCTGGAATCCAGATTTAATATGGCATCTTCATCAGTTATTCTTCAGTCTCTACCTATATGGATGCACCATTTGCATCATACCGATTACGATTAACAGTGTGGGATTTATCGGATATTTAGCAAATTTACTTGTTGGGCCTTCGGCGTGAAATCTAAATATTTTGATTCAAACTCCAAAATCGAGTGTTATATAGCGGGGAGTATTAGGAAATATTTCTCATCATTATGTTTAAAGAATATCAAAACTTTATCTCGAAGCTACGGGGCTAGAGGCTCTCTATATTATTTCTCTTGGTAATCATTATGTAGGTTGCTGTCGTGTGATGAGTGGTCATCTGAATTCAATTATTATGGAAATTAAAAAAATTACTTATTTTATAAAATACCCTAGCCTAAAACTACTCTGCACTTATCTTGAGAAACATTTAAATTGTTACATAAAGTTGGTTTACTTAGAAATGCCTTTTGTGAACAACCATATAAATTTTAATAGATTTATATAATTCTATATTCTTTCATTTCAACGTTCCATTTATATTTTCTAAGCTAAGGGGTGAAATGCCTCGTTCTTCTCGAGGCATTTCACAATAATATAGATGCTATCTATATTATTGTGAAATGTATATTATTTTCTATATTATTCTATATTATCTTTTATTATTTTATTCTATATTATTTTTTTATCATATTTTTTCATATTTTAATACAGATTTAAATGTAACTTTGTCCTCATGAAGGTGTCCTTACTGTTTTGTTCAACGTATTGTCATACGTGTTCAATCCAGTGTCTTAATTTTTTCGCATACAAACCCCAGCCCTGGTATAACACTAGAATACAGATCTTCATCAGAGAATCCATCGAACCCACTACAGTCCTATCTTCTCATCCTGAATCTAGTTGGTGGATGTGAGCTAGTCATGGAAGTAGTCGCCCTGGGTGAGGTCCAAGGTGAGGACTCGCGTGGACAGCATCGTTGCAATATATAAAGTAAACAAACAAAAACGACGGCGACAAAATGGAGCAACGTGAAAAATACCTAAAAAATTATGATTATTATTTTTTATTCATAACTTTTTTTTATTTTGAAATACCTTAAAATTAAATGTATCGGAATAAATTTATTAATATACCGCACCGACATTTAGAAGTAATATCGAAATCAATTAATAATATTAATTTACAAACAATTCCTAACATACTGATTAAATTTATAATATGACAATTCAAAACATGATCAATCTCTTTAAATTGCCAAAACAACAATTTATATATATATATATATATATATATACTTATATAATACATTTATAAGTCTCATAAAGACAAAGTTTTTTATATGGGAAATGTGTGAGTCTCTACTCTCTGTAAGTCCTCACAAAAACTTTTTGAATTTATTGAAAACTTGAAACCAAATATATTTTTTAGTACGGGTGTTGAAAATAATTCATACCTTGGAATAACATTTTTCTATTATTTTTCTTGTGGTGCAAGTTGGCGACCTTGTTGACTAACATTATTTATTGACGGCCACACGAAACAGTTGGACTGTTGACTTCTCAAACCATATAACCTTAAATAGTTCACCCAGGATATTCTCCGTCTTAGAAAACATCTTCTTCAAATTTGTATTGATGAGATGCAAAACCAGATATTTATCCAGGTAAAATTGTAATTCTGATTTTGTGGGCCTTATATTAGGTATAAATGTAATATTTACCATCGCATCCAATTGAATTTCTCTTAATATTATACATTTATTATAGTTTAAATTTATTGCAGTGTACTTTGTGTATTTGTAGAAAAGTATTTATGGAATAAATTTGATTAATACTTAACTCTTTAATAATAATAATATTTGTAAATTTTATATGGCGCTATTTTTTGTGTTCTCACCTCAAGGGGCTTCACACATTAAAATGATTTAAAAAAAAGCTAACTGATTAAAAAAACTAATTTTATATTGCTTGTATACTGGATGACGCGCAAAAAAATAAAATATCGGTTAAAACTATAGAGTGGCAGGAAGAATTAGGTATTTTTGCATACTAATAGTGAAAGTTGTAACGATCTGATTCTACATTTTTTATATAACTGTCTAAATAAGTTTGTCTTTTGTTATTTTTTGAAGTTTGGTAAGCTATGTGCTAGATGTGGATAAATCAAGGATAAATCCAAATCAGCGTGTATGGTTCTCAAGTGCGAAATTCGAACTTATCCCGAGCTCCATAAAAAACGCGGCTCTAGGTGCGAGGCTGATATATCCGAATACAATCCACTTCCAACACCCTCAAAAAATAATTTTCACAATAACACGAAACGTATTATGTTCTAAAGGTGTTGTACGCCTCTTTTAATTGCTTTTAAGAATTTATCACCGAAATTCATCGAACATGTTCTATTTTTTTTCATCGCAAGAGCTCCGAGGAATGAGCATGGACACAGATTGTTTTTGTGATACATCTAAAGTTCCAATGAATTCCGCACGCTTTCGAAGTTGAAGGGTCTTAGTATGTCTCGTCTTTCAGTGTATACAATTTATATTTATTATAATTATTCATCATAATAATTTATTATTACCTACACATATTATTTTATTTTTATTTCATTTTCAGATAAAATCCGGAATATTATTTTTATTATTTTTTATGTTATATTGTATATTTTTATTCATAAATAAATATATATATGAGTAAAAAAAATAATAATTATATAAAAAAAAATGCACTTTATTTTTTAATTAATAATGTTTTATTTAATCCTCAAGGTGAATACAGATGCAGCAGTGAGTGACTGACTACAGGTATATGCATAAAATAATTTCAATCAAAACGTTAACTTTATTTTGGTTATGTAATTTATTAATTTCGTAATTTTTTATGAAATTTTATTCAAAACTTAAAAAGTCAAACTAATTTATTTTTTAAAATTGACTTGAGCCTTGAAATTATCATAAAATAAAAGTATATTAGGTGTGTGTATTTGACAACGATTATTCATAAAATTACGTTATCTCGCATAAAGCATACAAAATACAATATGAATTAATATGCAACGCTAACAATTGAGAGCAATACAGTAATTGGGATGTTATGAATTAATTGCATGGATTGTATTAAATGCGTATTATTATAAAATTATATCACGTGCAATATGATACCATTTAACTATGAACTGTACGAGGTTTATTTTTTTAATAAATGAGGGAGGGGGAATTAGAGCCAACAACCTATTTCGTTATGTTATTACTTCATCACTTCATTATATTCACCTTTTCCTTTCTATTGCTACTATTCTTGTCTTCTATTATTAACTTGATCTTCTTACTGTTTACATATTTCTAATTTGTTTATATGTGAAAAATGTTTGGACACAGGTTAATACGTTCGATTCTGAAAACTCAAGCTTTTATTCGTACATATGATTGATTAGTATCGGTTTTATTTTCTGAATAAATAAACTGTAAATAATTAAGTGTATATGGTGCGGATAGTGCGAGAATAAACAATAATTTAGAGTGACAGAAGGAAGAAAATTAGTGAACGCCCACCCTGCTGCAAATTGAGCGATCTAGCTTATCCAACTGTGACACATTGAAGTCTTTGGAGAGATTATCTAGCGAGCATCTTGAGACTGTCATGAGTAGATTCAGATCATAATGGTGTTTCCGTAAATAGATGGAACCCGTGAAGAAGGTCACATTCGCATGCAGAGAAGCTGGAAAAGCACAGGTTGCTGGAAATAGCCTTGAATGATAAGAAATTCGCCTCACCTTAAATATGGTTTCCGGACTATTAAAAGACTAAAGATGGCCATTATAAGCTGGAACTGATACGGTCAAAAAACAATAAATAGTGGAAAATAGTTCAAAGGTGTCTTAATGTAATCATTAAAATGGAATCCCACCAAAAATTACATACCTTAACAAATTATTTCATTTAAATTATTTTATTAATAGATTTAGCGTTTATATTGTGAGATTATTTATTATTATCATTAAATTGTTTGAAAAAAATATACTTTGTTATGTGTACGTGATTTTTATCATAATGTTATATTTAACTACTCATGTTTCGAAAGTATCATAATCTCTCATCGAAAGGTGAAGTTACAATACTTTTACACAATACAATATTACACAATGCAATACAATAGTTAATAATTAAATTTAATACTTCACTCGTTGATGAGAGATTCTAAGTAGTAGGTAATATACATATTTTTTTTTATTAAATGTACATATAGGTAACTAATTTGATATTTTTCACCCAATTAATTTAAAATGCTTAGCAATCATTGTAAAAAAAATGTTATGTTTTAAAAAACAATGAAGACATATTGACGCCTTCCCTTTTTGGTCCATGATTATTTTCATATAAAGCAGTATAGAAATTATATATGTAGGCTTACGAAATTATTTATACAGTTTTTTCCGGACTTTTCGCTATAAAGGGCATAAATAATCCCTCCTACATGAGAATGATACGGCGTTAGGACCAGTGTATTAAATCATATTCTCGGATATAAAGCATTCACAAGAAAACTATGTGAACTTGTAATAAATTTTAACTGACTTTTTTTTCCGACATAGATCCATTGCTATCTGCTGTCCAGGCCTTCCAGAGAATTAAACGAGGAACAAGAGAAATAAAAATTACAGTTTTTTTAACATGGACATTAATACTAAAGATATTAACTATTGTCTAAAATATAATAGTATTTATACGGAGGTAATCGTATTAAATATTTTAAAAAAAAATCATTCGGTATATTTTATGATGATCTTTGTTTACTGCCTTATGTATTTAACTAACTGGTTTCGGGATTTGTGAAAATCCATAATTATTTAAACATTCTTAAATACTTTTTGACTCTGATTTAAAAATAAAAGTTAATAAGTTCAGAATATTTTGAGGATGTTCAATTTTTTTCACGAATACGGTACTGGATTTTATACATAGAGAGAACATCATTAACCAAGATATATTAAAGATGTCTCATACAGACAAAACTATGCATATGGGAAAGGACTCATGGAAGTGTATTGGGTTTTTATAGAGCTTACGACCTATCATACTGCTAGCTTAAGTCATTGCTTTATCATTACTTTATATGTAACACCATCTATGGATGTTCATGGATGAAAAATTTCAACCACACGTGGCGGTAGTAACTACAAGTCACATATGAAAAGAATTGTTAAATTAAGCATATATACAACATCCAAAAATTTCATAAACGTGGTCGTCATTCTAGGGTGGAATTGGTGGATATCACATTGCGTATACACATTGCGTATAAATAACCTGTCGTAAGCCTTTTACACACCCAAAATTAATTGGTTATATAAATAATTATATTAAAATTAATAACTGCAATGATTTTAGATAAATATGAAAATACTTGTATTTGCACACCAAGTTTTTGTGCGCCTTTTTAAATATAACACTTTAATAGAACTCTTATCCATGGTCTAGAATTTTATATTATTTTGTAACATTATATTTTCATTATCTTCAAAGTTATATTCCCTGTGGAGGTTGAAAATCATCAATGCTCTTTGAACTTTAGAGGCAGCTGCTGTGAACAATGACTTTAAGCCGTAATGGAATCAGCCACCCGAGTTCTTCAACTAAGAGATACGTCATCTTCCCAAAGCACGTTTCTCTTGAATGTTCGCTTGTATTATGGCTTTATGACTTGTATTACCTCTGATATATTCTCACCTCTCATTGTATATAAAGTTTAGTTTCTTGATAGTAGAGATCATAGCTTATTTATTTTAATTCATACTTTTTTAAACGTCATTATTCACATTTTTGATGGAATCGAAATTTATGTTGTAGATATTTTGACATCAAAATGAATGAAAGAAAACTATTTAATTAACATAGATCACACCAAAATATACAAATATGAACTAACGTAGATTTCTTAACACTCGGTGTAATTTCACGGTTGGTTCCAATACGATAGACGTGTTTAAAAAAAATACTTCGAGCTAGTATATCTTGAATTAATTATGAAAAGATCAAACTAAATGGTAATAAAAAATAAACTGTTTTAGAAAATAAGGCGCGCTTTATTACAAAACGATAGACTTTATTTGGAACAAAAAAAAATATATATGCACGAATAAGTAGTTTGACTTCAGTGTAAATGTGTCTTAAATATATGCGAGGGGGACGTTTTTCCGCCGTAAAAAAATCTCTACAATTTAATACTATGGTGTTATTACTATGCTTGAGTTTGATTTTACATTACTCTAATCGAGTTTCGAGCATGAACAGAACCTCATGAAAGATCACTTTCGAAACTCAAGAAGTTGAATGTTTTTAATTAAGTTGAGCAATAATATAGTTTCATTTCATCCATTTCAGATTTTCAAAATATTTTAGATAGATTCTTCTGAAGTACCTCATTTCAAAATATTCTATATTCTTTTCTCGAGGTCCCGAAGTATCATGATGGCTTCTCATTCCAGGTTTAACTTCCAGCTAGTTTGCGATCTATTACATCTACGAGATTTTCTCAAGCCTCGGTATTTTAATGATGTTTTTTACTAGAGTTATGTGGTATATTGGCCCGTTGTAGTACTTAAAGTATTTAAATTAATTTTACTAAACATAAAAAAAAATATAAGTTTAAACTCAGTTTGGGTTTTAATATGAAAGTCCAAATATACCAGAGTTTAAAAATTGGGTTGTTTTGAAATTATTATCATGAAAAATTTATCTACTACATTTTTTTGATAACATATTCATTGTGATAAAGGCAATCGTCCGGCAGAGTTAGAAAATTTCACATTTTTTTCTCATATCTTCTCTTGCGTTTTTTATCATATTTTTGTATGAAATTATATCATTTTAAAATTTATTCATCAAGTTACATATATTAAAAATATGTATATTATATTTAAATGACAAACTAAATTATATAATTAATAAATAAAGTACCAAACCTACAATGTTTTAAAAATGCAGTAAATTTCTCCACTTTGTGGGACTTGTATGATTAAATGGTCTCGTGAGATGCCTTTGATGATATTCCGTTTTAAATATTAGAATTAAAAATGTTTTGGCTAAACAATGTTTGTTGATCCAAAAATAATGTAGTAATTCAATTTTTTTTTGTAATGTTAAAAACAATTAGCATTTACCCTGCCTAAAGATTTTTTATTAGTTTTCAGTGAATGCTGAACCATAGTGCATTAATTTCGTTTTCAATGCCTCAAATTACGGAGATAATTAGCCTCTCCAGTTCTTAGAACGTCATTATCAAACTCAATTGCAGGTCCTAGGCTTGGTTTGCCTTGAAAATTAAGATTCACACATTCAAATATTTACACAGTCTGAACTACACATTTCGTAAATGTTTTTTTTAAACTGCGTCACACTAACACCTTTTCCGAATTCACGTAACGTAGTATTTATGCCAAAAATGATTGTTGGCGTCTGGCATTAAAAAATATATATCAAAGATTTAATAAACAAAACACACTTACATTAGACCAGTTTATACGCGTTTCAACATTTCAGTACTAACAGGGCGTGGCAATGAAAAATCCATGATACATTATTTATGTGTATATAATACTTAATGATGAAAATAAACAAAAGGGAACAATTACACAATTTTGATTAGTTTTATCAACGAAAAAAATGTTAAGTAAGATAATTACATAAACTCAGTTGAAGACACAAACCAAAATAAATAATAAATTTTACGATAGTGACAAGTATTTAAAATAATAAATTATCTATATTTTTATAACATATAGTAGGAAAGATCGTGAATGAGCTTGAACATTTGAGGATATGTATTTAGGCAGGTATCTACCCTTATAAATTTCTTACCCTCTGTATATATGTTCCTAGAATTTTGGCAAGTTCTTCAGCGTTGCAAACAAAAGCGTACGCTCGCTCAAGAACCGGAAGGGCGGGGTAATAATATTTTATTGAAAGATTGTAGCAACTACCGGTTCCACCATTTCATCTGTCATGGCGAAGAAAAAAGCAAAGTAAATTTCGCAGGAAGTAGCGGGCTCCACTGTGAGTGCCCCCATAAATAGGGCTAATTGAATGTGTCCAGCCAGCGGACTGTCGGACGCCGCATTGATTCCATCCCCCGTTAATCGGCGCGGGGCGGACCGATATTGATATTCCCGCAGTACACAAGCGAGGGTGTTTTCTCAATTACTTCACTAGGTAATGTCATAAGTTATTTATTTGTGAAAATGTCAAATAAATTTCTAGCCAATATTATATAGTGCATTGGCATGGCGTGAACAATCTTATGTGTAAAATATCCGTTATATGTAATGACCATGGCTATCATCATTGGAACTGCATTTTAAAAATACTTTACTTTACTTTTTAAAAATATTTTTTCAGAACAAAGTTCTGTGAAATTTAAAACCAAATTAATTAATCAATTAGAAAGACATACAGAAAAATCAAATCCACGAAAAAATATTTGGCTGCTACCGGGATTCGAGCCACGGATCTCCTCCTTTCCGGGGCAGGCACGTTATACAACTTCGCTATAGAAGCCTTGTATATTTCCGTGAATATATAGACCTTACCTGTAAATTTATTATGCTACTGTTCATTCATTACTCCAATATGCAATCATTGGATAGGGAGGAGCGTACAACAATATAATAAACTTAGTTAAAGTAGTACAGAGAAAAATAATTAAAGTAATTCTAAAAACTCAACCTTTGCAACACAAACACTTTTTTCAAAATTCAGTGTTTATAATATAGAAAATATTTATAAAATGATATCAATTATTCAAAAAGTGGAAGAACACAATAGTAAACAATTCTTAACAAGCACATATTTACGACAGCAAAATAATTTTTTAATACCAAAGTGCAATAAATACCAAACAATATCAACAAAACCATATATATATTTATATGTAGTTTTGTTGATATTGTAAAAAAACTTTATATATCTTTCTACAGAAATCAACCAGCTCAAAGACATACAACACAGGATATGTATTAGGACTTCTAGTGTATAGAAAAACAAAAAAAATGTATCTTTAGTATACTAATACATATCATTCTGTAACCAATATATATGAATAAAATTTCTCCGGTACATCTCCCCACTGTCTCAACTCCAATAATATTTAATAATAATCTAATCCAGCATATTTTTTTTTAGATTAATTAATTTTAAATTAGAGATAACAATAGTGGACATAAACTAAAACTTTATATTGTCTTTCTACTTTATATTTAAATTAGAGATAACAATAGTGGACATAAACTAAAACTTTCTATTGTCCCAAATATTATTAAAGAGATTATCTGATTTTATCTATTTTTCATACAATCCCTTTCACGAGCACTAGATAAAGTAGAATGTTTCATTGTGGTAATATAAATACAAATCATCTTACAATTCATTGAAAAGTCTTCACAGATTCATAAGCCTTCAGAAGGCTGGCGCCGTATTTTTTTTATTATTATTTTTTAAATAGAGATGCAAACACGGAATACGTGTCACATCAATATTCTTACTATTTTCAAACTAAACTAAATGCTTGTGCTATGAAAATCTATCTTGCCGGTCTGGAATAAGGTTCAAACCTGTGACCTATGAATCATGAGGCGAGAGTCCTAACCACAAGACCAACAGGCTACCCTTTTTTATTTATATCCGAAAAATGGATTATCGAACCTCCTAGATCTTGCTAGTGTTTACCAGAACTCCTCACATCTAATGAAATATTATCTAATCTTAGTAGTTACTTGCCTCAAAATTTTATTGAATAAACAGCTAAATGTATCAATATTGGAACCAAACATACGAGATGCAAACTGCTAAGTAATCCAAGACCACAGCAATATGACAGTGGTACAGGCAAAATACCGATCTCCCTCTTTCAAAATAGTAAATTCCTTCCTAGAATCCTTGAACGTCTTTCTGCTCAAATACGCAAATTATAAAAATATTATAGTAGCTGGTGATGAAGACCAAAATATTATTAACTCTAAAGATTTACAAACTTGCTATTACCTTTCTCTCATTTCAAAGCATGCTCTCCTTCCCACATAAACCTTCCTACGAGACTAAAATCATCCTTAGATCACATAATGGTCAAAACTCAACATAAGTTTCTATCAATGAATCACCATTAACTGATCATTCACCCATTATTATATATATCTCCGATTATAATAATATAATATTATAATATAATACAACACAGTGTTGTACCAGGTCATTGTTGGCACTACATGTATTAATGTAGGGACGTTAATGATGCTCTGGAAACATTTATTACCACTATACAGGAAAAAATAAAAAATGTATGAACTAGTACGCACAGTGAAGCAAAAAAACAAAAAATCAAAATCTGGATCACAAACGGATTAATTCGCTGTATCAAAAAATGAGATAATCTACACGCCAAACTCAAAACTCAACCTTAAAATAAACTCCTGCAAAAACAATATAAATATTATCGAAACGTCTATAATAATTTTATTAAAAGAGAAAAAAACTGCATCATGAAAAATTGCTTGAAAAAACTGGCTTGCTCATTAACTTGCTCCATTATTACACCATTTCTAGTTGAATAAACATAAACAGTCTTGAAGTCTATACTAAATAAACAATTACTAAATAAATAAATAGACCCCCTGTCAATACTGTATAAATAAATAAATAAATAATTGAAACAAATTAACTACTAATATGAAAACAAATTTAAAAGATAAGTCTTTGTATTAAATACGTACCTTTTTATAAATTTATCTTTATTTTGTTTTTTACGTACATTTATTTTTATTTTGTTATTGTCTACACTTCGATTTTTTATTTGGTACTTTATTTGTGTTAATTATATTTAAAATGGACAATTTATGTATGGTAGTTACGATTATTCAAATAGATTTACTCTATTATCTACTAATTTATATCAAGTGTTGAGTTTGTATTCGATTATTTAAAATGTATATTAATTCCAATTAGGGTCAAATATCGAATACTTTTGGGGTTAAGAAAACTGTAATAGATTGTCGTTGTTGCTCTCGGTACTAGTCCTCGTAAATTCTCATTTTTTCATGATATAACATGATTAAACGTACTTTCAAAATGAACTCATACTTCATTCAAATGATTTCGCACAAAATTAGATATCTTTCCGAAAAACCGTTCCTTTTATTATTTCGATATTTCAATGGAAAGTGCTCTAGAAACTTACGTCATTAATTCTTCCAGCCCCGATGCGAGCGGAGAGACTTGTGCGGGCTCCGCTCTGAACAGAGCGGTTGTTTGGTGCAATAATTTCAACATTTTTATTTGTTTTTCATCATAATATAAAGCTTTTATCAGTCAAAAGATAATTTAAAGAAAATACATTATTAATTAAGATCTAAATAATAAATATCTCACAGAGATGAAGCTTATTTTTTAAGAAAGTATGTAAGCCATGTACGTTATTGGGCGTTTACAGGGTTTACGATCTGTCTTAAGGGTGGTTTAAGTGATCAGTTTTAGCGATACAATGTAGAGTTCCACCCAAGGTCAATTACACATCTATCAAATTCGAAAGTTTGTATATATATTATTTGTGTACTTTATTTACATTATTTGATACAAATATGCTATCGCCATCTATGGTTGAAATTTGTCATTCCCTTGAAACAATATAGGTAGGTAAATGAGACTTTTACATGTTTTTGACTTGAGTATGAATCAATATTATATGATATTCAACCGAAGTTTGTCAAAATTACTTTAGAATAGTTTCATATTCATAAAAATCCTCATCATTATCTTGAAATCGAATAGTATATCCGATATTTAGATATAAAATAATGTTCTTTGGAATATAATGTAGTTTCGAAATTTTGGAAATAATAAAAATATTAACCTTAATAACAATATATAATTAACAGTCAAATTCAATTCACAAACAACCCCATTCTTAACAATTTTCCAATTATAAATAAAAAAACCAACGTTGACAATCCTTTAATTAATACCTAACAATCTCCCCCTCCCTCCCCTTCTATTTACTCTGCCTACTTTCCACCCCACTAGTTAACTATATAATAATCATTTAATTTAGTATACTTTGTATCCTCCTGAGAAAGGGATCTTCGATCCCGAAACTTATAGAGGTGTTTATTCGTATTAAATAAAGAAAATAAATATTTAGTGGTGTATACCAAGTTGGTTTTTATTTAATAAATATAATGTAATTTACTTAATACATAAAGTATTAAATTCAGACAACAAATTTGGAATTTTGTAAATACTTATTTAGTCTTTATGTCATGCAACTACCTAAGCAAAATTGATATATATATATTTAAAAGTCAATTTGAATTTTAACTTCAAATTAAAAAAATTAAAGACACTGAGGTAAAGTATATTTTTCTGAAATATTTTTTTTTATACAGATCCAGAAAAACAAAGACAAAAAAATGATCCAATAAAACACGAGTTATATTGGATCACAAAATAAGACAATAAAACCGATATTAAAGCATTCGGGTAGTGTCACACTGTTTTTTATAACTTGCATGGAATTACTTAATTTCAAGTAGAAAATCATGTGTTTTCATGTGTTAAAAAAAAACTTATAAAAATATTACAAAACTTCCATATTTCCGCAAACACTTATTTAACAAGTAATTCGTCTGTCAAGCAGGTGTCGTGTGAAAGAATGAACAAGAGAAAGGGAAACATAAGTAAGCCGCTATTTAATCAAGCCGTAGAACATAAGACTGAACTTGAGCGTAAGAAATTAGTGTCGCTTTTGTAATGCCTGAACGGATGTTGGGTGTGCTTAGCGGCTTCTTCCTACCGCAAACTCAAAATGAATAGTCCAACAGCGAACTGACTTAAACATAATATATTGCGAAGAATAATATTTATAATATCTACTTCTAAAATAAGAGCACCTCCAATCTTTTACCTTCACTCCAACGTCAGCAGTTCCTACTCCTGCTATTGTAACTCCCGTTGCTTTTTATTATATTTTTTCCTCAATTTTGCCACGTCTTGTTAGCAATATTGTATCGCTCATTTTGAAAAGGGTGCGACTCGACACATTTTTATGTATGAACTGGTTGGTTATGGGCCGCTCGAGAAAACTGTTTTACTGGTGTGCGCATAAAACTTCAGATTGTGAGATCAATGTCACAATTTTTTCGAATACACAAATATTTTATTTTATAATTAAATTAAATATTTTTATCTAGCATCTATAATCTTTTTGGATGTTTTGACAAATATTTCACCGACTTCTTTGGTCAACGTTTCGGATTTTTCATTGCAAGTTTATTAACATTGACGGCAATAACCAAAAACTGCGTATTTAGCTTGAATATCTTGCACAACTAGTTATACAAAGAACCGTTAACATCGTGAATAAGCTAAATGTATTATTAATGATTCTCATTCCGTTAGTGAAGTTAAGATCTTAAAGAAAATAGTTATTTGATAATTAAAACCAATTTTAAAAATCTATATAACTTATAGAAATATAATTTATTTTTACCACTTATTAAAAATACCAACATGTTTCGTATTACCATGGTACTTTGTCAGGAAAATATACCGCTGTCCGTGAAACATATTGGTATTTTCAATAAATAAGTGGTGAAAACAAAGTATATTTTTATTGAATATATTAATAATGTTACAACAAAATCATTTTACTCTCATTGAAGAATTTGATGAAGCTACTTTCAAATAAGAAAGAAAAATATTGAAAAAGTTTGTGTATTTGGGAAGTATGTTTAGTAGAAAGGCAAGGCTGAGAATGATATCGAAAGGAGAGTGACTGCGGGAAACAAAGTTAATGGTGCTCTAAATGCAATTATGGCCAATACGAAACTGTCAAAGGAAGCACATAATGGCGTTCTAGTGCCAACCCTGATGTATGGAAGAGAAGCCTGGAATTGACAAAAAAGGAATGAAAGTAGACTGAATGCGGTGTAAATGCGGTCACTAAGACGCTTGTGTGGAAAATCTTTGGTCGGTAGAGTGAAGAATGAACAAATTAAACATGAATACAATGCTGGCTGTAGTAAAGTAGATAGAATAAAGAAAGGAGTGCTGGGATGGTTTGGTAATGTGGAACGTATGAACGAGGGAAGGATGGTTAAGAAAATATATGAGGCGATTTTTGAAGGCAATAGGAATAGAGGGCGTCCGCAAAAGACCTGGCACGATCAGATACTACAAGTATTTAAGGATGGCCCTGTTAAAAGCCGCAACAAACGTGAAACTTGTATGAGAAAATGTATGAATGTAGCCGAAGCAAAAGTGGTATGCCAGGGTAGAAGAGTGTGGCGTTCAATCCTATCTGCCTAGCCCTGCGGAGAAACGGCGTGATGGTTAGTTAGTTACTTACTTACTTACTTTTAAATACACCTTCGAGAATCAGTTTAACCAGTGATAAGATTTTGCCGATATATCGTGTGAAAACAAGTGGCAGGCGCATGAACGCATGACGCATGACGCATGACGCCACATTGGCGTGTGAGCGCAGAGGGAATGTTTTGTTATGCGCGGTGCAACAGCGCGGACTTTTTTGACAAATATCACACAGACAATATACTCGTATATCCATATACAATAAACTTCGTTACTTGTATACAATAAATACCGTCATTGTAAGACAGTATATTTATTTTCATGGGTCTACGTAATCCTTTATTCATTCCCGAAACTGATAACGGCTTATTAGGAGATAAGACGCAGTCAATAGCCCAGTCAGGTTACCGATCAGAATATATAATTAGAGCAGTCAACAAAAACTGGGCGACACTGCATATAGATTTTATTCTATATATTTTACAATTTGAATTGTCATATCTATCCACGGACAATCCAGAAATGATGTAGTTACGGGAATTAGGTCAGTTTGGTAGGACAGGAAACAATGCATCTCTGCCTATCCCTGTAGTGAAACGCCGTGATTTTTATGTAAGGGGACCATTCAAATGTTGTTGTTTAATATTGACTCAAATGAAATCAAATCGGTCACTTAATGATATTTCTCTCACAACCTCACTCATTATTTAAATGCTGTTATTGATCCGTTTATCAAGAACAAACAAGATATTTCATTAAGTAATGATTTAAAATAAAATATAATATAAAAATAAGGAGTTATGTAATCCAGTAAACTCTCCTTAGAAATACGTCGAGGATATTACTCGTACATATTCGAGGGGAGAAAGCCAAAAGAGCTTTAGTGATTTTCTTTATTATATAACGATTTTCATATTTGTTTTGGAGTTATAAATATGGAAATCGTTTAATAATAAAATAAACATTGCTAAAATCAGATTGTCTGAACATTATTTTGCTTTCCTGTAAAGTTCACTTACGCCATTTTGGCTTTCTACCCTCGATATAATGGTGGAAGTCACTAACCCCAAGGGTTGACACTAAGATGAATGAATGATGTGATGTGGTGTTGTGTAAAGGATTGCAAGCAATTGAGGCACGCGCGTAATGCAAAAAAAGAATGTCTCACTTTCAGATTATAATTAAATTTATCCAATCAAGTGACAAAACTGATTTCTGTATTAACTTACTCAAAGCCGAGGTAGCGGGCACGTCACTGACGATGTCGCCAAGTGACCCGTGACCTCGCCCGTGACCAAGCCCGCGACCAAACACGTCGCCAAGGCGAGTGACTTGTATGAATCCGCGAGCTGGACATGTTAAAATGTTCATGTCTGTATACTCCTCGGTGAGACATCATCATTAGTATACTGACAAATAAAATACACAATTGAGTCTTTGAGTATCAAAACCTAGCCAACCAAAATCTAAGCTCATTCCTACATTTTACATATAATTACACTATTATAACAAGTATCAATTTGATGATTTTGCTTGTTAAAAATAAGCTATTGTTTCAAAACATTCCTAAATCGAAATGCACTCGAATAAAATATGAATATCTTCTTTGCTTGGTAAATATTAAAAAATATATATATTTACACTACTAAATATATTTAATTTACTGAGAAATTTATTTCACGACGTTCCGGTTAACGCAATGAACACATTAATTTCTTTAAACTTCAAAATGAACATAAAATTATTGTCTTGGTTTCAAATATACTTTAGTCCATTTTAAATGTTGATATATCTCACGAAATATACACATTTTGTTTTTGTTATATACCTTGTTATAAACAAGATTAAAAGAGTTTTCTTTAATTTGGCAAGAAATTATTTATGGCATTATTTATGTTTTCATATTCTTCTACTCAGTTTTTACGTTCCGACCATTAGAGGATTTAATTAATTTCTATAACTGTACTGTCAATACAACCAGTTGAAAAGGCTTTCAACCTTATCTATACTTATATAAGTCAATATCTGTCTGTCTGTTCTCTATACAAATCTACACTGTTTATCCGATCTTTTTTTTAGGATTTTTATTTTACACACATACATACATACTTATTTTTTTAGGATCTGGCAGGAAACATACCCCTCCCCTTTACCTCACCCCTCCCTTTGATATATATTATATAAAAAACTACTCCTTTTAACTGATCTGACCTATTTTGCCTACTTATTCTTTAGGACCCGGCAGGTAACATAGATGATTTTTCTTCCCTACCCCTACATTCCATTCCCTCTCCTCATATATTTTGCATGAAAATCTGTACCGTTTGACTGATCTGACCCAAATTTTACATACTTATTCCTTAGGATACGATGGGTAACATACGTGAAATTTCGCCCCTTCCCCTTTACTTCGCCCCCTTCTCTAATATATTTTGCATACAGAGTTGTACCGCTCGACCGATATGATTCAAATTTTGTATACTTACTCTTTAAGACCCGAAGGGAAACAAGGATGATATTTCCTCCCCTTCCCTTTTGCCTCTGATATATATTGTATGCAAATCTACACCATTGACCGATCTGATTCGAATTTTTCATACTTATTCTTTAAGACTCGGCAGGTAACATATTATGTAGATGATATTTCCTTCAGATGTATCCTGTAGATGATTTTTCCCTTCACCCAACCCCTTTTTCCTGATATATTTTCCATGCAAATCTGTACGTTCGACCGATTTGATCCAAATTCTTTGAGATACATAGGTGAGTAGGTGAGTAACATAGGTGAAATTTCCTCTCCCCCTTTACGTGATATATTTTCCATGCAAATCTGTACCGTTCAACCTATGTGATCCAAATTTTGCATAGTTAATTTATAGGACCCGGTGGGTGACATAAATGACATTTACTTCCTCCCCCTTCACCCCACCCCCTCCCCTGATATATATTATATACACCTTTTGACCGATCTGACCTAAATTTTGCATACTTATTCTTTGGGACCCGGTGGTTAAGGTAGGTAACTTTTCTCCTCCCTCTTTACCCCTCCTCCTCCTGTACCAATTTACTGAAATTTATTTATTTATTTATTTATTTAAAAAATCCTTGTTTACAAATAAAGATACTTAATACTAATTTAACAATAAAACATAAGATAAATTACACATTTTTTTGTTTTGTTTAATTTGTGGATTATGCCACTCTACTAGGCTACGCCTGTCCCAGAGTGGCGTTATAGAACACAATTATAATATTTTTTCGAGTTCGTCAGTAGTATTTATTTTCATAAGGTAGTTATTATGTATCTACAGAGTATCAAGTGGAATGTTAGTGAAAGTTGAGTTAGTCATAAGTCCAAGTGTAAATATGTGTAGAATAATTGTTTAATGTAAAAAGGGTTAAAGTTTTGTTTAAGATTATTTTTTATTTTCCTTAATTAATTAATTAATTTATATAGGTATATATTTTTATTTGAAGACATTATTATGCAATTACAGTAAGTAAATTTTCAGTTGCTGTTCTACCTTTGGAGGTAAGCCAGTTGTTTGCTAAAGCTTTTATTTTATTAATTGAGTATATTCTGATTTCCGGGAAGTCTGTTTTAAATATGTTAAATATTTTAGGCCCTATGTATGAGTAATTTTTCTGTCCATGTGTTGTCTTAGTTTTTGGTATTTCGTCGAGGTTTCGTAATGCTTGTCTAGTATTATGTGAATGCGAGTTACTGGTTGCTGTTAGGTGGTTTGTGTTTTTGACGTAGAAGATGAGGGTAGACTTAACGAACAGCTGTCTAACGTCCAGTACATTAAATTCTCTGAATAGTCTGTCTGATTATATATTATAGATTATAAATCTGCATATATATACTTTTAAGTAACTGGCGGTAAACATTGGCCAAGTTTCCTCCTTTGGACATTTCATCCATCCTAGCCTAGATTAAATGGAAACATTGTTTAAGAGGCTTTTCAAAATAATGGAAAATTTGTTTCCACCCACAAACTTATTTTTAATTTAATCCTTGACCAGTGCAACGCCGGGTACAAACAGCTAGTATTCATTACAATTTCCAGTATTTAATATCAAACTCGGTTCAAATGATATAAATCTTATATTTACTTGTAATAATGTCATTGTGATGTAAAATAAAAAGCGTCATACTCTATTTTGCTTTTGAACAACTGTAAGAAAATCAGGTATTCTGAGCATTTCCGTTTGACAGAGTACTGAATTCGCTCGAACGTAATTGAAGAGTTATTCCCGAATAAACGAGACCGCGACTTTAATTGAGAATTAACTTCAAGAAACCAGACCCCTTGACTTTGCCTTTATATAAATTATAAAATTTTCTCCAGACTTTCATTAAAATATTCTACGTAAATATCTTATAGCTCTTATTATTTGTAAATCTGTTATATTTATTTCATTGTCCTTTGCAAGTCAAATTTAGACATTAAAGGCGTATCGCTCGTGGATTTGAATACTTTTTATAAATAATTTATTATGGAAATTTAAATTAATTATCTACTTAAATACCTCATAATGTATATTTGAGAGAACTCTGAGAACTTAAGTTTGAATTTATTATTGGATGTTAAAAAATTGTATTATATATATATAATTAATCATACCAATTTATTTTATCTTTCAGTTATCTTTGTAGGAATACAGAAAGCTCTCAAATCAGATAAGCCAACCTGAAAATGTAAATGTCTATGTCTCTGCATTAAGGACACAATTTTGAGTAGCTTGTTGGTCTTGTGTTTAGGACTCTCGCCTCGTGATCCAAAAGTCGCGGGTTTGAATCTCACTCTAGACTAGCAAGTTGATCCTATTTTCATAGCACAAGCGTTTAGCTTGGTTTGAAAATAGTAAGAATATTGATGTGACACGTATTCCGTGTTCGCATCTATATTTATAAAAAAATTAGGTATATTAATTTATTGTTATGAGAACAACATAACCTGTGGTACCTTCCGGTTGTAACCATATACCCCATGGTTTCAGACTTAGCCTTATCCTTGTCGCTCGCGCATAATTATGTTCGTTAGCTCGCTCGCTGTGCCTATGCGAGCGCGACAGCAACATAATTGTGCGCGAGCGACAAGGATACGTAGCGTAGGGTCAATGTACGAAATTCTCTCTGCTCGGCACCTGGGTTTTATTAACAATAATCTAGTATTAAGAAATAGTATCGTGAAATTTTCTTGCATTATCATTCATTGTTAATGGTATCCAAGATCCTATCGGAATCGAGGATTGAATAATATTTTAGTGGAAATTTTTAGGCCATTGTTTAAAACAAACCTTTTTGCTTACGGGGTTACACTTTGGTGAATATTTCATTTATATAAAAAATAATTAAAACTTTATAGAAAACAAATTATAAAATAGAAAATTTTAACTCTTAGTACATACATACATTTAATTACGCAGCGCACATGGTGCTGTGCAAAAAATTGCCTGGTTAAATGTTACATTTACATAGTAAATATACATAGTCTAAATGTTGATTTGAAAAAAGCAATTAACTTATTACAGTATTTAAATACTAGAACACGTGCACCGGGTGCAAAGAAATAAAACGATTGTACGTAGTGTCGGACAATTCTCGGAGTACTTTGTATTATGCAGATTATTAAACTGCATATAAAACATTTACTTTATTACGTCTACGTGAATTTAATAATATTTTTATACTTTACTACCCAAGTTTCGTAAGTAACAGTTTCTCATCGACAGGTGAGAATAAGCGATTTGTGTCATTTAACAAGTAGAGGTGGGTATATGCTGACTACTTTCAAATATTTAATTTTTACATTGATTAGATGGAAATACAAATAATACATTTATTAGATTATGAAAAAATGAGCTGAAGTTACTAGTGTAAGGGTGGTAGTAACAGAAATATTGAGTGAAGAGGAGAAGATTTCATGAATTTTATATTGTTAAGAAAAATGTACCCGAGTTCAAATTTAGTATAATTTCTAAATTTGAACTCGGGTATTCATAATTTTGCCTTAAAGCGCTAAATTTTTCACTCAATTTAATTTTCTATTTCACTAAATCATGAATAATATCTAAAATGTTAACACCAAATTCAGTACGTTATAAATTAGTAATTATCGATGACTACATTAATTTTTTTTTATTTGCTTCCTTTGCTTTCATACCCCACAATTGTTATTCTGTTAATAATATTAAATATTTAATACATTTTAACGAAATGTTTAACTTGTGTTTACAACATCAAAGATTTTGTCAGAAATAAAATTAATATATTCTTAAATTTGTGACAAATTACAAAAAAGTTTGATGATATAATGAGATTTTTTCCCTTTCAATTTAATTAATTGCGTCAAAAATATGTCGTACGCCGCATAGAAAAGTCCTTAAAAGGATGCAAAAATATATACAAAAAAATAGAGCATTTTTATGTCACCAACTATACTGTTATTTGACACAGGGTGACCCTAATTTGGTTAATTGAAAATAATCAACTGATACAGTTTATTGTAAATAAATTATAAAGGCCCTTCGCAGAGAAGTGGTGAACTATTTTTGCATTTCCACATTTTTTAACTATCTTAAATACTAAATAAATAGTCATAAGGCCCAATTACTGTAGAAAAACACATCACAAAAACACCCCGACATTGAAAGTTACATATATTGTGACCTCACCAAACCTCGATATCCAAAGCCAATATCATGATCACTGAACTACAAGGGCCGTGAAGGGATGCTCAGTATGAGGTCTGCGATATTATATTTTCACAATATTTTCAATTCATCCAGAGATATGTAAGAAGTACCTCTATATTTAAAATATGTGTAACTTATTACATTTTCCGTAATAATTATTGTTGTTATTGTTTTTGTGTTATGCTTTTAGTGAACTATTTCACGTAATGGAAGACAATCAAAATGAGTGGGTCTTATTTTGATGACCTGTACTGTAATACTGAAGATTTCAGAGAATGCCGGCGCTCTCCAATGTTCACAGCGTTAGAGAAAACAATAAAGAAATCCCGGGTTATGCATTCTAGGGTTATTACCGTTGAATATTTATGACAACATTCTCCATGCTTCTACTTTGAGCAATATCGTACTATTAACTCCTTTACGTATTTCCATGCGCATAAGGTTTCTTTGTAATGTGCGTCGTCAATTTAAAGTACAAAAGAAACAACCAACAAATCTAAAAATGGTTTAAATCTACATTTAAAATCACCGAATATGAATAACAGATTATCGGAGATACTCTTCCCAATTACACACTTAAGTAAATTATTTTTTATTTTTTATATTATCAATTTAAAATATTACGATTATTTTTTTGTTCTTTAAATATCGCACTACATGTAACATAAATAAAATATTTATTATTTTTTCAATTGATTCAGCAACATTGTAGATTGATATTTTTAAAGTATTGATTATATTACTTGTATGTATCTTATTGATTAATTACACCTACATAATACCAAAAAACATTTACATCGTCAGGGTGTTATATATATGTCAAAATATCAAAATGAATAATGTGTTTTGTTTTATGTTTTTCTAAATTATTTGAAAAATCACTTTTATATATTATTGCTGAAGTTCTTGATTACTCGCAATTATTGGGAAATTTTTAAAATTTGAATAAATTTAATTGATTATTAATAATATCTACATGACACCCTGTTCTATTTTACATATTCAAATTATGCACAATAATACGCCAATATGAATATATTTTTAATATGTTTAAATTAAGATTAGACGCAAATGAAATAAAAAATAGTTAAACTGACATTACATTGGTCAACTGTCGTGAATATTCATTTCAAGGTTTGGTTAGATATTTGAGAGTAGCGCCAAATTAAACAACTGGAAGTGGACAAATCTCAAAATTTATTTCGAAAACGGACATAATTTGACCGTGAGTATCTCTTAAAATATATTTTCACTAGCATAAAGATATATCTACTGATAAAAATGTGAAAAGAAATATATATCTACTGATGAAAAATGAGAATAACGAAAGGAATGCTGAGATGGTTTGGTTATCTAGAACCTATGAACGAGGAAATGATGGTTAAGAAAATGTATAGTGCGAGTTTTGAAGGCGTTTTATCCTCTCTGTTAATCCCTGCGGGGAAACGGCGTGATAGTTAGTTAGATAGTTAGTTAGTATGAAAATGTGAACACAGCAACAGCATATTTCTAGTGAAAATATATTTTCACTAGAAATGTGCTATCGCTGTAATACACACTAGGCCAGGCCGAAATTTTTTGAATGCTGCAATTCTAAAAGCAACAGAATGGTACCAAATGAAGTTTTTTGTGTAAAATATTATTCAAATTGAGAATTAACTTCTGTCTCCGGATTAGCATTAAAATTCATAAAAAAAATTACATTTTTCTGATATTTTTGACGCCTCACAAACCGAAACACAACTTACAAGGAGCCTGCCACTTCCATCGATTTTTCCGCATTGGCGAAAATTTTCGGCAAGTATAGAGTATTTGAGAGAATAGTAGTAGTCATTGCTTCAATAGTTCTGCGCGATATCGAGTGTGATATTCCAATTTTATACAAAAACAAGCTGCGCAAAGCAAGACAGAAAATAGAGAGAATATGATGACACAAGATAGAGTTTCGCAAGCTTCAGGCTTGTATTTTGATGACCATAAATATCCCATCCCAACAATAATAATTTCATTCTCTGTCCATCTACTGTAACTTCGTGTAACGTTCGTAACTTCTTTATAGTAAATTTTGTTTTCTTTCTTTTTTTCTTCTTTTCAGTATTTTTTTTTAAATAAATATTTATTCCTTAGTAACCGACCTATAAAAGTACGGTCATTTTTGACGGGTTACAGCTAGTATTATATAACTCTAGTGATAACTATTTCAAGTTCCCAATATAAATCTTGAAGCCGCATCTTACTTCGATTTTATAAAGTGGCAGCACAATATCACTGAACCACCAAGTGTTTGACGAAGATTTTCAGTCGTTCGTAATACATGGTGTTGAAGACGAACTGCTACTTCTGCCTTAACCCTATCACACTTTTAACTGTTGTATTGTTATAAAAAAGAAAATTTTAATCAAGTGCAATGCTTGTATGAAGAGAAAAATTATGGGTTTTTCCCTAAATTTTTCAAAACTTAAAGATCAATCAGGACGCAGAAAATGTTAGTTAATCATTATAAATCTTTGTATATACTTAAAATACGTCTCTTAGCAATCTCTTCTCATTATTACAAGTCAATAAAAATGAAAAAAATATACACATATACTCAAAACAGGATCCATAAATTTTTAACCTATCTAAAATTTACATAAACATTATACGAAGCTTTATTTTAAACTTAGATATTTTTGGTGAATTATTATGTTCTCTGTCATTTTATTCATCTCTTCATCTCGAATCAAAGATTTGCATGGCGACTACAATCTAATATGTTTTTTTTTTAAATAAAAAAATGGAGATGCCAACACGGAATACGTGTTGCATCAAAATTCTTACTATGCTCCAACTAAACCAAAAGCCAATGCTATGAAATCCAGGCCATCGAAATCTAATTTATTTGACGACATTATGCTGAATTGAAAAATATCTTATGACCGTAATACCAACCGTAGTAACGCAACCATCTTTCAGTTAAATTCAATTCCTTTTATAACACTAACATCCACATACATGTCTGTCAAGGTTCTAATATATTAAAATAAGCCTCAATATTTAAAAACAAATGTTACATCTTGCGCGAATGTGTTACTAAGTTACATCGAAAAAAAAATTATATTTAAGACAAAAAATTAAGAACAAACGTAAATTAATCTAAGGGTTAGGAAAAATTTAAATTCATCAGTAGCAAGTGTTTTAATTTATATGAGTATTCACTTTTAAATTTAAATTCATGAGTAGCAAGTGTTTAAATTTATATGAGTATTCACTTCAGCACTAGACTTGTGTTCTGTGTCCACTTATAGTATTCAAATTAAGCTTCGGATATAATATATATTTATTATTTGATTTAAATACAAAATTAAACAAAGACTCATTTATAATGAGTATAGAGCAAGGTATGTTACATGTTTAACAATGTTAATAATGGCTTTGGATAATAATCTCGATGGTCAAAATTGAAAGCAATTAGTAGCTCGATGATTTTATTGATAAAATTTCGACATCTAGAAAAATATAATAATTCTGTAATGCTGCTAAAGAATCTTTAAAAAAATAATGTAAACCTCACGTAACGTTACACTTCATTATACTATTATTACTTTGATGGTATTTTGATCTGTTGGGATTTCAGCTTATCCGGAATTTTGCGCAGCGTAATATTATTATATATTTAAAACAAATAAGATGAATCACTGAATAATTAGTTACCAACGAAACTTTCTCTTGCTAGGAGAATAAAATTAATAAATTTGCTTTGAAAACTTTTCTACTCGTTACCTTATAAAGGATTAATAATTATAAACTTCTGAGAAAACACAAATAAATAACACTTCACTCCTAGAGTCCAAATTCTCATTATCCACTCGCCTGTTCCGGTCCAAAATAGTAAACTTCCGGGGAAATCTTTATTTAAATGATCTAAAAAAATTAACACGGTAAAAAAAAATAATGTTAATATTTTCGATGTTTATAGCGTTAACTTTGTGGTTGGACATTATTATTAATTTTAATTAAACAACTTTGTATTAACCACTTAACTAGTAACTCGACGTCTACCGGTTTCGATACCACTGTATCTTCATCAGGACAGACGCAAACTAACTATCCATTATCTATTCTGGCAAACAAATCAATTTTCGAACGGGGACATGGCTACAGCTATGGTGGGGGGGTAATTGAGAAGTGAACGCCGAAATGTTAAATATGTCAAGTAACGGGCAATTCATAAAATTTATCTGGTTGTTAATTATATTGGCTTAACTGTTCAGGAATTTGTTTTAATAATAGGGGCCTTAGATTAAATAACTTAGAAATACTAGAAATAAAAACCTTTAGGCTAATTCATTCGATAATTTATATGAAAAAATAAGACAAAAATTATTATACGTAGATTAGTTTATTCCAAAATCGCTATGAAAAAATAAGCGTAAGCCCTCGCGGGGAGAAGCCAGATGAATGTTAGCTGTGATGGCGAAAGAAATAGCGCTGTGGCCTATGTATTAATTATATAAGGTACTGCATTGACGGGCACATTCTGCGCGTAACGAGAACTATATATTTTTAACCACATTAAATATTTAATAAAATAAATCCTTATCCTGAAATAATTTTCATATCATTGTAAAAATATATGTTTTTTTTTCTGAAAAATTTGCCTATTCCTGGCCTATCTGATATTCAACTTCCTAAAGTTATGCTTAAATAATTGATATTAGTGAGTCTAAGATTAAGATTAAATATACAAACTCTGATGATATAAATTATACGATATGCAAAATATAATAAAAACAAAATATATGAACCGCTTAAAGAGCTGTACTGAAAATTATCTATCGACATCTCTAACTCAGAACTTTATCTTATCAAGAGAGTACGTCATCATTATGCAACCTCAATTATTTAATTTAACGATGAATTAAGACTTAATTTGTAAAATTCTTAATTTAAGAACATTGTGTTTTGCCCGCAACTAAAAGCGGTTTCATTTAAATATTTATTTTATATGCATTAAAATTTCACACAAGAAATACGCGAGAAAAGTCCTCACTGGCTTTAAAAAAATTATTAAGCAAAATTTGTAGTCCTCTAAATATCTGTATCACACTTTTGAGTTCATCATCTCAGAAATCTGACAGTTGTATAGGAATTGTTATGCGTACACACGCAAACGTTAATATCTTTACGATCTCAGACATAATAAATACGGGCTCCGTTGTTATATCCGCCTTGCTTAATTTATCGCTTCGATGATTAGTTGAAATTAATTTCAAAGAACTGTCAAGATGGGGAATACCGAGATTAAATTTCTCGCCTCGCGGTTACACCGCAAACGTAAAACATCCCACAATTCAATGGAAAAGTTTTGATTTACTTATGATATTTTTTTGTTGACAGTTCCGTTTGCCTCACTAATCGAATGAGCTTGGAGTAATGATAAAACGAATCTCAACTTTGGATTCGGTTATCGATAAGGAGATTTTTACATTAATTTTATTTGGAAAACAAGCAACAATAAAAGTATACAAAAAATAAAAAATATATTATACATATATCTAACTTCTTCTTCAAATACCGCAAAATTATTTTGTGGTGACATTGTAATTATAATTTATAGAAATATACTTTGTTTATCATTTTTTTGTTGAAACATGTCGATTTTTTTCAAAAAAAAAGTGGTGTCATTAAAGTTTATTTCTATAAATTATAATACATATATATAACGTTAAGAAGCTTCGGTTGGACCCAATCTTCTTCAGGACAAGACAGTATAATGTGAATTAACTTTACCTTCTATGTAATAAGTAATAACAAATGGCTGTACCTACATGGATTATTCTATATTGTAGGTACCGTTTTGTCCTGAAGAAGGTTGGGTCTATCAATTATGATCCCGGAATCGTGAACGTTTTTCTGGTCCCGCAATCCCGGGACTGAAAAACCTCAATCTCTGGATTATCGGGATTGATACAAAAAAATATTTTAAAAGAGAATAGAGCCCCGTGCGTCCCAGAATAATGTGTATTGCTGGCGCGCTGTGTGCTATTCTGGCCGCACCCTATATCACTCGCATGTATGCTTGAGTAAAATAAAGCGCGGCTTTAGTCGAGAGGTCCTTGGTCGGTCGATTCATTAGTTGTGTTCGCATCAGCACCAGACACCATACGCGTCTTATCAAGGACGCACTCGAAATCTGCAAACACCCGATAAATATTAATAGAGATGATGGTCTCAAATTAAAAACATCATGGTATCCGGCGCTTCAAAGTCAATCTCGTCGCAGTTCCCGCAGAGATAGTGATTAGACAATGTATGAAACATACACAAAACACAAGACAACAATAACTCACAATAACACTTCAGCCCTGATGGTGGACCCTGCAATGGGATCCAAAACATCGGCCAGAAAGGCCGTAATAACACGGCATAATACCCTAAAAAACCCAAACCAGAACATATATACTTCTCTAGATACCAAGTAGGCTAGCAGCCTTCTAAAGTCCCAATTCATGTCCAACTTTCTTCGGAGACAGGTTATCATGTTTCCCCATATTTATTCGATTTAAAATTGGCTTCTTGTTCACCCCTATAAATCAATAATACGGAAACATTCAAACTTACGATATTGTTAATTAAAACAGATATTAATTAAAGCTTGATAAATTAGAAATATTGAAAATAAGTAAAAGTTTCAATGGTCAATTGAATGTTATAAATAACCAGGTCTTTTATATAAATAGTTATCTTTAAAACTTTTGTCATGTTAGTACTTAAATATCATTAATTTCCCATATTTTTATGTTTTTATTGTGTTGTAGTCACGTGAAAATCATTCTCATCTCCCGAACCTATGTACATGTATATGTATATACCTTTATAGAATTTAATATGTATATTAATATATATATATATATATATATATATATTATATATAAACTCAACGATATATATAACTCAATTCTGGCCAAATCTGGTCGCTAGGTCATTTTTTCTTTTCCACCGTCGAATTTTCTTTTGAGTTTAATAAATAAACTAAAAATATATAAATTTATATTATGAATTTTTATTTTTGAATTTTCAATTCGTTAGCACCAACACATTATATCTTGACGAAGGGGACCATTGGCCCTGTAACATGTAGATATTTTCTATATATATCTGAGTGATGAAATCAAAGTTCATTTTTATTATTTTACCACAAAATCATTACCTATTTTTGAAAAAGTTATTATTTTTAAGTAAAGTATTAGTGTTCAGTAAACCAAATTAATTAATATTTAGTAAACCAAGTTAATTTATAAGACCACAAATGTAATAACAAAAATTAAAAAAAAAAAACATTAAGTATATTCATATATCTTTTTAAATATAAATATGCAAAAAAATATATATAAATAACATTAAAATAATTATTATGTTACCAAATATTAATATTTCTTTTTAATAATTATTTTGATATTTTTTATGTAATTTATTTTATTCCTTCCTTAATTAATATTTTTTATAGCACGCCCATTTACTTTAAACTAATTAATATGCGTAGGTGTTAATTATTACCACAGTACTCTTATTTTTTCCCTTAGCGGAATAATAATTAAAAAAATTTGTTTGTTAACGTTTTGTTCTTAATAAATCTTAATAGCTAAGCAATTTACGTGACCAAAATATTCCAGTAATCTTTTGAATAAGTAATCAGTAATATTAAGAGAAAAATTTTCTACAAATAATTTGAATGGATATTTAGAAATTGAATTGTTAAGAAATGTATACTAGAAGAAATATCTTCTTCAATTAACTCTGTAGACCGCCCTTGTTGATATAATCGAACATAGGAAACCGACATCTTACCAGGCATATCCAGGTACTCTAGCAAAGAATATGCAGTCGCATTTTATCTCTGCATATATAACTCGTACATCTTATTTTTGGGCATCCTAAGGGCGGTTCTCCCGCCGGATTTCCTTCAACCCTTTCAAAGTGCATTTGGCACGTATTCTGCTACCATTTTCTCGTCTTAAGAGGAGTTTTAATACGGTTTGATTTGAGTTAAATAACAGAAGGCAGAGTACACATCCCTGATCGATAGACTACTTACTTACAATTGAATACAATAATAATATTAGGTTGATGCATAACTATCCGCTGTTCTTTTTTTAATTGTTTAGCTCTATAAACGTAACTGTAGAATGGACAAAAATGAAACTAATGGCGACATCTTGAATATGTGTCAGCAGTTTGATTCTGTTCAGTTGCAAAATCACGATTATTTCATTTGTTCTTTAGAATTTTTGTCTTCCACCACGCCAAAAAATTATTACGTGATATCTGCGAGATTATTTTGAAAATTGATAAGTTTTTGAAAAGGAAAAAGATCTCAAACCCCAATTATACCAAGCCGTAACTATTGTAAATTAAAAAAATTAATTCACCCTCAACCAATACTGAAATTGATAATATTGTATTAGCGCAGAACTGACACATGTTTATAATTAATAATTAATTAATTTAATTAATTATATATATAATAATAATTTAATTATAATTATTAATTATTATATTTTAAACATAGCATAGAAATGTTTGGAGTAAAATGAAACAATGACAAGGAAAGTAGCTGAAATAAACATGGATCACATGATGGTTAAGAAAAATAAAAATATGGCTCGGCCAATTATATTATTATTATAAAATTATTATTGTTTTATTTTTATTATAAAAACAAGCCTTTAATTCCTTAAATTATCTGGAATGTTAAAAAACATCTCGACCATGTTTACGTTACAAAAATATTGCGTACAAAACACATTTTATTTGTTTTCTATTTTAGAGTCGAAGTATTCTAGATAATAAATACATGGCTGTAATCTTGACTGCGCTAATTCATTTCTAGTTGGAGTGTACTTCTCAAAACTAATATAAATCAATAACATGTATCACTTTTATCTCTCAGTTTATTGCATACCATCTCCGGTAGTATCTTGATGTAGTTCAGTGGTCTAAAAAATATTTTCTCAGTGATATATTATTTTCATCATAAAATTAGTAACCTAACATTCTCTCATAAACAACAGAATTATGATGAAATTTATAAATCAGGACCTATTAGAATTTGGATGTAAAAATTAGGGAAATTCGCTAACCCATTATGGCTCTTGTTACCAAAGTTCTTTAATCAATTATAACAGTGAGGTTTCTGCTCCAAAGTTTATTATTATGTAATCAATTATAACTCTTTTATGTAACGTAATTTAGTGCTTCTTATTTTTTAATTTAATAAAAACTTTATATAATAGTACATTAAAGGCAAAATTTTACAAAGGGATTTATTTATCGGCGTTTCACGACCCACTAGTCGATCTTTTATATGAATTAATTAAAATAATAAATTCGATCTCACACTTAGCACTTACTCTCTTACAGCGTTACGAAATAATGGAGAACCTAAGTTATCCAACAAATAATTTTATTGGAATTGAAAATTTCTTCACGTTCTTTGAAGATATCCGTCTACTAGAGTTTAGATAAAATACAGTTTTGGAACATCAATGTTGTATTCATTTAATTTTTTATTCACTGTAACATAATTAATCTGCCTTGAATTAGTAAAAAAATAATGAAAGTAGACAGAATGTGGTATAAATGCGGTCGCTTAAGCGCATGCATGGAAAATTTCTGTTTTGTAGATTGAGGAATTATCAAAATAGATGTGAATGTATTACTAGGTGTAGCGTGGTAGATAGAAAAAACAAAGAATGGCTCAGATGGTTTTGTTATGAGTAACGTATTAGTGTGGGAAGGATGGTGAAAAAAATTTATGAGGCAAGTGTTGAATGCAGCAGGAACAAAAGGCGTTTACGAAAGATCTGATACGATCAATTGGCAAGTATTGAAGGATAGCCCTACTTAAAGCCTCAGTAATGAAAGGGCGTGTATGAGAATATTTATAAATGTGGTTGAAGAAAAAAAGATGTACGAGGATGGAATATCACGGCGTTCTATCCTCTCTGTCTATCCCTGCGAGGAAATAAATAGTTATTTAAAATGGTATAATGTATAATATAGCTTGGGTGGTTTTTTGGTGGTTATGAACATTGCAAAGTAATTGGGGATTCGAGCCCCATTCCAGGACATGAGCAAGTTAGTCCTGTTTTTTTAAGCACAATTTTAGCTTGATTTTAAAATAGTAAAAATATTTTACATATTTCATGTTTGCTTGTTTATTTAAAATATATATAAATATATATAATACATACGTGTTACGTATATATAAAAGTGGAAAAATGCATCAAAGTAGTCGAATAAAAAACTGGGTAATCTTCGAAAATGTAAGTTTACCCGGAGAAAAATATTCATATTTCCCTAAGCACCTCGTCGTTATCCCTAAACTTTTAATCTCTAGCTCCACGTGCTGAATCTGTGATTCAGTCAAAATAGCGGGAGAAAGGCATCCCTAGTTGCCGCATGCCCTTAAAGCTACGAAGTAATAAAACCCTTCCTCGAAATTTTGTTACTAACATTTTTTGAGATAGACCCCGTTTTAGGAAATCAGCAAACGAGTGATCTTTTATTTTATGTCAAGTAAAATGTTTTTGTAAAAAAAAGTAAAAACAGTCCAAAGACATCTAAAGTTTTCTTTAAAAAAATTATTTTATTCGTAGGTACTTGCAGATTATACTACATTTTTTTATTGGCAACCGGATGGTGTTTATATATTATTTGTTGATTTAATTATCCGCCATCATCATCATCATCATCGTCACCTTCATCACCTTGCCCTTATAGGATGACATAAACCCAAGACATGACAATAAACCACTGATTTTTAAAAATTATATTGCAACATAACTAACAAAAAAAAATTCGGGATCGTAGTTACCATCAACATCAATAACATCTTTCTGTTAACAATTACTTTCTGTTTACTTAAAAGAAGGATGGTTCGATTTCGCGGGTAAGTAGTGTCCAATGTCCTTGTGGTACAACATTTTTCTTCTTCCACAGCCGCCAAAAGTGCTTGGTCAACAAAATGGCGTATTTATTTATTGTTTACGAATTTCCTTAAAATAAATTAAGATAAATTATACAAGTCTCACAGATGCGAAGCTATTTATATGGGAGACACGTATGGAAGTTTTTAAAGGGTGGCCCGGGGCTTATGCCCTGTATGGCTTAGGGGATCAATTTAAACGATGAAACATTCACCAATTTAACCGTAAGAACATCCATAGATTATAATTTTTTTGAAAGCTTTTACAAATAGATTTAACCCGTGAAAAATAACGATATTTTTAAATGTCAGTTTAATCAGTCAGTAAGAATAATTCTTTATTTATTTGTAAAAAAACAAGAAAGAAATGTTTTTATAAAACAAGTTATGGATGTTAAAGGAAGTTACGGACAGACATAAACAAAACTCTTATTATTGGGATTTATCCAGTACAGTTTACAATACTTTTTAGCATAAGATTATGACACATATGGAAATTAAAAACTCTTATTTTTAAGTTCCACATTTTTAAATTTTTGAGACGCGTTTCGCCTTATGAGGGCATTATCAATCACATGTTTGTATCTAAGTGTTCACGGTATGCATGTACCACATTTCAAAAGCAATTAATTTGTCTTCTCTTTCTTACCCTCACAATCAACAGTTTAAGTATGGCCGTCAAACCTTATAAATTTTATTTGTACCGCAGAACTTGCTTCGACTGAAAAGTATCCATTAGAAATTATTACATACAAAGTACCATTCACTTTATTTCCTGCAGTCACCCTCCTTTTGACATCTTTCTTAGCTTTTCCATTTATATCGAACATACTTCTTAAGTTGTTTAATGTTTCTTAAATCTGTGAGTTTTATAATATTTTTTTATGTTACAATTGAAGTTATACTTTACTAAAATATCATTTTCGTTGTCAAACTTGTAATAAATTTTCTGAATTTTCGAACCATATAAGTAATAACCATTCATGTATCATTAAATTCCCCCATTCCGTTGCGCGTAACGGTAATAAAATGAATAATTTTGCCTCTTCCCCTCTTCTCTCAATATTCCCATTACAACCACCTTTTCATCAGAAACTTTTGACTTTTCATCAGAAACAGAAGCATTTTGTCAGTACTTAGTCAATTAATTATTATTATTTCGACCTAATCAATGCAAAAATTGGATATTTGAAAATCGTTTTATTCGCCTATCAAAGAGAGGTTCTGTTATTCTCGAAACTCACGTAATAACATTTATGTTTTTCATCCAATTTATTTATTTATTTTAGTATACGGTACAAATAGTACCTTTTACATAATAGTATGAACAAGAAATCAAAAGAGTAGTATCATAGAATGGAAAAAAGTACAGTAGAAATCGACAATATATTACAGACATTTATTTGAAAATTTTAACAGTAACAAACTTTAGAAAAGGGAAGTGTGAAGTATAAAAGATTAAACATAATTTAGAAAAATAATGTTTGAAGTATAGAAGATTAAACAAATAGGAATGATAATTTAATGATCATCGAGAATAATTCCCACAGTGTCAACGCAAATCGATATTTAGATCCAAATTTTCAAATATTCTGAGTTTCACTTGCCTGTCTTTTAAAGTATGTACAGGTAATATCAATGGATAAACTGTAAATTCTTTTCAATAATTTCAGCAATCTTTTATCTCCGCCGGAAATTACCTATTCCTCTATGGCCGCGCAGCGGAAACAGTTCACTGGGCCTCGCTGTGACAACCGGGCGGGTCGGTAGTTAATTTATATTTCTTAATAAAATTGTCATTCTATCACGATCACGAGATTCTTGTTCTGGCAAGAGTCATATGGCGTTTGAACGAAGTTACCAGAATGGCCCCATCAAAGAGAAGCGTCAAGATAAATCTCAGATTAATCTCGATACACTTATGGATGTCTCATAGAGAAGAAGCTTATATGAAAATCTTGTGATGGGATGAATGGAATTCTTTATGGGACCTCCATAGGGATTACGACCTATTTTGGTTAGCTTAAGTGATCGCTTTACACAATGCAACGATCACCGTTGAAAATGTTGAAATTACCATTTAACAGTGGTGCCACTGTTTTATGTAAAATTACATCATTCCCATGAAACAATATACAAAGATGTCTCTCTGAGACGTCTTTAATTTATCCAAATTGATGATTGTCTCTCTATGGACAAAATCTGTTAATTATTTTCTTAGAACAAAATATTCTCAATGCACTATATTGATCTGTCAAACTCACCTAAACGCTTATCATCGACTTTCGTGCAAAACATAAATTATGTATTCTGAAAAATAAGGCAAGTAGAAGGCATTTAATTACAAACATTTATCCCCTTTTATCGCTGCTTACGAAATTCCTATTCACACAACTGAGAAAACTCATATCAATGGTTAATGGAGTTACATTTTAAATACGACTTATTTAAAATGTAAAGAGAAAGAGAGGGAGAGAAAATGAATCTCTCATTTATTCTACATACATAGGTGTACTATGATGCGAATTGTCTCCAAAAAATCTCATGTGAACAGAATTCATAGGTACCTCGCGATTATTTTGTGTGAAAAACCGTTGTTGGCAGTGATTGAAATTTTGATTGGATATTCAAATCAATTTGTTGTCTTTGTCTTGTGGTTCATGCCCACAAAGGAGATTTTTAAGGCGATCGTCTAGCAGAATGCAGAATGAGCAAATTTCACCATTTTTTCTCATATCTACTCTTGCGTTTTTTATCACATTTTTGTAGGGACATATCTAATTTTAAAATTTATTCATCAGGTTACATACATTTTAAAAACGAATATCTTATTAAAATGTCATAAACTAAATTAAATAATTGATTAATAAATTACCAAACCTTCGATGTTTTAAAAATGAAGAAAATTGCTCCACTTTGTGGGCCTTTTATGACTGAACGGCGTGTTGAGATGTCTTTTTTATTCATTAATATTATAAAGTAAACGATTATCTTAAATTTATTACAATTATAGAAAAATCTGTTAGTTTGTTTACATGCAATTTATGTTTTAAAAAATACTGTTTTTTAAAAATATATATTTTTTGTAGGTTTTTTTCAACTCTTTTTACATGGTTGACAACTTTTTTACTTCAATAGTCAAAAGAATAGATATTATAATTTTACAATAAAAACAAAAAAAATCAAAATCTTTGTCGATATTCCTGATTTTAGATATTTAATCAAGACGCAACGTATTTATGACACAATACGCAGTGCCTTGATTAAATAGCTAAAATCTGAAATCGAGAATAATTTTTTGATTTTTTTTGTATTAATTTTAAAACAAAAATGTCTATTCCTTTAATTTATTAAAGAAAAAAAGTTATAAACTATTTTAAAAAGATCGAAAAAATACACAAAAAATAAAAATAGTTTAATAAATAGTGTTTTTTAAAACATAAATTGAATGTAAACGTATTGACAGATTTTGCAATAATTATAACACATTTAAGATAAACGTTTACTTTATAATATTATTGAATAAAAAAGACATCTCAACACGCCGTTCAGTCATAAAAGGCCCATAAAGTCGAGCAATATTCTTCATTTTTAAAACATCGAAGGTTTGGTAATTTATTAATAAATTATATAATTTAGTTTGTGATATTTTAATAAAATATTCATATTTAAAATATATGTAACCTGATGAATAAATTTTAAAATGCGATATTTCTATACAAAAAAGTAATAAAAAAAGCAAGAGAAGATATGAGAAAAAATGGTGAAATTTGCTCATTCTGCTAGACGATCGCCTTAAAAATCTCCTTTGTGGGCATGAACCACAAGACAAAGACAACAAATTGATTTGAATATCCAATAAAAATTTCAATCACTGCTAACAACGTGGAATGACAATCGTATAAAATGAGTAGGAACTCTTCAAAAAATGAAAATAAAATAATAATTAACGCACCTAGATATAAAAGAACTTACTAAATTTCGCGCGCTCGGGAATTCATTTAAAAATATTTTTTAATATGTCGCTCACGGAAGACGCGTTTTGTTTAAATAAAAACTTACCTTTGGCCGTGCGTGTCGCTTTATATACCTGCGAACGCCCAACACCCAGATTCTGGCATTTTTTATAATCACTCGCGGTGCGGAATAAGACACTTATCAATATTCAAGGTGCTTTCAGAAACATTAAAGAACATTCAAATGAATGTTTTATAGCGTAAAAATAGAGTAAAGCAAGCTTATCGTCGCTATCTGCCTCCTAGGTACACAAATGAATTTGAGATAAGCAGCAATGATTGATTCCTTATCTAACGTTAATAATTTAACATATAATTCGAGGGAAGGTTAAAAGAAATTCTGAAGGGTGAAAATTATTTATTTATTTTAAAAATGCTTTGAAGCATCCAGCGACGAACAAACTTTAAAACATTTAGAAAGACAGAAACATCATCATGAATGCTGAAGCAACGTGAGAATAGGAAAATATATGCATTACCTATTACGCATTTCATTTGAGTAGCTTGTTGGTCTTGTGGTTTGGACTTTTGCCACGCGATTCAAAGATCGCGGGTTCGAGTCTCACTCTAGACCAGCAAGTTAGTCCTGTTTCCAAAGAACGGGAGTTTAGCTTAGTTTTAAAATAGTAGGTATATTTAGGTGACACGTATTCTGTGTTCGCATTTCTATTAAAAAAAAATACTGGCAGCTATATACTACTCACCGAATAAACGTCTTCATTTTACAAGAAATAAACTACGAGGAACACATATACGCACATTGACATATTCGGATAATAATACAAATATGCAAACTGATATATTCGGACATGTCACAAAACACATGAATGCAAGGAGAGGCTGGAGGTACGAGGCAGAGTCGAGGGAGCCCGTCAGCGCAGAAGACCCAAAAAACGGCTTACTTGAGGAATGCTGCAAATTGGAACAGTTTTGTCTGTGATCATCATCAGTCATCGCTATCAGCGACCATGACTAGTCTGCCAAGAGCGTAAGTCATATATCTTTCTTTTTCATATATGGTTTGTTTTGCTCCTCACTCTTGAATCGTATGTTGTGCTTTATTTTTTCTTTCTAATTTATCTGTTTTATAATCTTAATTATTTTGGAAATTTTGGATGGCAGCCATTTGGACCGTTTATTTTAACAATACATGGTCGCATTTTTACGAAACTTTTAGCGTTATTTACATTGAATATTACATTTTTTTTATATACGTTTAACTGTCCCCAGTAAAGTAGGTAATACTAAAAAGTAAAAATGTGTTTAAATGAACCAGGCGACGAAAGAGCAAGACGTTCCTGGGTAAGCAATGGGTTGCCTCCTCTGCCAAGAGCACAGCGAAAAAAACGTGAAATTTTATTTATGACGATCAAATGAATTTTAAATATTAATTAGTATTAATTTATTTATTTTTATTATTTTTTTAGGCAAAAGCCATGTTTTCTAATCCCGTAATCAGAATAAGATTATTTTATAATTACACCTAATAATGAGAGATCATTATTTTTTTAATTACGATAAAATATTTTATTTTAGCGAGAAAACCGCTTTAAAAAATAGCGAAAGTGCAGGGCCGATAGGGAGTTTTTTTCTAATCATAGAACAGTCCTGGATCCATGGTGGAACCCATTTCACGGATGAAAAGAGAGACTGCTTCTATAGAAACACTAATATTAAAATAATGCGTCGTATGTGTAGTACATTTTTTTCTTTAGAGGAAATTAGAATAATCATGTTTCACTACAAAACACTGCTACATCAGTTAGTAATTTATAATATCGTTCAACGTTTAAGAAATATAACTAGGAATACTTGTGTGGCAATAAAGAGTCACTAATATATTTTAATATATCTCAGATCTGTAATACACGTTGCACATCACCCCGCTGCATACTTTACCGCTTCGATATGGCTTTGCGCTTGAATTCATATCGCTTACAACGCGCTGCCGTCTATTTTAACAAAAGAGACAAAAATATTTTTATGTTGTGCTACGTTAAGAAGCGCACAACAAAACCAACGAGACAATTTAATATTGAATCGGGTGATATTATAATAAAAACACAAAAATAATGAAAAATTGTTTAAAAAAAAACATAATAGTCATACCAAACAACTTGTACTTATATGTGTGTAAATAAAAGTCAATAAATTTTTCTTTCTTTGGTAAAGTTTTCTTTCTTTCTTGGATAAAGTACGATGTGCGTATATATTTCCAAGCTTTTTATTTACTCTCTTTGTTATCTGTTGTGATGTTGTAATTGATTTTTACCATCTTTCCGACTAGCTAGAGCTCTGAAACTTTCAACTGATAATTATATTTTATTATTTAATCATCTTTGAGATGATTTGGTCATTATACCTATCAGTTAAAACCTGTAATTGGCATTTATGTTTCAAATTCTTTGTATTTACTTAATTATTGTTAGCTGTTAGTTTTCCGAATAAATACAAATAAAATAAAATAAATAATTAATGGAGATATACTAAAAAAACATTGCTGTTTATCTGGAAAGACTGCCCAATAATTATTTAAAATATTTTTTTATAAATCTAGTCTGTACAATTATTTTTAAAAACAGTTTCATTCGTTTATCTAAGAATGTACTAAAACGGCACATAGGATTAATTATATATACAGCGACGATGTGTCGCACCAACATTCTTACTATTTTTAAACTAAGCTGTTTTTTATTTCAGCTGAAACTCTGAGATACAACTTATCGTGTCTCATTCTATGAACACCGAGCGTAGAATGTTTCGTGTCCGGATTCCGGTCCTGAATTGGACCTCTCTTCCGGTGTTTTGACGAAAGAGTAACAACTGGCATCTTCGAGACCTTTGACAGTTCATGTGACCAACACTCAGACACGCCTGCAATGCTGGGTCAAGAATTTACAAGAACCACCTATAGCGAATCGGTGGGGACCACGCTCACTTCACTTCACTTCAGTTACAAACCATTCTCTCTGTCGATTTTCTCCTTATCTCTCCTTTCAACATAAAACCGTATATGATACTCTCAAACATCACAAATTTTCTCTGTCAAAGTACTTTCAAACGCGTATCTCTGTAACTTGTGGCCATGAGATTACTTATATTTAAGATTTATTCTACCTACACGAAATGATATAAATTAAACGTGCACTGAGTTATTAACTTACGTTATTTATAATTTACTAAGGGTTAAAAGAGAAAACAGTTAAAAAATATAAAAATTCACGTGGTTAAATATTTTTTTTATTACAATGGTAGTTATTGTATAAAAATCTAACATCTAAGTAGGATTTCATTATACAAATACATTTTGGAAAAAATTATCTAAAAAAATTATAAAACCAAGTTATGAACGTCATAATGAACAATAAACATTTTTAAATGTAAAAAAAAAATAATGTAATCAACGAGGATAACAAATTAATTATGTACTGAATTTGAGATTTTATAGGAAACGTAGCCTATATATATAAAAGATACACAGATATATAGATGCACGAAATCTAGAATTGAATACTTCCATTATAATATCATTGAAAGATTTGGCAGATACTTCGTGGTGCAACATTATAATTTAAAATATGTTTTATTTTACTTTGTAATACACACAATATGAGTTATTAAATTACAACTATAGTTTCGAGAGAAGCATTATTATCTATACCTGATAATGAGAGGGACTGCTCCTCTCGAAACTATAGTTGTAATTTAATAACTCATATTGTGTGTGTATTACAAAGAAAAATAAAACATATTTTAAACTTCCATTATAATTTATTAATTCTCGGTGAATGCATTCAAAAATTGTTTTTAATAATGCTGCATTTGCTTTTATATCCCAGATAATAATGATTTTCTAAAAATTCTGAATTATCGGCCTAGTTTCAAAATACTGAGAATATTAATATGATCGGGAGTCCATTATCTAGTTGTGGATAGATAATAACTGATAATATTTATGATGATTGGTGTGACTAGTATAATGGAAACGATTCTGTATATTTAAATGATAAAATAAATAAATATTTATAAATTTACCTATTTTATAAATTGTTTTTTAAATATTATCTTTTACACTGATAATACTCTTAGATGTTTTAAAAAATATTCCGTCTTACGCACAATGAGTTTTCGGTTATATTTTATTAAGTAGGTATAGTATAGCTTAAAAATTTTAACATCAATAATAAATAAATTTTTAGTCAATTTTAAAAGTTTAAAAATAAATTTTAAAGTATAGTTTAAAATTTTTAAAACCAATAAGAAATAAATAGTCATGTTTGTTCAGGATGTTTTGTGAGATTTCAATATAAACACATTGTATAAACAAGTACCTAAATAAATAAAAATTTTGAAGACACGTTTACATTTCTGTTTTTTTGTCATTTTTTTTCATCATTTTTTTTAACAATATCCATGCAGTATCCAAATATCAAACAGGTTGTTTAAAAGTTTAAAAGAAAATTTCGAACAGCGTGTTCTTCAGTTTTTGCAGCTCTTGCTTATGAGTGATGTAATTATTAAAAGCGTGTCGAAAATGATTTAATAATGTATAGTCATCTACTTTTGTACTCTAGCTACTCGAGAAGATGTTGAAAAATTAATTACAAGATTGCACAGGCAAAGAGTGTTAAATAAAAGCATATAACAAGTGGAACAAAATTTTTTTTGATAAATTCTTTTAATATGAGATAACAGTTTCCAGGCGCCGGCGAGAAGGTAAATAAATAACACACGATTGATAAATGCAGAAAATATTGCGTATATTGAGCTCAACACTCTTTGAGCCCGTGGCATAAAATTATGTTTATCGTTCCTTTTGTCAAACCGTTTTTTTCTAAATCAATGTTATGTTGAGATAACATACATCCAACATAACTCTAATTTTTCGAATAAGACATTTTGTTCCAACGCCTAAATTCAAAGCTAAAAAAGCCGACTAAAATTATTAAAATGAAATCGGAACATTTTTCATATTAATATTGATGAATCTCGGAGCTACGTAGGTGCTATTGATATTCAATAATAATGGAAAATTATACATTTTAATCAAAATAATTACCAATCATGTCAAAAATGATGAATTAGTGTATGGTCATCCATTTTACGTAAATGTTGAAAGTTTCAGAGCTCTAGCTAGTCGGGAAGTTGTTGAAAAATCAATTATAAGATTCCGCCGCAACTACAAACAAACAAACTGAGAGTTAATTGAAAGCATGTCAAAAGGTTGATTAAGGTTCAGCAGATTGATAATTACTGGAAATTCTGGAATTACTTCATAATATGATTCATCCACTGCGAGAGTAATCTTTTGCATCTTGCCATACTCGTTTAAACTTGACTGCATTTTATAAATAATTGTAATATTCAATAATAGATCCAGTTAAATATTTTAAATTTCACAATTTCAAGAGGACCTACAACGGTGGATAAATTCCTTCAATGAAGAGTGCATTGAAGTTGGGATGAAGATTAATACTGCCAAAACAGAGTTTATAGTCGTAGGAAGAGACCAAGAGCAGGGCTCGATCAGTATACAGGAGACCCATTTGAAGCAAGCCGAAAAATTAAAATACCTTGGGGTTGGAATTTTCTAGCGACGGGAGGCAGGAAAGTGAAAACAGAATGGGTCTAGACTGGTGACTCACGCAGAAGCAGCACAAGACATGGGAATATGGAAGCACCTTATCAAGTCTTTGGGCCCCCAACCCTTCTAGGACAAGAAGATGAAGATTAGTACTGCCAAAACAGAGGTTATGATCGTAAGAAGAGACCAAGAGCAGTGCTTGATCAGCTCTCTAGGGACCCAGCTGAAGCAAGTCGAAAAATTCAAATACCTTGGGATGGAATTTTCTAGCGACGGGAGGCAGGAAAGTGAAATAGATAGAAGAATCGGAGCTGCAGCCGGCGTTCTACGCTCTTTATATACTGCGGTGATAAGAAAATCCGAGGTTAGTGTCAAGGCAAAACTGACTGTTTTCAAATCTGTAAACAGGCCTACTCTAATATATGGCCATCAAATTTGGATTCTGACGGAGAGAGTGAGATCAAGGGTCCAGGCTGCCGAGATGAATTTTCCAATGGGGGTAGCGGGAGTCACACTGATGGACAGAGTGAGAAGTACCGACATAAGGCACACACTCGGCATGGAGCACGCGCGATAGAATAAAATCATCGTTTATAAACAAATAAATGTCACGCAAGTGCCATCACAGCGAAGATGCACACTACCAGCCAATGCTTTTGCATATATGTTGCAAAACCGATGTCAAGCGTGTGGATGTTGTAACTTTGATATATATTTTTATCATCGAAACTATTCAATAAATACTTTTTTTTACATTAATGTTAACAATAACTACCCTTAATGATTTACATTCTCAAATTTTATGTAATTTATGTGATTATTTTTAAATATTTATTGAAATTTTTCATACAATATGTATGACGGCACACTACCGCCATTTATGAAAATTAATAAAAATATTTCATTGACCAAACATATTTCTAAACAAAAGGGAAGAGGGATAGGAAGCGGAAAAGAAAGAGGGAGGAGGAAAAAGAAAGAAGAAAGAAAAGCAAAATAAAGGGGAGGGAAGTGGATGAAATAATAGATACAGAGAGAGACTGATAGAGATATAGTATAAGATCATATAATAGATATATATATATAGTATATATATATATAGGGATTAGCCGTTTTAAATTTTGATGTTAATTTCTGTTGGTGCTCAATTGATATTTTTAATTGTGAGTTGTCAATGTTACACATCATACGCGACTACTGTAAGGCTCGCTCGTTTTTTCTTATATATTTTATTAGTTAAAATAACAATACTCTAATACAATTGAGTATACGTTGTATTAGAGTATGTGATCGCTGCTTGTAATGGATTAATAATGAATACCACAAAATTTCTGCGGTGTTCTTAAATTAAGTTTATTTCCAAGTTATTACCAATTCAAAATGCTACAATGCTTTTTGTTGGGGGCGTCGATTTATTCATTCTTGCCGTTTAGGTCTGTAATCTAATCTACCCGCAGCAATGGCGCAGTAAAATATATTATCACGCATTACGCCGATGACAAATGAAAAAACAAATCAAATTTTGAACCAATCCTATGAAGACATTTATCTTTTATTTTTCTCATACAGATTAAGCGGAATTTTACCGTAGATTGTTTCGAATCTTAAAAAGGTGATGGACCAAATATTTTTTGAATAATAAATTTTCATGAATCAGGTACTTTTTAAAAAGAAGCACTTCGTCAAGAAAATTCTATGTATGTAGCTTATGTTCAAAAAGACATGGAATTGTGATAATGATTAACATTTCAGACCATCAATCGTGTTTTATGATAAAACCTTAGCTACAGTGAGGAATAATAGAAATCGAGGCAGTGACGTTAACAAAAGAAAGTACTTCCTTGAAAACATTTGACCACATGAAACAAATGAAACAAAACATGTAGCCATAGTCTCGCGTATTTTTCTTTAAAAGTGAAACTCTGGCTGCATGAAATGGGAAAGAAGCGTGCCCAAAACCTATTAAAAACCATGATATAAACTAAATTTAAAATATACTAATCCTATAAGAACATTTACTTTCATCTTTTTAAATACTTTGAATTGTTTTATTTTATTTTATTTTATTAAATATCCTATTCAGATCATTTTTTTCCTTAGTCTATAATATAATTAATTAACACCATTATTAAATTGTTAACATTTAATTATTACTATTATTTAATTTTAATTGGCAATAAGATTGAATCACAAATGTTATGTAAATAATAAATATTCTTGAACATTATACTACTGGAAGAGCACTGTCTGCTATAATGCAGTAAATTACTAGTGTAGCAGGCAGGGCGTCAAATCAATTTAGTATTTACTTGCTGCCAAGACTCAGCAACTATGAAAAAAGCTTAATTTAATTTTTTAAACACTGTAAACATTGTAAACATTTGTAACATTGAATAAACACTGAATAAACAAAAACAAAATGCAATTTACAAATGAAACTGAGGATTATAGCAGGCAAGACACTGAGGGATCGTGATACGTGAAGCTGGGGACAATTCACTATGGGAAAGAGGGACTGGTGTGGTCATTTTCAGAGAATGGACAGCATCATACTGCTTTCATTGCATTACATAGTCAATCTCACGAAATCCTTCCTCACGGAAAACCTCCCAAAAGATGGTAGGACAGCGGGGAATCCATCTCACAGGAGGGGCTAACCTCTGGAGAGTAAACCACATAAGTATATTAAAAGGAAGAAGAAGAATTTGAACAAATTAAATTGACGTACCACTGAAAGCTGACAGTCTGCTACGTGATGCTAGTCACCTCGGTGTAGTAAGTCTGGCGCCGCACGTCTGACGGCAGACGCCATTGTTCTAGTTTGGACTTGATCCGACAGATGCCACAATTTGTCCAGCTCAATTTATTTTTTAACATCAAGTTGGATTGTTTGCTAGAATAGATATAATTCATATGATTTAACTTCTTCAACAAGGGCAAAATATGTCTGTGGTGACAATATTGATAAATCTAATTAATAATACACTTTGTTTTCACTACTATTTAAAAAAAAAACAGCGTATTTTGGAGCAATGGTCCCTTCATTAGGATACAACAAGTAAATTTAAAATAATAAATCAAAAATCTAAGTATAGACAAAAATATGATATTTATAATCCTCTACAATTTGGAATTCCTTATTAATATCAAAAGAATAATGCATTTCCGAAAAATGATTAATAGAAATGAGGATTTTTTTTAAATACATATAAATATTTAGATTTTACAATATTACAGTTGGGTAAATTATAAATTTTGGAAATTATATCAAGTTTCTATAATAAATTAAATATTTTAAATAACCGGGTACTTTTTACGAATAGTTATGTATTAAATGTGTTTTCATATTAGTACTTAACTAGCTGGATGGCCCGGCTTCGCTCGGGACCATAATTCGGTAAGCATAGAATTGTGTTGACGTCTCTTTTTTGCTGGTTTCGGCACCTGTGATTAGATTGCCTTGCTGGACCGTCATCGCTTTGCCAAAATATTAACAGATATTTTAGTGCACAATCATAACACTCTAGAGAGAACTTTCCAAAACTTTCTAGAGCATTCCGAATTCTTATAGAACTTCCTGGAATTTTCTAGAACTTTCCCTTTCCAGAACCTTCTAAAGCATTATAATTCTTTCTGGAACCCCTAGACCCACTGACGCACTCCCCCACTCAGTTTGGAACCTTATAGATATTTCTGATACCTTGTAGAACTTTCTTCTTCCAGAACTTTTTAGAGCATTCTCGAACCCTCTAGAACTTTTCGGAACCTTTAAAACTCGCTGACACACTCTGCAACTCAGTTTGGAACCTTGTAGAACTTTCTGAAACTTTCTCCATCCAGAACTTTCTAGAGCATTCTGGAACCTTCTCTTAATCTTCTGTAAACTTCTAGGCTCACCGATGAACTCAGCCTCTCGGTTTGGAACCTTATAAAACCTTTTTAAACTTTCTCCTTCAAGAACCTTCTAAAGCATTCGAGAATCTTAATGAACGTTCTGGAACCTTCTAGACACACCGAGATACTCCGCCACTCAGTTTTGTACCTTATAAAACTTTTAGGAATCTTCTAGAACGTTCTCTTTCCAGAAATTTTTAGAGCTTTACCGAACATTCTGAAACCTTATAGACTCACAGACACACTCCGCGATACTGTTTGGAACGTTAGAGATCTTTCGGGAATCTTCTACAGGGTTCTCCTTCCATAACATTCGAGAGCTTAATTGAACGTTTTAGAACCTTCTAGGTTCACCGACACACTCCGCCACTCTGTTTGGAATCTTTTAGAACCTTCTTGAACTTTGTCTTTCTAGAATCTTCTAAAGTATTCGAGAACCTTCATGAATGTTCTGGAACCTTCTAGATTCACAATCACTTTCCGCCGCACTGTTTGGAATACAAGAGAACATTCTTTAGAATAATAATGAATCTTCTACAACGTTCTCCTTCCAGGACATTCTAGAACTTTATCAAAGGCTATCCACCACCATAGCCACCAGGGGGTGGTAGTATCTGGTTGTGAAGAAACCTTGGCGGATAGGGAAACACGGGTTTCTTTATATATATATATAATATATATATAGATATATATATTATATTTATTTTTATTTTGTGAATGTCGTTATTTCGACTTTTAATTTTTAGTATACGTTGTATTCTGATTAAGGGATCATTGGCCCCGATATATGCTGGCATTTTCAACAAACTAGTGGTGAAAGTATAGTATATTCTTATTAATTATATGAAATGATTTAATTTGACATAAAGCATCAAATTTTCTTCAATAGGTTCCTATTCTATGGGAAATATTTGTTTTGCCTTTTGAAGATCTCCACTCACATAAGAAAGCTTCATAAAATACTTTTGTTATATTTGGTGACCATGTCTGCATACCCAAGAATGATCCTTTTCCCTTACACATAAATCTTTTCATATTTCTTTCTGTCACTGCTTTATATTCAAGGTACTGCAGGTTGAAAAGGAGTACCTACATGAAAATATGCAAGAATCTGAGAACGGCGATTTGACTCCAATATGCTTAAATATTTTTTTATATAAAAATACCACTATTGAAAAGAACTGCCCGGCTGCACTAAACATACATATACAGAAATTAAATGGTATTATTAATATTATATAAAATTAGAAATATTCAATTCATTTTATGAATTTTAAAAATCAAATTAGTTTTCGAGTAATAAGTTTAATTATTTTATTTTATTTATATATTCACATTATTGTACATATTGCCACGGGACATGGCTGTGGGAGTAAAATTAAAATACTTTAAAAATTAAAAGTTTAAATTATTACCCAAAAAAGTTACTGGACACGAATTTAATCGAAGTACTGATCTTAAATTTATATATAATATTTTGAGTTTGTCCAAATTTTTCAGAACAGTACAGGATTTTTGTCACAGTGACATCATTTATCAATAAATATATTATATATGGTATTTTTTATGGGAAAATAGTTATGGAAGTCTTTGGGTGTTCGTAGGGCATAGGACGAACATGGGTGTTCGTAAGCCCTATGAACACCTAAAGACTTCCATACCTACTTTCCCATAAAAATATATAATTTTGTGTCTATTTCCAATGCTTATAAATAAATATTGATTATCCATGTTATCATTATGCAGTTTTAAGTTTTATCATCAAGTTCTTAATTTTAACCGATTAGGTAACATATATCTTATCATAAAAAAATGTTAATCTCTAGGAATCACGAATGAAAACGCCATTTTATGGTAAAATAGAGATTTATGTACTGTGAAACTTTTAACCTAAGAAATAATAATTGTATTTGTAGTATTATTGCGTAGTTACTTTTTAACCCTGCATAAAACATAAACTTTCTTCTTCTTTCTTGGCTAACCCTTTATCAAAATATAAAAGTTAAATAAGTACCAAACGTTCCAAAATTTGCGCAGTTCCTTTTTATGATCCCGCTCAAAATATTGGTAACTCAAATTTGTTACATGCCGCTCAATTTTTTTTCAATTGCACTCTAAGAACCGGAAGATAATAAAGTCACCCCACTGCATTAATCGTTATTAAAAAGCTCCCTCTTAAATCCCCACTTAAAATTATTAGAAACTAAATCTGAATACCGAGGAACGCCGGGTAATAACCGTTGGTGCTGTAAAACAAAATTTGTAATATATTTATGCAACAAACTAACACACTAAACTTAATTGGTTAGTTGGTTTGTGGGCAGGCAAGTAATTACAGAAGCCCCATATTCACCATTAGAGAGGACACTTCTCATATCAGTTTTCGTGAGCATTATTTACTTCTGAGAATAATACGCTAGTCCATAAAATATTATTCACTTGAATAGATACCTATATAAAAAAAATTTACACGAAATTTGTATTGAAGCTTGTTGGTCTTGTGGTTAGGACTCTCGCCTCGTGATCCAAAGGTCGCGGGTTCGAACCTCACTCCAGACTAGCAAGTTAGTCCTATTTTCATAGTACAAGCGTTTGGCTTAGTTTGAAAATAGTAAGAATATTGATGTGACACGTATTCCGTGTTCGCATCTCTATTTTAAAAAAAAAAAAAATGTTAAACATAGTTCTATGGTATTTAAAACATATTTGATTAATCAATTAGAAAGACGTAAAAAAAACTAAAAAATATTGACAACTTTAAATTATGATTTGTTATCTTAGAAATAGAGTCTATACTTGTATCGAAGATGTTTCAGATTTAAAGTTGATAATTTTGGGATTAATAAAAAAATGTAAAATTGACAAATATTTAAATAAAATAAAAGATGAACAGAAACTAAAACTGAAAACTGAAACTGGAATAAGAGATGTACCATTAACAAGAAACCACATATATTAATATAAAAATTTCCTCATGTTAAATGGTGAACATAAAGAAATTTGTAATCACAGTTTTACTGGAAAAGTACCGGCGCTTATCCCGGTGGTAACAAAACATTTTTTTAGAAGAAAGATTTTCTATTTATATCTTTGTAAGTCTTCATGTGAATACATCTAAGTCTCAGGCAATTACAGATGGTAGCGCTTGATAGATACCTATATTGAAAAATTCAACGCTCCCTTCACTACACATCAACAATCAATGCATATCCTATGCTTAAGTTGTGAAAAACGCAATCCTCCTAATTGAAGCAGATTTTCATGACATGAATATATTTTTCAATTCAGTTTATTTATTTTTTATAAAAATTTAATTCGTAAATGTTATAATAAGTTAGAATTATATGAGCATATATAAACAAAAGCAAATATTAAACATAATATATAAAATCATTCACATCAAAGGTGTAGGAGAATCCTGCTTCGGAATACCCTCTCAGAAACATGGAACAGATCAATATCCAGAGTAATATTGTTCAGCATACTAGTAGCTCTTCCAACAGGCATTTCCATTGGCAGGTTGGTTCTGTACATTGGAATGTGATATGCTGGCGCTGTCTTAGGTAATTATCGGGAATATATAAATCAATGCTCTGTATAATTTCAGGATTATCGATCATACCGAGCAACAATCGATAAAAATGCGTAATCAGATACACATTCCTTCTAGTCTCTAAACTGTTGTAGCCAAGCATACCCTGGAGGAATTTTGTGTTATAATGTCAATAAATAACATCTCAACAGACTAGAAGACCTTCAAAACGTACATAACCATTTCATCCATAAGCCGGTGCCACACTGCGCATATTTTCTGACGCGTTTTTTCTATCGCATAAAATCAGCATAGCAAATTGGTCGACCGATCATCCGCGTATTTGTAAGAGAATATTGTATGGAAAGAAATGTAACGGCGTTCTGCGACTGAAAAGACGCGGCAGTAAATCCATGTAGTGTGGCGCTGGCCTTATCCTCAAAAATTCAATCACATCTCGACTTTCCGCAATTCGATAACGCCATAATTTTATTTTATTTTTCAATAAAAAGAAAACACTTTTTATAAAACCACTTTTAAATTGTGGTTGCAGACAAAAAGTTTTCTTTTTGTTATTATAGAAATATTTCCACAAATAAATTTTTCTGTAATGTTAAAAGTTATTAAGCACGTTATTAATATTCATAAAAGAGGTTCTGAAATGTATTGCATGCGTATGAAATAAGAAAGAATGCGAAAAACCTATAATTGTCTAAATTGCCTAGTGAAAAAAATGTTGTACGTCCATCTTGCCGAAGTCACAGTGGTGTCGAAACCGATATACATTTAAGTATAATCGTTGTAGTTTTTATAAAGTTTGTTAGTTTTTTAAAATTAATGAAAAAAATATTCTCTCTATTTTTCATTTAGCTTGAATACTCTGTATCAAAATAGTATGTTATATTAACTTAATATTCCCTTACATTTCACTGAAAAACAAAAAAAATTGGGGCTTAAAAGAAAAAAAAGGTTGTAAGCCCTATGAACGCATAAAAAACTTGCGTACCTACTTTCCCATATAAAAAATAGTATTGTCTCCATGGGAAATCTATAATATATATTAACTAATGATATCCCCTGTGGATAAAATCCAGTATTACGTTCTTGAAAAATTTGAATAAACTCAAAATATTCTTAATACGAGTATATAAAAAAAATTGGTGTAAAAATGAGTGAAAAATTGAAATGATTTTCAAGCGTATTCTAGTGTAATGTTTATTATTCGGAAAAATGTTATATACATATGTAAAGAACATTGCTTTAAAAACTCCAATAAAAAAACAAAACTAACAAGTCTTGAACTTTTTCCAGTTAATAGGAAACTTAAAAGCTTAACATCTCACGATACAAATAATGTTGGGAATTTAAAATATTAGAAAAATATTTTTATATGAAAGAACACAGTTACTGGATTTGGTTTGATTTTGTTTGGTTTGATTTAGTTTGGATTGATTTGGTTTGATTTTTGATTTGGATATGATTTTCAGGCGTATTTTAGTAGATATGTAATAATTTTAAAGAATATCATATAGGTATACGTTAATAATAAATATTGCTAAAAAAAACTCCACTTTGAAAAATAAAAATATAGAAGTATCATTACCAATTGCGAAATCTATAAGTATACTGACTTGTTAATAAGAAAAATAATAGCAACAGACGTCTCTAGCAGAGACCAGTGTAATATATGAAATATTCTTGATTTGAAACGTATACATATATGTAATTTAAAAAAATTTGATAACGTGTGGATGTTCTTACGAGAATTGGTGAACATTGCATTGTATAGTAATCACTCAAGCCAGCTCATACAGGTTGCAAGCCCTAAGCCCCTTTTTTATATATAAATAGCTTCTGCAGAGACTTATATATTATAATTTATCCTTAATTAATTTGAAAATATGAGCGTTGACCTAGAAATTTCAGACAGAATAACCAATGTAAATATCATGACCTCAAAGCGCATCGTCCAAAGATTTTTGTCGCCTCACAAAATCTTTCTGTCTTATAATTAAGATTTTCTTAAAACTATTCTTGTGCACACCGTTACTTAAAACTGCCAAATGAACATTTAAGAATTAAAAATATTTATATTTTTTAAACGCATTGTTCTGAAAACGAAGGAGCTGGGGAAATAAAAGTTTACTGACAATATATCAAGACAATAGTCTCCTCCCTCTGGCGTTATGAGCCACAGCTACCCTGACATTTTACTGAATCTCTTGGATGGTTGCATAGCCATGGTAGAAAAATGCGCTTTCCCGTATTATCATTTAAAAATACTCATTTTATAGGGAGATTGACTGCTCCTGAGATTTCAATGGTGACTTTTTAAAGTATTAGCGTTTTACGATACAAAATTTTCATGGATTTTCGTCAAACTAAATTTTATTAAATCTTACTAAAAATAATTATTCACAGATAACAAGATCACACTGCCTCTTTCAAATTTATATACTCATAGCTCGCCCCAACTTCGGATATCACACTTATAACAACTTGTTCAACTTGACAATTTTTTTTATATATTCAGAATTTTTTGAGTATGTTCAAATATTTCAAGAACGTAATATTGGATTTTATCCGCAGGGGACGCATTAATCAAGATATATTATATATGTCCCATAGAGACGAAACTATTTTTTATATGGGAAAGTAGGTATGGAATTCTTTTTCGGTGTTCACATGGCTGTGGTATGGCTGGATAAGTGATCTCTTTAAACAATGTAACGTTCACCTATTCCACCATCTTGAAGAGGAGTGTTTATGGTGGGATTGTGGTGAGTAGGAATGCCAGCGTAGAAACGTACAACCAATTGTCTTAAGTATTCCTTTTTTACCCATTAAATTCTATTCTGCCTCGCAATATTTAATTAATATTCAAATATGAATTATAGTTATTAAATATTGTTGCGTATCTGTGAAAACAAAATCTTACTAAAATAATATATATCTACTCTAGGCTGGTATGTGAAATCCTGCCCGCCTCGTTCCAAAAAACAGGGACGCACATATCGAATTCATATTGCATTTCAAATATTTGACCCCCACTCGAGCGTGAGCTATCGGCACGGTACGTACAAAGCCGGCGGTTCTTTGAAAGCGAAGGCTTCGCCAACCGTCATATTAACACTGGGAATCGCAATAAAACGGAGAAAGATTTATTTTTTATAATATTAAGTCTGAAAAATGTTTTCGAAACACCATTTATTTTTATTAATAAAATGAAAACATTTTGAAAATCAAAATTTACTTAACTAACATATATCAGGGCCAATTGTCCTTTCATCACGATACAGAGTATGCGAAACATTTAAATTGGAAGCATAGACATCAACAAAAACAAAAAAAAATGTATCAGATTTAAATAACTGATTATGAACTAATGTGTAATTAATTATTCGCAAAGAAGATTCGCTTTTCAACTTTGTCCGTCTGTCCGTAACTAGCTGGAATTACGACCACAACACTGATGATGACTAGCCCCTAATGAGGCTCGGGCGCCCGAGTGTGACACGTCAATCAGCGCGCGGCTCAGATACACGCAAGGGTCGTTATTAATTATTATGTCAAGTGATTTTTCACGGATTTATGTCTATTTATTATATTAATGTTTCTTTTAACGCTTCTTCTAATTAATAACTATCTAAGTATGCAATATTCCTTGAGCGAGCACCGGACATTTTTGAACGGAAAATTTTGAGACTTTTTATATCTTTGGACCGGTTCTAGAAAATGGACTTTGGCATAGAGAGTACAATAATGAGCTCTATACTCTATTTAAGGAGCTAAACGTCACAACATTTATAAAACTTGGAAGACTTCGGTGGCTGGGTCATGTGGAGAGAATGACCGAACATCAAGCACCAAACATCCCTGCTGAACTCAAGGCCGATTGGGCGAAGGAGCTTAGGAGCTTAGATGGAGCAACAACATCCTCAAAGACATTTCCGCCTTGGAGCTTCCGAAGTGGAGAGAGCTGGCACTAAACCGAGATGAGTGGAGAAGGACTCTTGAAGAGGCCAAGACCCACCCGGGGTTATAAAGCCAAGAGTGATTATGGTGATGATATACAATATTCATATATTATTTGTATGTAAGATTTATTACTCCTCGTAAATATCAAAATAATGATTATGTTCAAATGTTGATTACCAAATTTAGAATAGTTATTGCTATATAAACATATTTCAATATCAAAATTTCTACAAATTTTATCTATGTAAAAAGTATTGCAATCATTACAAGTGATTACTTTCTGACGTTTTTAAAAAAAGGTTCGTGGTACGTTTTCAGAAATCAAACTGTCACTCAAATAGTTCAGATTTAAAGAAGAAGGTATATAAATCATGTGTTTATAAATAAAATTTGACAGAATATTTGGTCAATGGTCAAGTGTCTTGCTATTAATCCAACTACGTCGGAGCTTTTCAAATAAGCATGTTGATGTTTGTTCCGATTTATAAATATTTTTGAATTTTTAATATAGAATTTTTCTTTCAAATTGGTTTCAGTTAACTCATTAGCGGCACAGATGTGCATATGGAAACACAAAACTTGTTTTCTAAGAGCCTGTTGTTTGATCAGAAGTAAGAGTAATAGTTAAGGAAAAAACATAGATTTTTGCATTCTCCACCAATCAAAACACCCGTTTTCGTAAAAATACTAATTACGTAATTACTCTAACTTCTGATCAAACAATAGGCCCTAAGTGACATGAATTTTAACTTCTTTTAAATTTTTTAAGCGTATCTCATGTTCTATGTTCCAGAGAAATATTTTATGAAAGAAAAATTATAATATTCTTTAAGGATTCTTAGAAAATAACCATGTCCAAATGGACACCAGTGACCAATTTTTTTTATTTTATTTCATAAAAACATTTATTTTAAATTTGAGGAATGTTATTTTTAAATCTTATAGATTAAATTCACCACCGATCTTGACTGGGAAAATCTTGGAATTGAAAATTAACATACTTCCCGTCATCTAATCAAGCTAAAATTTTGCGTATTGACTTGATGTTCATGACAATACATTCTCACGTACTTTTTGGGTCAAACATACACGCGTACATGCATACGAAAAAATGAAAATTTATATCAAATGTTCGGGAAAGTACCTACTTTCTGGTACTTTTCTAAAATTATTTCAATCATGGACACTTTAAAATTCATCTCTTAATACAAAATTGCTATAAAACTGGTTATTATTCTGGTTATTATTCTATAATAATTTCCATCCAAATTTCCATCAATGCTAGTGATAATGAATACGATAATACAAATGATGAAATTATAATTTTCTTGATTCTCTTAAAATTAATTAAGTACAAAAAAATGGAAGCCTTATATAAACGAGAACAAGAGACTATATAAGAAGTAATATACCGAGGACTAATGGAGAGAGATATGGTTTCTTATACACTGCGATCGACTTCTATAATGGGATCCCCAATTCCATAAAGGAATTAAATAGTGTGGAACTTTTCAATAAACGGCTGAAGGGACTCGCGTTGGAGAGTAGATAACTGTTTGACAAGTCAATGTGATTGTATTTTATATGAATACCCATTTATTTTACTGTATTTCCTGTCCCCTTATACCAGCAAACAATTGCTGTTTGGGGACATGATATTTTTTTATTGTAATTAATACAAATTGTTATATTTATTATTCATTACAACTTTTCATTTTCCTTTTTGATACTTTATGTATTGTCAATTCATTTTCATTTTTTTATTTTCTCTACATATTTTAATTTTTTTTATGTTTTAATTTTCTAATTTTATTCCATTATTATATAGTTGATCTGCGATTGCTTAATCCCAAGAAACTTCACAGGTTATATTGAAATAAAAAAAAAACTGTTTAGACACATTATATAATAAACTGTGCTGTAATGCTAACTTATACTTATACATGTACCTTTTGATAAGTGTCATTAAAATAAAAAAAATCACTTTAACTTAATAATAAAAAATTACAAAATATAATAATAATAAACAAGAAAAAAATGATATACGAGGACATCAAAAACTATACATATGTATTATATGTAACAATGAATTTAATGCAATACAGAGGAACAATTACACACAATAAATTTAACACCATCGGTTCTCCAACGCAAATTCAGTTTCTTATTGAGGAGTCCTATATTGTTTAAATTCCACATATTCAGTAAGTCCATTATAGAACTCAACGGCCGTGTAGAGGAGTCCACGCCATTTCGTATCTATTCTCGGTGAATTCACTCTTATATACCTCTCCTCGTGTAGTGTGGATATGCGTTGCTGTTCTGATACGAGGTGATATTGGTTTTTAGTAATTTTTTCTTTGTTTCAGAAAGCATCTTTGTCTTTTCAATATGTACTTATATGCATATCAATTCTTCCGGGTTTGTCAGGTCTTTTTGTCTGGCAGGCAGCTTTATGCAGGTCATTTATGGTGTGGCGATTTAGGTTGAATGTAATTTTGAGTTTGCGTTATTTTCAGCAATTATACCCTGAAGGATTTAAATATTAATTTAATTTAATTACTTATTTTAAATATTAATTTTATTTTATTACTTTATTTAAATATTAATTTAATTTATCGTAAAAGTGTATTGTGAAATTATTAATTATGTCATATTCAAAATGTTAATAGTAATTCTCAAAAAATTCGCAAAAAGTTCTTACTTTGTGCTTGTGATTATTTTTGTGTGTATAGAAATGTTGCTATTAAAATATGTATTTTAATTATATTATATTAAACTCACCATTGCACAGGTATGTTAATGCATATTCTTTTCTGTCAGATGTACTTTCAGATGATTTACTTCATTTAAATGTTTATTGATTGAATAATTTCTTGCTAAGATATAATTTTCATTTTCAATTTACAGTTTTAAAAGTTGTTTTACAATTGTTTGGGGGGCTTCTTTTGTGTTTTATTTTTTCTACATGTAATTTTGTTTTTCTGACATTTAATTTATAAATGTTCTGCAATATAATAATTATTAAGATACACTGTCTGATTTTGCTTGTACTGAAAACTTTATAATCCCTACACTTTTGTGTACTTACTGTATTTTTCTATGAACTGTTTACTTTTGCGCTGTATTGTTGTTTTTTACATTTTGTAAACCAACATTTTAATTCTTTTTACTTTACATTTGTAATGTTTATTTTAAAATCTTTATTGCCGTGTATTTTATCAAAAAAATAATAATTTAATAGTAAAATAATTAAAAGGTTTTGCATGTAAAGATTTTTTTAATGAAAACAATTTTTTCATGGGTTATTTTTTAATGATATGAAACAGCTCACTTTACATTTTTACCTTGTATTTAATCAGCACATCTCTCTCTTTGTAATAAAAACTAGTGCGCGTCTCTATTTAAATTTTCTGTACATAATTTTCCAATTTCTGTGCATAATTTTTCAACTACAAACTAAAATCATTAAAAAATTTTGTTAAAAATGTGACTGTATTTAAACGTTTATGTCTCAAAAGTATACGAAGTACAGATAGAAGTTAATGTCAATTGACTGAGGACATTTCTTTAGATTGCGCCCCACGCGAGAGCGTTACGTGAAGTACGAAATGGCGCTCTGTGTCAACTTCGGGACGCCATGAATGATTCCGATCGGAACGAAACAAGCGAATCACACAAACATGAGATTCATAAGAATATTGAATAAGTACAAGCGTAAATCGAGAAGAGTGACGTGTCCGGAGAGATGATGACTTCAGTGAAATCGGAAAGGACCAGGGCCTTCTTATTTTTCTTTGTATTTAAGGGTATTATAATATGTTCACTAGCTATTACCCGTCAAACATCACGGTAATTATACTTGTCAGTTCCCGAGGAATAAGTATTTTTTTTATATAAACAAGAAAAAAATTGAAATAAAAATATATAATTTTAATTTTCTTAAGAAATTTAGCGTAAAAAAAATTGTAAAAATTTTACGTTTAAAAAAATATGTTAAAAAAATTACGTACAAAATTTTAGATTAAAAAATTTAAAAAAAAAAAATACTATAACGAAGTTACGGACGTTACACAAAGTTACGGAGACAAAAAGACGGATAGACGGACGGATGGACGGATAGTACGAAATTATTGTAATTGGGATGATACATATGTACCTACCTGTATCTAAGGGCCAGCGACCACCAGACTTACGTTATGGTATCGAACCCGATATATTTTCTTAGGCTGTATATTATTGGTTTGGATATTATGACATTTGTGTTTGGGGGATTTTGGCAGATAACAGGTAAAACAGGCACAAAAAGTAAGATAACTTGTTTAACGGGAGAGTACTTTATACTTATATTAATCAATGCCAGACGCTTATTGTTGATCTTTTCTTCTCCAGATGCTTTGAAAAGCTTGAAGACTGAATGAACTTGAAGGGTTAAACTAATGGTCAAGTGGCGCCTACATTCATCTATAAAACCTATCACAATATTCCTCTAAATGTAATTAGAATAATATTATTAATAATTATTAATTATAATAAGAATTTAAAATATATTTTTTTTATATGCTGTTCATGCTTAAAACACCTTGTTCCCGACGCAAATTGCCAGGAATCAAGGAATGAGAAAATACGGGGTTATGATTGGATGGCGTGATAGAATTTGGAGAAGTTATACAGGATGATTGGACACTATTTTTAGGTATAAAAAGAGTGTTCCTTCTAAAGCTCTGGTTCACTATGATGTTCGATAAATTTGATGATTCACTTCGCAGATCTTCCAATGTGAGCATTTAATTAATACACACAAATTGTTGAAAAAAGGCACGACAAGTCTTTCGGAAGGTTACTTCGAGAGTCAGTTTGATAGGAATTGCTCTTTAGACATTACAACAAATGATACTCTGCATTTGACAGAAAGTTTTCAACTGTTTTAACAATGTAGGATGAAAGAGGGAGAGAAAGAGGGTTGTAGCATAAAATACCACATTGTATTCGCGAAAATAAAAAAAACGCATAGAAATATAAATATTGAATATCTGTATTATCTCAACAAATAAATAAAATCATTAACTGAGTAAATATCGATAGTCCAAAAATCAATCAATTTGAGAATTGAGTCTACATAGTTCAGAAGAGATATAAACAGAATAGATTTTGCACTTAAAACATAATTTCTATCATGACCTCAAACTCGAATTTTTCCTTTTTTCTGAGAAAGTTATATGATCAGTAAGATACATCTACATGGATTTTGCTTATATCTTTTTAAATACATTGGTCTAATTTTTGTTATGTAATTCTATATGGAAAACCTTCTTTTAACCAACTTTATTTGCGCATTAATCAATGAAGGATCAAACTAAAATGCTTCCACGATCGTACCTATATGATATTTTATAAACTGCCGAATTCCGATGGTTAATAAATGATGGCTGGTAAAAGCAATTTACCCTTTGAATTTTATACCGACGTATAAGAAAGATTAATATCTCTTCCACCGTTTAATGAAGTGACCCTCGTTGATTGATCACCTAAAAATAATTTTATCTATAGCTAAGTGAATGCACATCATCAACACCAAAATTCGTTGAAATTTTATCATTACAAGCTCCTGCACGAAAGTCAAAATAAACATTAAAAAAATAAGGCGCTTTTATTTGTAATGGATTTTTGAGACTATTGAAAATGATATTACCTATTCCAACAATATTTGTATACGTGTGTTCTGAAAGCACAATTACAGAATTTTATCGCAGAGGGATAATTATTATGTATAATAAATTTTAGAAGTCTCCCAAAGACTTAGTTTTTTATTTTCACAAAAAAAAATTTCTGGAATAAATTCTGGCGATTTCTCACGTGAGCTGGGCCTATTCTGTAGAAACGCCTCACATTTTACGTATTTTCTGTGGTTTAAGGTAGAGGTTTAAAGGTAAAGTACTCTAAGCCTATGTATAAACTATAAAACTATAAAAGAAATAGCAAAATGGAAACAAAAATGTATGGAGAAATAAAATAAGTAATTTAAACAGCAAAAAAATACATATTGTAATTAAAATAAATAATATAAAAACGTACAAACATTTAAGTAAATAAGAAACCAGACATACAAATAATAGTAAAATCGAAATAAAGTGCCTAGCATTTGCAAACAAGAGAAATAAAAAAATTCACACTGAAAGAATCAGTTGCTTTCAAGTCGCTCTGTTATATAAGCACTGAAACAATTCTTCTTCATGTATACTCAGCAATTCATATATTTTTTTTAAAAGACTGGATGATGGTGTTTGCTTTGTGTTAGAATTTAAAATGAATCTTTTGGGCGCTAGGCAAAGGAAGTGTCTTTATCTAAATGTAGTCCTCATGTGTGAAAGTTGTATTTTATTTTGTGAGGTGGTTCTAGTGGTGCAATAATGTGTTGCTGTAAGGTGCAAAGAAGTTTCATTGTAATTGGTGAATTTTGCATAGATTGAGTGATTTAAAGAGTTGCTTTGTCGTAATTTTTTTTATATGACTCGTTTTAAAGATTTCTGACCTGTATCAACCGGGTCTAGATTATTTATTGTAGCACTCCCTCATCCTATTATGCCATACCCTAGTATAGATTGGCATTAGGCGTAGTACGCCATTTTCAATGACCCTTTATTCAAAATGTTGCGTAAATTTTTGAATATATAGATTAGTTTTCTAACTCGAGTAGCACGCGCTTAGCATCTCCACGGGGTGTTCGTGTAATATGTTACGCATACGTAAAATAATCAAATTAGTTACAACTCCGGTTTTCTAGCAAACTCGACAAAATTATTTATTTATTTTCCTAAGGTGGTGGGCAACGTATGTAATTTCGTAGATTGTAATATTATCATTTACCAGTTGGAGACAGAAATTTAATTTTGAGGTAAGCAGACAATTTTCAAATATTCACAGATAATACACACGTGAATTTCAAAAACATAATAGGAAGTAAACTTTTTCAATTAGGAATGAAATGATATCACAGGATGCGAATACTTTAGAATAATGTTATAATAATAATTCCTGAAGGGTGTTAGAGAGGAGCTATGTGGGGATGAGAGGCTATATTTTAAGTAAGGAATATTAGACTTTAAAAGTTATATATAATCTACATTTAATAAAGGTAAATCTAGCTTACCCGAAAAACACGTACCTAGTAATAAAATTCTTGTTTTCTCCAAATTAAGCTCAGTGCATGGCGTATAAAAGTAAAAGTTAATGCTCTTTCAAGTCGAGGTAAAAACCTCCGACCTATTTGATCATTTACGAGTGGCTTAATTGAAATTTTTCAAAATTTACTTATTTACAAAATTTACTTAATTAGTGTCAATAATCGTCATGCTTGTTTGCGAAGATGTATGAATTTGGATAAGGCGAGAGTTGTGTGCCAGCATAGTAGAGTACGGCGCTCTATCCTCTCTACTTACCCCCGAGAGGAAACAGCGTGATGGTAAGTAAATGATTTAGTTAGGAATTTAAAATAAGCATCAATAGCCATAAAATGTATATGCTATAGCTAGACCGCATTCAAAAAAATGTGCGCAAAAAATATATGTGTTGTTACGATGCAAAAAATGAACACAAAAGAAGTTTTTCTAGTAAGTAACCTTTTTCAAACTAAAAAATATATATTTATTTGGAATATCATATTGAGGCTTGTAATACGGGCTTGCCAGGCAACTTTCCCCGCTTTCTTCTTATTGGTCAAAGCTAGATAATGGTCTTTTGATTGTGGTCGACCTATAATACATTATACATTATCTCTTGGAAAAAAATTAGAACTTCATTTCACTTGAATTGTCACACTGAAAAATCATTTCATGATCTCAACGATCATTTTGGCGAAGATATAATTAGCGGAAGGGCATGCCTAGAGAAGTATACTCTTTCAAAACTAATGGTACTAGCTTAAATGACAATAGTCGATAGAAATATTCGCTCTTCGGATGATGACCAGGCCACTCTGGTGGCCGTGGATGAGGACAAAAGTTGTATCTCTAGGACACTAGACACCGAACACTGGGTATTCCCGCAGGACCGACCGTCTCCCGTCAAATGGGAAGCAGTAATTGACGTTGACGGTGACTACGTTCCCGAATAGTAATTGCATTTTTTTTCTTTTTTATTTAAAATATGACAGATACCTGAAATATCTATGTATAACATTTAACATATATCAATATAAAAATATAATAAGGACACAAAATTTTTTGATATATTTGACTGAGTTTCTGCGTTTTTGTAACTCCTATTTTGAAATTGATAGTAGTCAATTGTTTGGTCTATTATGGTAGGTTGTTGTAATCCCTTACAAATTAGTCGTGATTGTCCCGTTTTTTAATAAATAAATAAATATTTGGGTATTTTGGAGATGGTTTGGAGCAGTTGCTTTTTCGGGTCACCACCGCGGAAAAGCTCCAAAGGCGTAGAATTATTATATTATCTCGATAAGACAAGTACAAAATATACGTGAGTATGATTATACAGACAATGATAGATACTGTAAGGGCCATGGCCTCCGGCCACCCGCCGGGGGCCCATGAAGGACTGACGTGCCTAGGGCGTGTGCCTTTTTTATATAATTTACGAACACAGTAGTCTTGGAGTGCGGCTGTGTAAGTGTGAAAAAATCGTCCGAAATGCTGATGGTGCAATGAAATGCCGATCGCACGGGTCTTGCTCGTGCCTCTATTTGCTATGCGGCATTCTTTGCCACTGTGTGTGTATGTGTGTGGACTAAATTGTTGATTTTCTGCATTGTGGCATAAATTGCACAAGTACGTAAAACTTTATTCCAGTATGTGGGAAGGTTTGTGCAGCCCACACATTCCATATTTTTGTATTGGCTTGAGTTATGTAGTAGTTTTGAGCCGTTCTAGTGTAGTGTTGATGATTTTTGTGTATATTGTGTAATTTAATGTCTTTGTTTTGTATTTCACCATTTATTTGCTAGCTTGTGAATGAGTTTTAGTGTTTCAATTTTTGTAATGTTCAGTAAACCATTTCAGTTTATGTCAAGTATTTAAAATTGTAGACCATTTTCAGTATTTTATTTTGCTTTGAAGTTTGTTTAGGTTTGTGATGTTTCCGGTTCCCCAGAAGGATATCATTTATCCTATTCTTCTCTTAACGTATGCCTCGTACATCAGAATTTTTATGTTTTGGGTGTGATTTCATGTAATTTTAAACGGTGGATAACTGGACGTTGTTATGCATAAAGCGACCTACCCAAAAAAATGGAATTGAGAAAATAGCATCTAAAAATTTGAATCTACAATACTTTTTTTAAAAAAAAAGATATGATAGATATTACAGGTTGGATTCTTTCTACAAACAGTAGTATCTAAGGCATAGAGAACGTTTAACCATTTGAATGTTTTCTACAAAATTATAACCGTGAAGTAACAGTAGAATTATAAAGGTGTGTAATGCATCCATACTACATAGATGTTTTCAATTAATATTTTTGTTTTCCAATGATTTATAAATTTAAAGTCGCAGAAAATAGTCAAACCTCTCAGACATTTTATGAGTTAATTTAACGGTGGTGGCCGTGATGTGGGTAAGAAAAAAATTTAATTTACAATAAACTATAGTACTTAGACCTTGGACGATTTCAGCATATAAAAATATCGTATTGAGCTTTCTAAAACCGTACATAACTCATTTTTAGCATTTTGTGTGCTGGTTGCTTTCTTCAGAATTACGTACAATTATGCATTAAAATCAAAACTTGACCCAATACATTGATAATTTTATAAATTACAAATCAAAGTCTTTTAATGTTTGTCCCATTGAATAACACGTTAAACGTGAATATGTTGAAGATGCTCGATTTCGGGTATGGGGTCCGAAGGATGTTCAAAAATGTGACTTTCGCGGTAAATCAACAGAATTTAAATGCTTTTAACTTAGAAAGTATATGAACTAGGTGAAAGTTAATGATGTCAAAAGGAGCAGTTTAATAGTACACGAATGAAAAGAATGATATCTATCTATTTTAAAAAGTAGTCAGCTTGATACCTGTCGATAAGAGATTCTATTTCTCTCAACACTTAAGTAGTAAAAAATATATAAAATATTATTAAACTCGGGTAGAGATAACAAGGTTAAAAATCTTGTTACCTCTACCTGAATAATAATCTCTACAGCGTAAATGCCAAATCTATCAACATTTTTGTTGCTCATTGACCCACCCATTTGAAAAAGCAAAGTTTTTATCTTCTTCTTCTTCTTCTTCTTCTTCTTCTTCTTCCTCAGCCGTCATCTCTCCACTGCTGGATAAAGGCCTCTTCCTTACTCTTCCATCCTTCCTTGTTATTTGCTAGTTGTAGCCATTTTTTCTCCTTCACAGCGGCTATATCATCGGCCCATCTCTTTTGAAGTCTTCCGACGCCTCTTTTATTTTCCCAAAGTCTCCATTTCAAAACTCTGGTAGTCCATCTTTTAGAATCTTGCCTTGCAATGTGTCTTGCCCATTGCCATTTTAGCTTCACTATACGGTCCATGATATCCACAACTCTCGAATAAAGATCAAATATTTTGGACTGGAAATAGATGAAAATCTTCGATGGAACCGTCACATTAATGGAATCATTAAAAAGTACACAAAACTTATATATTTCTTCAAAAATATAAGAATATACTATCTAAGAAAGATATTAAAAAAGTTTACTTTGCCTTATACCATTCTCAGATTGGGTATGAAATCTTAGCTTGGGGATCTGCCACAACAAACTATATCAACCATTTAAATATATTGCAAAAGAGCATTATAAAAACCATTTTAATACTATCAATCAGAACGCCCTCAAAAGAGATTTTCAAATGTCTTGACGGGCCGAACATAAAACAAATATTTGCCAAGAGCATTCTTTTACAACAATTTAAAGACACATAATAAAACAATAGAACATCGGCATATAATAGAGAGGCAGTAAAATGGTAAATAGAAATATATAAACTTTTAACACAACTTTTGACCAAAGAAGCTATATCTATTTTGCAACAAAACTCTACAACATCCTTTCTCCAACCTTCAGAAATATTATAAAAATTTGAAAAAAGATAAAAGTATGGACTAATCAAGTCGATGCAGATAAATTAAAAGGAGTATTAAAAACTATGAAGAAATTTAAAAATAGAAAATAAATAGGTATAAACTAGTCCGCCTCAGCACAGGAACTCCTAGTGAGGAGGACTAAGAACACAAATATCAACAATAACATTTTACATGTATACTATTATATTAAATATGTACAAATTGTACATATTAGCTTACGCCAAGCATGGATCTCTCCATGGATTATTGTCTTTATAAGGAAGTAAAGTGAAAGTTGGGTTAAAAAATCAATAATAATTTCCCACAAAAAAAAAACAGTTTATTATTTGTTGATAAGGTTATCAATAATTAAAAACCTAAGAGAAAAACTTGCCTTTAATGCGGTTTGTTATATTTTTCAAATATTAAAATTTGTTTATCATAAATAATTAACTTCAAATAACCCTTTGAAGACTACTCAAAAATGTGCGAGAAATTAATTGAAAATCATAAATATTGAAAGCTCTAAAATATTGATTAACTGATATTAAATATTTGTGTTCCCAAAATAAAGAAGTTGAAAAATAAATTCTTAATTTTTATGCTGCGCGTAAAGATTTATTAAGTATATAGAAAAATAATTTTTTTTTTTCGTGAAAAGGAATTCAAATATTTATCTTTTATTTGATCCAAATCAGGTACACAGACATACCCCCTACTTACAATATTCCATTTTGTTGAGTTTAGTGCAGATTCGTTTCATTTCAAATTTTCTACGAAATTGGAAAGCCGGTTACGATTGAAACGGAATTATTCCGATTTGGAATGGAATATCTACGCTAATATGGCTTTAGGCCTGTGGGTGATTTTGACGTATGTACGATATGTGTTTGCGCGAACGGAGGACTCCTAAGATACGCAAGCAATCATTCAGTTCATTCCAACAGTTTATTGCTCCGAATGAATTATCTCCCATTCAACCATCAACCTTACAGTTAAGTGCATTTTTTAATTTTTTAAACGATTTTTTATATTTTTTTAAATATCATAATCCAATAACAATGTAATATTTTGAGCGAGGGGTTTATGGAATATAAGGAATTCATAAATAATTGTCATTTAAAACTCAAGACAGGTAACAGTCATAGCATCCTGTGTTTCTATATCTACATATATGATAGTACAGTATTACTTTTCAACACATAACAGTGTAGCAGCCATCATTTATAATTACAAGGTCGCAAGAGGTTACATAACAATAATCGCTGACGCGACCACTTCTTTCAAGGAATCAACTCGCTGAGAAAAACATTGACAATCGCGGACGCGGTCAGTTCCTTCAAGGAACCAACTCGCTGATAAGTTGGTTTTCCCAAAATCGACAAGTAACTTACTAACAAATAACTCCGGACCAATTCATACAAAGCATGCAGTAATCTTCAGCACACCAACACAGCAGGAACACGCTGCAGATCTCGCTCGCGACGCTCTACTGATACCCCCACGGCTCTCTGTACGTCGGCTATCTGGAGTTACTCACTGGCTACGGCCTCACAGTCGCCCTCTCGTCTCACTCAAGGTACACCACCCCGACTGTACTCCCGGCTGTCGGGGTGGTGTACCTTGAGTGGATCTACGGACTCTGGATCCTGACTGTACTCCCGGCTGTCGGGGTGGTGTACCTTGAGTGGATCTACGGACTCTGGATCCCCGCCTACGGTCATCGGCTGCAAACTCCAGCACCGCCTCGTCGCCTGTTTTCATCGACTCTCTTCGGACAATAAAATCATCAAGCACCTAATCATCCTTTAACTGCCCACCATCATACAACCGTTTCGCCGAAGTGATGACACTGACGTGAGTTGTTTTCAAATTGGAGAAATCAACGTGGTAGCAGTACGATAACGAATAGAACGAGAGATGACTGCAGAAAAGAACACGCAACCATCTTCTCTACGACCACCATGAACATGCTACGTGCACGACGAGATGCCATCAGGGCAACAGTATAAGGAGTGTTCCAGGAGATAGTCAGGTACCACCCTTCCGTAAGGAGGACCCACAAGGATGGTACGACCAAATAGAGCAGATATACCTAACGAGCGACAGCTACGTAGTGAACCTACTACATCCCGATGTAGCTAGTGCGTATCGGACATCTCAACCAATTACTGAAGATCATCCAGAGACAAAAACTAGAGCTAGACCTAGCGAGGAATCAATCAAGCGTGTAAATAAAACACAAACTTTGTTTTTTTCGACTATTTTATTTTTACAACACTACATGTTTCGGAAACCTCCGTTTCCTTCTTCTGAGTGTGAGTGAGTGACTGAGGTGTGCGAGAGTGGATGTCTGTGTTGTGGATTCCGTAAGGGTGTTGTAGATTTAGTAGGTGGAGGGGGTGGAGGAAGTGGTAGGAGGAGTGGTAAGTGGTAGGTATTGTGAGAAGGGCTGATGTGAAGAATTGTATTTGATTATTGATGATGTTATTTGTTGGGCTTAGGTTTTTACTAATTTCAAGTATTTCTAAATTATTTTGTTTTTTACTCCCTTTATATTAACTCGTGGCGTCTGCTTATCTTCTTGTCTTCTTGTCTGACGAAAAAACTTTGGATCCATTTTAAATTCCTTTCCGTGATCCAATCGAGCTGAAACTTTGCAATCAAACTCGTGGCGACGATCAAGAAGATCTATCAAATTTTCTTTAAAAAAAATTAATATATTTTTGAATTTTTCAAATTTTGAATGGTTTTTTCATACAACTTATTAAGTTGTATGAAAATATTTCAACGCGTCTGGTAGACGCGAAAACTGATTAAAGTATAATTTTGGATTTTTGGAAAAATTTTATTACTCCCTTTCGTAGCGTCGACCGACCGAAGCCCAACGCGTAGGTTAAGCGAAAAAAAAAAGTTTCAACTAGTAAATGAGAAAGGGAATATAATAAAAACTTGTTTTTTATGGGTTACTTTTTAATTTAATTATATTGTTTTAGGCCGTATATCTGTTTTTGTAACTAACTAATTCACTAACTTATCACTCTGTTTCCCCTCAGATGTAGGCAGAGAGGATAGAAACGAATGTTTATGTAGGATGTGTATTTTTTAACGTTGAATGCATAGTTATTTTTTATAATATGGTTTGCATATTCCGAAAAGTTATGATTAGTGAGGCAACTTTTATGTTCTTTAATTATTGTTTCTATTGAACTGCTTGTCTGACCCATAAGTATATGTATGTCTTATCGTAATCCCCACGTTCTAGTGTATAAACCCCAGAGCAGCATAATTTGTTAAGAATTTTAGACATATTACTTTTTAATTGTTTTTCAATTGAATTGTCGCTATAGAAGGCTGGTTTTTAAAACCTTTTTATTCTACAATTTTAATTTAAAGTATAGAATGTTAACTATATTTATATAATCATATATGATACCTAAGTATATTTTATAAATGCTTATTAATTATAAAATATAGTGTAATGATACGAAATGGTAGAGTGCTGACGAAATATTTCCGGCCGGCAAAAATAAAAACGTGACCGGATTTCAATAAACTTCGTCAAGTAAAAACTGCGTAAGAATGAGTATTGTTAGAAAATCTAGTACCTTGCGCCTGTGTTGAATCCTGTACATAATTGGTCCATAGCGTAGTGTAGCGTTTTAACCAATCATGTGCTAGTAAATCTTGGGCGCATTATTCCGTAATCGAAGCTATATAAACGATAAAATTCTCAATTTCACTCACCGTGTGAGATCGGACCCGCAAGAGCCGCCTTCGGGTAGGCATATTTGATAAGAATATTTTCCGCAATCCTGCCAATCTGTATAGTCTATTGGAATTACAAAATGTAAGTCATATCCTAATATATTAGCTATTTTGTAGGGTTCTCCACCTCTCTTGTATTTCTTTTGTACCCCGAGACGCCCCATGGTATATTTGAAATTAAGAAATTAGTCCATACCAGGTCGTGCAAAAGTGCTCTGAATCGAGTAATCTGATTCATCTGGTTTCCGAGCGTTTTGGCGTCTCTGTATTTTATGTATTTTATGTATTTTATGTATTTTATGTATTTTATGTATTTTATGTATTTTATGTATTTTATGTATTTTATGTATTTTATGTATTTTATGTATTTTATGTATTTTATGTATTTTATGTATTTTATGTATTTTATGTAATTTATGTATTTTATGTATTTTATGTATTTTATGTATTTTATGTATTTTATGTATTTTATGTATTTTATGTATTTTATGTATTTTATGTATTTTATGTATTTTATGTATTTTATGTACTTTATGTATTTTATGTATTTTATGTACTTTATGTATTTTATGTATTATATGTATTTTATGTACTTTATTTATTTTATGTATTTTATGTATTTTCTGTATCTTCTCAATATTTTTTACTAACAGATTTACGTGGATTTTTTTTACGTACAACATACGAGATTCTATTGTCTCCTTGACCCGACGAAATCGTCATCCAGCAGTGCAGCATCTTCCTTATATTTAAGAGGGTGTGACAAAGGAAAACACGTCTAAGAGATTCCTTACATTTCTCATTCATTAATTATTCATTAACTCATGCGATATATCATCAGGTAAAGTCTCAAAATAAGAGTTCCTCCCATAGATCTTTTGTTTTACCAAATGACAGTAGGTTATCATCTCATCAGTTATTATTCCTTATACCTTTGAATTTTCGTGGAGAGATTATAATTTTTTTTATATATTAGGTCCTTACGTATGAAATTGGCGTTTTGCCGTACTGGCAAATTTGATCTCAAATATCTTCTCTTTGGTTAGGAATTCCAAATCCAAATTTATACAGCTATTTACTCATGTATTTTTGTTTTGAAAATTATAATTCATTTGTTTTTTCCTCAATTGTTTTTTTCTTTGCGTCACTCAGTTTACAAAATGAAAAACTTGAAATATCGCGTTATTTACGAGTACGAGTTCCACCGTGGCACCAGTGCTGCAGAAACGGCTCGAAGGATTAATGATGTGTATGGCGACGGTGCCGCAAAAGAAAACACAGTGCGTTTTTGGTTCCAACGTTTTCGTTCTGGAAATTTCGACCTGCAGAACAAGCCCCGTGGACGGCCGGAGACCAAAGTTGATAATGAAGAATTGAAGGCTATTGTGGAAGCGGATCCATCGAAAACTACATCCGAGTTAGCTGCAGGCTGCGGTGTTAGTGATAAAACTGTTTTAATCCACTTGAAGCAAATTGGTAAGGTGAAAAAGCTTGAAAGGTGGGTACCTCACGAATTGAGTGAAGCAAATCAACAAACGCGCGTTGACTGCTGCGTTGCATTACTCAACCGGCACAATAATGAAGGGATTTTAAATCGAATCATTACCTGTGATGAAAAGTGGATCCTGTACGATAATCGGAAGCGCTCATCGCAATGGCTGAACCCTGCCGAACCAGCCAAACCATGCCCCAAGCGAAAATTGACTCCAAAAAAGTTACTTGTGAGCGTTTGGTGGACTAGTGCTGGTGTCGTTCACTACAGCTTTCTTAAATCTGGCCAGACGATTACGGCAGATGTCTTTTGTCAGCAACTGCAAACCATGATGGAAAAGCTAGCTGCTAAACAACCGAGGCTGGTTAATCGCTCTAGGCCACTGCTGCTTCATGATAACGCTAGACCACACACTGCACAACAGACGGCTACCAAATTAGAGGAGCTTCAATTGGAATGTCTAAGACATCCACCGTACTCTCCGGACCTTGCCCCAACAGATTACCATTTTTTTCGAAATTTGGATAACTTCTTGCAAAGGAAAAAATTCAACTCCGATGGGGCAGTCCAAACCGCCTTCAAAGATTTTATTGATTCCCGTCCGAATGGTTTTTTTAGTAAAGGGATCGATGAACTACCTATGAGATGGCAAAAGTGCATAGATAGCAATGGTACATACTTTGATTAAATAAATATATTATAATAAAAAAAATCGGCTTTATATTCCTCCCATACTAAACGCCAATTTCATATGTAAGGACCTAATATTTGCACATAAAATCATTACAATCGTTAGTAGCACCACGAACATCGCTTTGCTGCAATATATATAAACTTATTTCAAAATTATTGATCACAGCTTAAATAAAAATTATCAAAGTTAAATAAAAAAATCAAAGTTAAATAAAAATTATTTAACTTTGGTCAAATGACAAGATATCTAATAATAAATTATCTTAAAACTCGAATAACATCACCAAATATTCCGTTTTCTTTTACATATACAAAATACTTTCTAAAAATGTTTATACATATAATATTTATGTTGCTCGGAAAATCCTTGTGCTGCAGCAGTCTCAGAGTAGGTTTTATTACTTCGGGGGGTGGCTGATTTGAATGCGAATTCAAGCGAGGGGGCGGATTTGGAGGAAGGGCGGTTTGGGGCGTGAAGACGATTTTTTCTCTGTCGCAGTCGTAAGATGTACTCTATATAAATTATTGTTAACGGCTAACAGGAAACATATTCATGATAAAAATGAGTATCTTAATAGGTTTTTATAATTTTATTGTGTATTATTTAAAATATTTATTAATGTGACAATCGTGAAACGGATACAGTTTATAGACCTCATTAAATCATTTTCTTAGTTTCAAAATACGATGATTCAACAAAGCATTAAGAAATAGTAAAAAAAAACAAATTGACAATGATTTGGTCGTCGGACGCTTTTGCCAAATGTTATAAATATTTAATTAATATAAATTAGAGAAGTCTCACAGAGACGAAGCTATTTATATGGATGTCTTTGTATGGTTGGATCACTTTACACAATAAAACGTTCAAAATTCCACCCTAAGGCTAATTCACTGCAAATGCATATTTCGGCGTTTTTTAACGAAAATGTGGGTTTTTATTATTCTTTTATATCAGAATGTATACACTGGGCTTGACAAATTTCATACTTTGAAATGTTTATTTTTAAATATTAATTACGGTATTTTTATTTAAAAAAAAAAATTATTAATTGAATAAAGCTTCAAAATACGGTAATAAATAGAATATACAGTTAAAATCTCAAAAATCATCTCTTTATATAAAAAAAAATCGTTTTAAAATCAACAAAAAACGTCAAAAATTCTTGACAATTTAAAACATTATAACTTTATTAATATTAAATATTTCTTGATTTCCATAGTAAAAATTCTAGATAATGAAACGTACTTTATACTTATAAAAAAACATATTATGCGTACATATAAATAGTCATAAAAAATTAGCGCCGCCTAGGACACTAAAAACGATTTTTTGGCCGCGGCCTGTCGATTAATGCTTATATTTTATTAATTATTGTAAAATATGTCCAGTTTATTACTTTTCTATAATACCAAAAGTTTTATCTAAGTTATTTCCCTAAAAAAATTGCAATCTAGAGAATACATTCTGTTAAAAGTTAATAATAAAAAAAACTTTTTTTCATAAAAAAAACGCCGAAATATGCATTTGCAGTGAATGTGCAGACTTAGAACATTCATATTTATTTATTTTTTTTCAGATTGTATTTTATTAACTTCATTCTTTCAAATATTTCAAGAAACTATGCTATAGATATCTTAAGTCCTTTTCATGATATAGTTATACATATATTTGTGTTAACTAATCACTTAAGCTCATAAGCCTTATTGCCTTCCTATAAAGATGTCAATACACTTTTCCTATAAAAATAGCTTCGCCTCTGAGTGCTTCTATAATTTAGCTTAATAGATAATTATCCATCTAAATAAAATCCAATAATTGTGTTCTCAGAATGTATATATGTTTTTATAAAAATATTGTTATAAAATTAATCCGGTATTTTTGTTAATAAAATGAAGCTGTCGTGAAGGATGATACGTGCCGTCACGATTGTCGAGTAAAAGCCTGGCAATTAATTACTAACAGAATGACATCGCAGAACGTAACCAGCAGACAGTCTAAATAAATTCACGTTCACGTGAAAAATGTTGTAGAAGATCATTAACGTTATAGTTTTTCACGTAGGCGAATTAAATATATATTCTTATTATAAATGTGTCATAGGACCACGAAAATAAATTATTTCTCTGAAATCACCATTCAATCTTAAAATCTGTGTTTAATTCTTGCTTATAATGTAACAAACAAATTCAATTGATCATTTAGAAAAATATACAGAAAATTTAAAATTTAAAATTAAAAAAAAAAAAAAAATTAAATTTAAAAATACAAGAAAATTTCACAACATCTGTAGAAAAAACAATCCTTTTCTATCCGAAAACTTACGTATGTAGGTGACGCCACAATAATTATTCAATTATAAACAACGAGTGCTCGAATATTGAATATCCATATTCAAGAAATGCTATGTTTTTTATGTTTTTTTAAAAAATGTTTTTTATGTTTTTTTAAAAAATGTTTTTTATGTTTTTTTAAAAAATGTTTTTTAATAGAAGACTGGTATAAGTGTCGTGTGTAAAGTCGTAATCGCCAGAATAATCGCCAACCTTCGATAGAAGAATTTCGCCATAAAAAGAAGAAGAAGAATTAGATGATTAAGTTTGATATTTGAATTATTTTTATTTTAAAATAATAGAGCTGCGAACACTAAATACGTGTCACATCAATATTCTTTTTATTTTCAAACTAAGCTAAACGCTTTTGCTATGAAAATAGCACTAATTTGCTGGTCTGAAGTGAGATTCGAACCTGCGACCTTTGGATCACGAGGCGAGAGTCCTAACCACAAGACCAACAAGCTACTCATAGTTTAAAAGTAGAAGTACTCTTGAATAAGTATAAGTACTCTTGAATATGAAATGCTAAACTTCAAAATAAGACTTATTTTATTAAACGTTACATCGATTATATTTCAGATTTTTTAAATAAAAATATAGATTTTTTCTGGAGTCAGCTAATGAGTATTATAACAAGGTATACAAATTTACAGAGATGAATTAATTCCTCAGGAAAGGCGGTTGGGTCCCGGTGGATGAATGTCCCTCCTTGTGTATGTTCAAAATTTACAACTTAGTAAAGTTAAGTGAAGTTATGTTTATTCTTGCATTACTAAACCCCCAGTCAGAAAAATTTATTTTTTTAATAAACATTTTTTTTAATTTCGTTCATAGTCATTTATATAAAAACGTATTCTTGAAATAAAGCGTATTTACTAAGACATAATAAATATATTTAGTTATCATTTTTTAATTCTTTATATTTTTTTAAACATGTAATGTTTTTAAACTTTTAAGTCAAGCATATTGGAACCAGCCGCACTAGTTTGTGCACCAAGAAATATATATTTTGATGGTCTTAGGATCAAATATTTTTATAATTCATTTTTATAAATAATATAAAATGTGATATACAATAATATTAAGTAAGCAGCTATTTATAAATGAATTAACAAATGTACTACAGTATTTACGATCTTATTTAATACTGCATATGTGTCTCAAACTTTTCTTGTTCTTAAATTTTCCAGGTTGACAAATCGGTGATAACCATACCTATATTTTTTCAGTCATTTAAATTGTTTTGAATATGGGATATCAACCCAAACGTACACAGCCACCAATGCTAGGGTTTACGACACACACGCCAAAAAGGATGGAAGGGCGCTGAACTCAGACATTGTACCATAACCCATGACTGACACGTCAGTAAAAGCAACACGCGCCAAGCAGAGGACATACAAACACACACGTAACTTGGAATATTACACAGAGTCAAAAATGCACAACCAGAAGACACTCACACATACAAGGCGTTGGCTGGCCTACATTAGCATAACCGAATTTATTTATGCTGACTGGAAGAAGTTAGATCATGCACCAGCGGCACACGATTAGGCCAGACAAAAGATCGTCAGACATATAAACTGTGCTCTCGCGATCACCTCATCCACAGCGGTTCACAGATTTCTACACAGCAGTAGCACACTGCCGGTCTCGGCGCCGGGAGAAAGGTCAGTACCGACACCGCAGCACTGACCTCCTACAATATTACGCTGCACATCAGAAGCTACGCCACGAGTAGCCATAGTCACCTCCACTCATACATCAGGAGTAACTAACCATGGACAACATTACGATAAAGCAGAGCTACGCAGCCGCCACAGGACGATCTACACCACGCAGGACTACGCAGTCCTAACGTTTGGATCTCCAAATAAGCTTCTATCATCAATAACATCGTCATAAACATGGAGTATATCATTATTCACAATTCATATTAGGGATCCTATGAATAATGAATAAAGCATTAAGATCACTCTCTCATTTAAAACCACCACCTACTCTAAATTAATATCACAGAACTGTGAAAAATTTTCATCTTCACAACGAAATGCATTTTCAATATGAATTTGAATTTCTTTTCGCTGGGATTTTCAATCTCATCATAATATAATATTTTTAAAACTTTCGAGGTTATCATACCTACAAATCTCAAAGTTTTCATCCACTTTGTAGAGGACTCCAGGGTGTAGACCTAATTATGTTTTACACTAGAATTTCCTAAATTGTTCATTTAATTTAAACTTTTCAAACGTTTAATCTCGGGATACGCCAAACTGAAAACTTCAAAGTTCGTATGCACGGTGAAGGGCTTGGAGGTTTGCATCATCAAAAAAATATAAATTTTATTACCCATCAAACGTAACATGTAATCCCCAAGGTTTCGCATTTAGTGATGTAAACATTTTTCATTGATTAATTTGAAAAATATGTCATACCACCCATGAATTTTCTGACTTAACCGATACTAAAATTGCGTAACAATAAAATTGAAAGAAAAAGGTATAAATAGAAAATAAATAACGTTATTATTAAAAGAAAAGACTTTGTGTAACAACTCTTTTTATAGATTAATCAACATGTTTCGAAGCCAATGTGTTTAATTCAATAAACAGTGGTTTCAGCTTTTTCAACATATATTTAATACGTCAAATTTCTTACAGATATCTTCAATGGTGAAGTAATTTCATCGGTTCGATTGCCGAAGCGTATAAATTTCAAACTCTCTCTGATGGCGTACAAAAGTTTTCAAAGATATGCACCACTATATATGTGATAGATCTGTGTATTCTGGACAATATCACTGAAAGATGGCTCAAACTGCAATCAGATAAATTGGAGGCTCTCTGCAAGCTGGTCAAAGAGACCTGGAGCCACCAAGTCTGCGATGCGAGCTTTCAGCACTGTGAACCCGGCTCTGTAGAATCAGCTGCCTCCAGTGTTGCGATCCACGGAAAATTAAGAAACATCAAAGAAAAGGATATCACTCCGCATGATATATTATTTGTTAAGTACCCTTGAAGCGTCTCAAAAACGCAAAAATGGCGCTATAAGAATTAGTATAACCGTAAACCATATTCATACAAAGTATTTTCAATTTCATAAAGTAAATAATGTTACCATAAAGTAATTTTGCTATAGTTGAAGAAGTCAAAAACGTTACCTTTGATATCTATTTTTAATGTTCCCAGATTAACGATCTGCTTCCGGTAGAACATATTCTTTGTTAAATTATTTATCCAATATTATTTGGATAAGTTTGATTTAAATGCATCCATAAGTTGACATAAAAGTGATCGTAAGTCACGGAGATAGACTAAGCACATCGGGGATAACGTTATTTTATAATCCCACAAAACGTGTTTTTACTATCTCATATACGATGCGTTTCCTCGTAAACCCATAGCACCGCTTTATAAGCGTACTAAAAATTCAGGAATGCACAAACTATTCACATCTGAGTCCAAATAAGACGTTGTAAAACAACTGAGTGGAGGTAATTGAATGGACCGCGCACGGTATAAAGTAACCGCAAGAAAACAATAAAGAGAGCAGTGAGTAGACTTTCCATGTTGCGCAACTTAACCTCTTCTCTCCTGTGCTCAAACCTGAGGTGACATTGCTTCTGATTATGCGAATATCTTAAAACAGAGTTCATATGTATATATATTTTTAATTAGACTTTTAATTAGAAATTCGCGGCTTTTGAGATGTGGATCTATAGACGCATACTTACAGTTTTCTGGGTAGACAGAGAGACGAGTGATGAAGTACTTCGTCGTATCGATAAGTGCTACGAACTATCAATACAAGAAAGCTAGAGCATCTCGGACATGTTATAAGAGGACCAAAATATAATCTAAACCAACTCATCATCCAGGGGAAAATAAGTGGTAATAAAGCGTAGGAAGACGCCGCATCTCTTGCATAGAAGACGCTGCATAACTTGAGGAACTGGTAAAGTGTCGTGTGTCAAATCGTAATCGCCAAAATGATCGCTAACCTCCGATATAAGATGGTACCGTACGAAGAAGATAAATTAAACATAAGTTGATTGCAGTCTGATATTTGAAATGGATGAACATATTAAAGATGTAATAAGACGGTTTACAGTGTAATATAATCAAAGTAATATTCATATGTCAGTATATAACAGATAAGTTAGAAGTATAAATGAAATGTTTAATTGAAGTAAAAAAATATATGGACTGTAAAAAATGTATATGAAACAATAATAGAATATTCAGTAATAGGTTATTTGAAGTAAGTAATGAATTAAAATAAATTGTAGAAGAAAGTAATGAAAAAAAATATTTAGCATTCACGTATAGTATACAGTTTGGGTTATATTACGCCTGTCTCACCAGAAGAACCTGTATTGAGACAGTACAGTTCACAAATTAGTCGTAAAATTTATATATTAATTGACATGTGTCTAGTTAAAAGTCATTTCTAATTAATGTTGTTAGTTATTTATATAGTAAAAGTATATACAAAAATTATATTGAAAAAAAAATTTTAGGTATTTTTCCATAATATATTTTTGTATTCAATAAAATACTTACCATATATAAAAATTCCCCTGCAGAACAAAATAAAAAATTTTCTCGAATAAATTGACGTTGATGTTAATAGGTGTATGCATTTTAGGGGGAAATTGTGGGGGGAGCGTGGTACGCTGATTTAATGGATTGACAATCTTCGCGTTTTTATTAGCGGCATAGCAGCTAGCCGTATCAGACGTGTCACACGCATCTTTATGCTGTCGTTCAAAATGACCAATAATTTTTTTCACATTTTTCTTTTATACCCTAATTCATATGTACATATATTTACTTACATTTTAATGATTCGTATAAGAAATGTAAAATATTTCATATTAATATATATATATATCTATATATAATATATATATATATATACGCTTTCAATCTTAGCACCATATGGGAAAGGTTAAGCAAGATGTGCATCGGCTGTAATTGTGTGAATTTATCACGGACAATGTGTGCCGCGAAAATGCTCCTCGCAATGGAGTTCCGTAACCAACAAATTAACAAACGTTGAGCTGTGTTCTACCAGATTTTCAGAATGCGTCATAAATAATAAAAATAAATATATACCTACTCTAAAATATTTTAACATAATTTCACTACGTTTAAACCACCATATCTTTTTGGCAACACCAACTGGTTTCGGAACCACCGTTCCTTTTTCAGGAAACAACAAACTAAACATTACAAAATATGAGCTGTTATGTTTTTCTGGAAACTTTTTTTTATGTGTACCCGCTGTGTATTTCTTTTTAATATAAATGCACGCTGTAAACAGTCTCAATTATAGACTTAACTACACCATTTTTTGCTGGCATAAATTTAATGCATAATCGAAGTCTCTGTGTGTGTTGCTTTAATTAAAATAAAATAAAATTAGTGTCAGATTTTTAAGTGGTTAGGTGGCTGGGGGTATCTAAGGGAAGGGAGAGGAAAAGAGACCGATGATGTGATGAATGAGAACATATTTAAGATAGATTATGGTAGATTTTCTGGTTTTTACTTAAAGATTCATTAGAAAAAAATGTTTGACACCCTGTGAATTTGTATTTAATTTAATTTTCAATGAATAACAACTATAATGTAATAATGTTTAAGCAACATTGAAGATTTTTAAAAAATATTGATTTTATTATTTGTTTATATCTAAAACTGAAAATTTCTTTAAAATTGAAAAAAATTCAAAAATTGAAAGGTTAAAAATGCGTCGAAAAACTACTACAAGTCATTTATTTGACGAATTTACAGTGTCAACGGACCGTATTTTAATGAACCAAAAACCTCCAAAGTTATATTCTCTTTTAAAAATTCACAAAATTGATAACCCAAGATGTCCAGTGGTTTCTTACTGTACTGCGCCAAGTTTTAGATTATGTGCTTTTATTACTAAAACCATTAATAGTTAAGATATGTTTAAACCACTACATACTTTAAAAAATTCTTTGCAATTAGTGGAATCGTTACAAGATATGGATATTCCAAATAATTCTAAACTTATTTCATTTGATATTGTCGATTTATTTACGAATGTACCTATCAATGAAAGTAAAATTATCATTTCTGATTTATTAAATTCATCAAATTTACCAAATATTTTGATTAAAGATCTAAGTTGCTTATAAAATCTATGTATGAACGAAAATTACTTTCAATTTAGCAACGTTTTGTATAATCAAACAGAGGGACTTCCCACAAGTCCATTAATTGCAGATATTTTTGTAGATAATTTAGAGAAAATTATTCTTAATTGTGATTCACCCATGTTAAAAAATATTTTATTGTGGAGAAGTTATGTTGATATATATGTATTTGGACAGGATCAGAACGTCAACTTACATCATTTTTACAACTAATCAATTCATTTCATAATAACATAAGGTTTACTTCAGAAATAGAAAATAATTCGGCAATTAATTTTTTAGATCTAACACTTTTTAAAAAAATTAAAAAAATAGAATTTAAAATTTATAGAAAGCCAACTTTTACAGATGCAATAATACAAAGTACATCTAATCACCCACTATCACATAAACACTCAGGTTTTCATTCAATGATACACCGTATTTTCATAAAACAAATCGCATTTGATAATGGATACAATACAGAATTAATTGATAAAATTTAAAAAAATAAATTAAAGAATAATTTTAAAAATATTGATTATATTATTAGCAATATACAACATTTAAATCAGATTTTTCAAAACTCTTAGGGATAAGTCACTAAACGGATAGGGCACTAAAAAAAGAAGAAGATATTACTCAAATCTCAGATTTTTAAAAACTCTTAGGAATGAGTCACTAAACGGATAGGGCACTAAAAGAAGAAGAACAGATTTTTCAAAACTGGTTTTCTGTAAAGATACGGCACTAAGAACAAAGAAGCTAGACAGCTACAAAGCCGGGTACGTATGAATAATATAGATCGACGTGTCTTTTATTTTCCCAAATTCATAAAGTCCTGTTTATTTAAGTAGGTTTTTTCCCATTTTTTTATCTCTCTTACTCTGGGGAAGATCGGGATTACTTCTTGTTGTGTAAGTGTGATGAGTGTACAGAATTCTTGATGGATACCTATTAGAAGGATAACGGTTTAGAGGGTACGGCCGTCTTCGTAAAGTACATTAAATGGATTGTATACGTGGGAGATGTAAGAAGGCAGCAGAGTTGATCGAGTAAAAACTATACTTAATGGTTGTACAACAGATAAAATGCGCAAACTATAGTGCGATATAATTGTTGAGGGTCTGACGTCAGTTGCGTAACACTTATTTATATTCACCGTTGTATATTAATAACGTTTAGATAGAGTCCGTTCACTTAAGGAAAGCTATTTGCATTAGTGTGGGTAACATTGCGTTTAGAAAAACTCTTAACATTATTTTTTTGTGTAAATTACAGACGCAAAAATAAATATAAATATTATGTTAGTTTCTAAACCTAAAATAAACACAGGTACAGGTATTTAAAAAAAAAAACTAATTCCGTTTTCAAAGCAATATGATTTCAAAATTGCTATTAAACAAAATGAAAAAATTGACTATACCTATGATTTTTTAAATAAAATACTCTTAATTGGATTTTTTATATATTTCGGTTAATCATCAATTCAATATATATATATATATATATATAAAGAAACCCGTGTTTCCCTACCCGCCAAGTTTTCTCCACAACCAGCGGTGGTGTGGATAGCCCTCGGTGTCACATCGAAAATATGCGAGTTTGGTGGGGGTGGCTTTGCGTGGGTGGGAGTGGGTGACGTAAATGTGCTTTCTAGCTCATTGTTTTGTTATGGGAAGACCGAAAATGCTTCAGATTGTTTCGAAATAGGCGCGCCGACTGTGTCGGTGAGTCTAGAAGGTTCCAGTAAAACCTGCTCTAGAAAGTTCTGGAAGGAGAAGGTTCGAAAAAAATTCCCGAAAGTTCTGTAAGGTTCTAAACTGAGTGGCGGAATGTGTCGGTGTGTCTAGAAGGTTCCTGTACATTCGAAAATTTCTTGAAAGTTCTGGAAGGAGATTGTTCTAGAAGGTTCGCGAAAGTTCTATGACGGTCCAAACAGTGTACTTAAAATATACGCGTGCGAAGCCGCGCGGGCACAGCTAGTTGAAAATTAAAACTAATAAGTGAATCCATTACCTACTATATCGCATATGTCTTTAGTATTAATCATTAATCAAAATATATAATTCTCTTCGTAACAATGTCGGTCACCAACTCTAACAGAATGCTCAAATAATAATGTGATATAATATTACTTATTATTATTAGGTATAAGAAGCAAAAAATCATAATTCTGTTTTTAATAATGTCCATCACTAACGTTGTCAAGACGCTACTCTACATAACGCTGTTCTCCCAGCATTAACCGTCGGCCGAAATATATACCAAAAGCACTTTATTTTTTATGGGGTGTAGCTAATTTAAAATAAATAATATTATATAAGCAGGTATAATTTTAGTTGAATAGTTTCAAAATCTTATAATTCATTTATAAGTTTAATTCGTCTAAATTTATATTATATTGATTTAAGGTTATAGTCACCGTATCGTGATCTTGCAGTCACCGTATCTTTAAATAGAAAATATTAAACAAAGAAACAACCGCTCCACGTGACTGCCAGTGTGATACGAAGTGGCTAATGAAGCAACTTTAAAAAAGGAATATCGCTACACAATTTACGTTTTACAGAGGGTATCACTCACACTAATGCAAGTGGCTTTCATAAAGTGAACGGACCCTACTACGCTGTGTGATGCGTACAGCAATGTCGGCGGTCGGCCTGAATTACTCGCCGCAGATTCATATTATGTGTTAATTAATTAATAAAACGAGTCTTACGTATAAGGTCGATATATCGACGGAAATGTACGAAGCCGGTTAAGCGTAATGGTAACTCACCTTTCCCGGATGGATCGGAGATCCGTGGGTCGAGTCCTGGTAGCAGCCAAATACTTTGTCTATAACTAATAACGTAATCATAAAATTATTTTGCTCTTTTTGAAGAAAATATTTTGTCTTGTGTCTTTTCTAATCGATTAATTAATTTGGTTTTACAATATTTCCAACATTAAAATTAGTCTATTTTTGATGTTTATTATGTTAACGTTTTATTAATTATTAATTTTAATTAATTAGAAATATTGTATTAACCTCTTGCAGTTGAAACTCTTTGCTTTAACAGCTGTACTCGTATTTAAAATATGTATGATGTTTATAGCGTTAACCATCTGGTTAATACAAAATTTTAAATTAATTAAAATTAATAATAGCATTTTCTGTTTGTCTAGACGGAAACTTATAATCGATATTTCACCCGCTTCCCACGTCCATTCAATCGAGCTGAAATTTTGCATACAGACGTACTTTTGATGACAATACATGAATCAATTATGAGATTTACTAATTAATCAATAAATCCATCATTATTTATTTATTAAAGTTTGATATGAGAAATAAGTCAACGAGCTCACCAAAAGATGGTGCTTGTTTTCTACTTTTAAAGATTTGTACGCTGGGTTATATTTAGACTGAAAAGTAGAAAATTATATGACATGAAAAATTTTCTTTTAAACCAAGTTTATATTTAAAGGGAAGGCGCCCACCTTTTATTTGGAGATTGAGGCAAAAGTTTTGGCCGAAAATGTATTCTTTACTTTTTAGTACCAACGTTTAAATTAGAATGTGTTTTTTTTTTAATTTTTAATGTAATATTTTTTAGTATGTATTCAGAATATTGGTAATGATTTTACTAACATTCAGATATTCGAAGGCTGTTGGTCGAAAAACAAGCTCTGACTGCACACTAGTCAAATATCTCACATCAGTTACTCCACGATAGTTTACTTTTCTTTATGTTATGTTAAACAGCAGAGTAACATGCACCTAACTTGTAGAGTTATATAGCCTATTGTGGCAGTTTTAGCTAGTTTTACTTTTATATGTTTAAACTTACCTACGATCATAGTTTTACTCGTATCAGAGTTCCTACAATCAATACTAAATATGGATACATAAACTATTTTAATTATCTCTAAGTACTCCACAATATCAATCCATTCCCTCATATTGTTATATAAAACCTATTTTTATTTCAATAATACCCCTTGACGACAAACAACCACATTTGATAAAGGTTATTTGAAAACGCTCTAGGAATGTGATCCTCCGACCACTACAAGGGAGTTAACCGAGAAGCTTCAGACAACCCTCATAAATGTTTACAAGTTGCTTTTGATGCCAGGATAGTACAATAGCAAAACTTGGAGGGCGCATCCCTCATTAGTTAGCAAATAGATGTAAGCAGAGATTTTCAATAGCCTCTTGTTTGTACCTGCAATTGCCCGCTACATACCTACAGGAATGTTCAAAATTGTTTATTTCATGTCCTCAATAGGACATGAAATAAACAATTTTATAATATTATATAGTTTTTGGTTTATGTGGATATTTAGTAATGTTAATGTTATAAATTTAGTAATTGTTAGTTGAGTTATTCAAAATTAAAATAGTTCCGTAGAAAAGGTCTTCCATAGCCGTGTAGTAAATTACATTAACGGCCGAATCAATTATATCCTTAATATTTGTGTGTAATTTAAATTCATCTTTTAGTTAATTTTAAGTAAATACGTGCGCTTAGATATAAATAAATAAAAATTGATTTTCCACCGAACCTGAATGCAGCTAGACAAAAAGACAGTCAAGAAAAAAAAATCACGCGTTAATTTCACAGTGAAAAGAAAAAGAAAGTTGATGAAATGAATGAAATTACATTTCTCTCTCATAACTTAAATGATCAGACAGACATTAGTGGGATGGGATTAGATTATTGCTATGATGATGATTTAATATTAAAAAAAAAAACTTAATGTATATCCTCCTCATTTTGAATGCTTTAAGTATATTAATAATAATATTTTTTAGGTATATCAATAATAATAAATTTATGATATTTTTAAGCAAGTTGAAATATAACATTTCTTACGGTTATTCATATTTATTTATTTTAGGGAAAATTAACAGAATATTAATAAATATAAGATAATGGATATTAAAATTATGCCAATTACAAATTTTGCACTGAATTTAGTAGAACAAATTAGAACATTGTTTATTAGAATATGGTAATTTATTAGAACAAGTGTACCGTAGTAAAATAATTTTAACAGCGAGTGAAGGGGAATGTGGGACGGGAGTAGAAGGGAAGGTAAATTGTACGAATTAGTTTGGGTGTGGTTGTGTAGATATTGTTTGTTTTATGTATCTTATCGTTGATTTGAAAATGTCAATGTGATGATAGTTTATGTTAAATGAATTTGTGGATCTGTTCATAAAGAAGTTTTGTTTTGAGTTGGTCTTACAAAGGGAGAGATGAAAAGTAGGTGAATGTCTGTTATTGCGAGTTGGGATGTGGTAAGTTATTCGTTGAAGAAGTTCCGGACTATCAACTAGATTGTGTGTTATTTTGAATAGCATCACCGCTTCGGCTATGTTTCTTCGACGAGTTAGGGTCTGCATGTTAAAAAACTTCGCAGAGTCTTCATTGCTTATATGAGATCTAAATGAACGGAGGTCTAGGTATCTTAGGAATCTGTTTTGGACGCTTTCAATTCTATTATCGTGTACTGCATAACCTGGATTCCACACCTGAGATGCATATTCTAAAATACTACGAACGTATGAGAAATAAAGTGTCTTGAGGGTACTGATATTTTTGAAATGTTTACATGTGCGTATGACAAAACCAAGCATAGATGATGCGTTGGTGACTATATAATCGATATGTTTGTTGAAATTTAATTTACTGTCAAGTATCACCCCAAGGTCTTTGCTTTCGGATTTGGTAGATAATGTTATATTATTAATTGAATATTCATTAGAGAATACCTTTTTATTTCTTGTAAAGCGTACAACGAAGCATTTAGAAACATTTATTTCCAGGCTGTGGGCATTGCAATACGTGTTCAGACGATGTAGGTCATCTTGCAGCCTTCGACAATCTTCTAGTGAGTTTATGGGAGAAAAAATTTGATTTCGATCTGTTTGTTAAAATTTAACTTACTGTCAAGTATCACCCCAAGGTCTTTGCTTTCGGGTTTGATAGAAGATAATGGTAGATTGTTAATTGAATATTTATTAGAGAATACATTTTTATTTACTGTAAAGCGTACAACGAAGCATTTAGAAACATTTATTTCCAGGCTGTGGGCATTGCAATACGTGTTCAGACGCCTTTGAGTCTTTTAGTGAATTTATGGGACAATAAAATTTCATTTCATCTGCATAAAATATAGTTTTTGAGTTTAAAAAACAATCACCAATATCATTGATATAAATGTTAGATAACAATGATCCCAGCAGGCTGCCTTGAGGTAGTCCAAATGTTAGTGTTAGATTTAAACCCTGGAACCACAACATTGACAATATGATCGTGTGCCAGTCTTTATAGAATTATAGGTAGAATATAAAATTGTATTGTAACGAAGCTAAAAATAATTACGCACTCCTGTCAAGTGAGAGTTGTTTGAAGTTGTCACAACACCATCGAAGAATCGAGTGTTCTACGGCTTTCTGGAGGCATCTGAAACATTCGGAAAATATCTATAAGAATCTAGAAGGCACGGATTCGTCTCCTTAACACTACAATAAGCCAGAAAGTACAAATTTCCCGCATACTCGGATATAAATACGGGGCCAGGCTGCGCGCGAGTAATTGTTTGACAACGAAACAAAGCGAAGTCAGCCGCGGGCCGCGGAAGTTAGTGCGGCCAACCATGCGATAACTCAGGCGAATAATCGATCAAAGTTCTTAGGCAGCAAAATTAAACCTAAGCCAATAATACGTGCGAAAATGGGATGTAATGCTCTAGTGAATATTAAATAAAGTTATAATTTATAGAAATAAACTTTATTTACACCACCTTTTAATTGAAAAAAATTCAACATGTTTCAAAGCCAATAGCTTCTTCATCAGGATAACAAATGTATAATAACAAAATGAAATTAAAAAATCGAAGTATACATAATCAAAATATTAAAAAGTTATGTATGGAAAATGAATAATAATAATATTTTTTTTAAATAAAAAAGGTGGGGTAAACAAAGTTATTTTCTATAAATTATAATTGTAATGTCACCACAAAATAATTTCACTGTGCTTGAAGAAGAAGTTAAATAAAGTATTTAAGCAATAAGAAATGATAAAGTGTTATAATAACATTACTGTGTTAAGTGACTTTTTACATTAAATAGTTAATTAATCAGTAATTAATAAAAATTTTAAAACCAAATTAATTAATCAATTAGATAGACACACAGAAAAATCTAATTCACGAAAAAATATTAGGTTACTAATGGGATTTGAACCCAGGTCACCTCCTTTCCAGGGCCGGTGCTCTGACCACTGAAGCTATGGTAACCCTCTATGTTTCCGTGAATATATCGACCTTACACGTAGTTCTAATTTTTATTAATTGATTAATTTTTATTTTTGTCCATAGAGCAATCCACTTTTTTGATACGGTAGTTTATTCATTTCTCCCGCAGCCCCGACACGTGTCAATATATTGATTCAAAAAATAAAACGCATAAGTCTATTTTCTAGAATTATTAATTAGCCATTATATTTTTTTCATACTGTTTGAACAACAGCCAAGTAAATATTACTTCAAAAGCTTTACAAATAATATACATGTAACGCAATTGGTTTATGTTAAAATTATAAATTAAGATAAACTACTCACCAAGACGGAGCTATTTATAAGGGAAACATGTATGGATGCCTTTTATAAGGTGGCCCAGGATTTATAATCTGTATGAACTGGCTTAAGTGACCACTGTACATAATGCAACGTTCACCAATTCTATCTTAAGATCATATAAACATACATCTTAAATCAGACTTCCATAGAGGTTTCCGTCATAGATTCCGTCTTAGCATAAATAGCTTTATCTATATGAGACTTCTATAATTTATGTGGATAAAATCCAGTTATTGTGTTCTCAGAACATATATATGAATAAAATTATAAAATGGCTAAAAATTTCCATCCATGATAAAATATTTTATATTTTTTACTCTTTTATATTATAACTCTTTTTACCATATTATTTAATTTGACGATATATTTTATATATTTTTAAATTATTTATATACATATATATATATATCTTTTCTATTGATTTATACAGAATTGTTTTATATTATTAAAATATTTAATTATTAATTATAACTGCCCCAGAACGGGTCTAACTTAGTGGGGCGTTATAAGCTAAATAAAAAAGTTTATTTTTAATTGTAAAATAAATCATTTAAAATAAAAAAAATATACCTGTACAATGGAATCATAATGATTTAAGAGAAAAATTAAACCAATCACATTAATTATTTATTGGAAAATAAAAATAATTATGATTTTAATGACTGTACCAACTCATTAATTTTTCGCTGTTAGATAACTAATTTAAAACAAATTAATGTTTTAAATAAGTGCCTAATTATATATAATATTTGAACAGTTCTCTAGAGGTCCAAATTTTTACGGTTATAAAATCTCTACATCTACCAGAAATAATTTATTTCAGAATCGAGGTAAAATGTGTGGCCATGTATAATTTATGGTATCAATATTATTGCATTAACGCAAACTTGGTACAGAGAGATGCGTGTAATATTATTATAATCCTGATTTAAAACAACGGCATTGCAACTTGCAATGTCCGTAGACCTTTTAATAAATAATGAATGAAGCCGCGTAATGAGAGAATCCGGAACGCCAATAAAACTGAACTTTAGTGAAATGAATAACGTCATTAGGAAGTAATTGTGCTGTAAGCCAACTATTTGACTGTAACGGTGCAACAAACGAACTCATTTTGAACGTAATGAAACCGAAAATTGTTCAAATGTCATCTAACGACCGTCGTGATGAAGAGAAGCAGTCGCTGTGATCAGTCGTCCAGTAATAAAATCAACCCCTCCCTTTTTATACGCAGTTTAATGGTATTTATTCTTCCAGATCACGTTTTGTCGGCACGTGACATAAGAGAAGTTACTTCTCCTGGCTTGACTTAAATATTCTCGATTTTAAACCCCTGCTTTCTACGGCGGCACCTTTTTGATTCCTTCACAGGGGGGAATTCTAGTTTCGTGAGTTATGCTATCCGAACAATGTGGATATATTAATACAATATTTAATTTCATACGATAAAGAGCTGTTTAAGGAAAAAATGTATTCGTACACTATCTAAAAATACTGTATATGGTAGTAATTAATTCTCCTTTTCACGGAAATGGCCTAGCACTCCCCATTTTCGAGACCCTATTTGTCGCTTATATCATAAAATTACTGAAATAATTATATTGTAATATTTATGTATGAGGTACCTATGTAACAAATAATGTATTGTAATATTTTATTCCCTTCTCGATGCACAACATTATGCATTACGAAACTATTATTACAGATGTTAACATATTTTATTATTACAGGTTTAAACTTATTGTTATTACAACAGGCTTCATCAATTACTATTTTTACAGGGTTAAAAAAAAATTCAAAAATATTATGTACAGATACTGATAATCCTTAAGTTACATTATGAGTCACACAATTTAACATTTTCACGAATTTCGAAAGGTTTAATCATGAACTAAATTAGTACAGCGATGTAATTATCTGACTAGCGAGAATGAAAACAAGCATGGACACGGAATGTGCCAGAAATACCAGTCGCCCTAAGACACACTAGATGAAGAAATTTCATTTCGGTAGATGAGGAATATTTAATTCTATGTGAACTTTAATTTTTACTTGTTTTTTCTTAAAAAGTACATGATCAATTTGACAAAGATGACGTATTGTTCAATAAATGAAACAACACATGTAAAATACAATTTGAATATTTATGAATTTTCATAATTTGCAGCTACAGAGAGATACACACAATAATAACACTTCGGTCGACATGATTTTTGTAATATTAATTTAAAAAAAAAGATTTTATTATTTGTTACTATGACATATTATTTGTTTGTATATATTATTAATATTATATTTATTATTATATACTAATATTTATTAATTACACCTACATGTTTCGAAAAAAGCTTTCCATCGCATTGTCATGAAACATGTAGGTGTAATTAATAAATAGAAGTGGATTCAAACGAATAAAAAACTCCTTTTCTTTTAAATTTCAATCTACAAAGTTGCTTAACCAATCTAAAAATAATATTAATTAAAATGCTCATTCTGTGTATTTCATGTAGGTAGTTATTAATTCACCATTTCACGGAAATGGCCTAGCACACCCTATTTTCGAGAACTTGTTTGTCTCTTACATCATGGGATTATTGAAATTATTATTTATTTATTAAAAATAGAATATGTTTCGCATTAACATTCTTATTTTTTTTTAAATAAATCTAACTTTTATATACCTGGCACCAGACGATGTAGGAAAATTTACCAGGAGTTGGAGAATAATAGGAATATTTCAAACGTTTTCTGCGAACTTAAGGGGGGTGGGGGTAAGATTTTTTTGCATTTTATTCAATGTATAATATTTTGTGTCAAAATTTCAAGTCAATCGGAGCAAAATTGACGAAGTTATGAACATTTGAGTGATGCTCAGACTGATTTTCTATACCTGCTCGGGCAGCTGATGGACGCGCTTACCTGATGATTACCGGATACGCTATTATATTGGAAGAGTTTTGAGACAAAAAAAGATGCTCTATATCTTCTTGGTGAAAGCTCTTTGCTGTATAACACTGGCATCGATGACTGTGTGTAAGTATAAAACAATTGTCGAGTTTTATTTTGAACTTTGTATTGTGCAAAACTTTAAAACATTTTTCTGAAACTTGACATTTTCGAAGTCCGTGTACGCCATAATCAAAATCTACTGGACCGATCGTTTTGAAATTTAGCACAGTACTTCTTCACGTTATTTGCAAGGTAAGGCCGTGAGTTTTTTTTTTTTTTTTTAATAATTATTAATTTTACAGTAACAAATTGGACGATTTTTTTTAGCTAAAATCGATATTTTGGCTTCCAAGTCTACCATAAATTGAAAAATCAAAAAAAAAATTTTCACGGCATTTCCTTGAGAAACATCTCTTTTAACAAGTGCATTTTGATTTTTATTCTTTCAGATGATTTTGTTAGGAATTATGATGTACACCGCAAAACAACTTTTTTTCGAGGCGCCTCCGGAGATTCACTGCCTTACTTTACGTTAGCCACTCGCTTAAATATAAATATTTTGCAATGAATTTTTTTTTTAAATAATGTTAAAATAATTTTTTATTATATGAAATTTAAGTTAAAAAACTATCACCACCTGTATCGCTAAAAAAAATCTTGAAAACATGCCTTTTTTCACCGAATTAACCTTACCCTTTTAGGGAACTTTTATTTTCCTTTTCAGCCTATGAACTCTTAAAAACCTATGAAATCCTAGGATGTCACTGGCATTTGGATTTTTTACGGAAAATTTAGGTGCAGTAACTGACGAACGAGAATGACTTCACCAGAATTTCAAGATAATAAAAATACCATACCAGGGACGGTGGAACCCATATATCTTGGGCGCCGCTACCGGTTTTTTAAAAGATATGATTACACTGAACAGAAGTGAATAAAGATAAATATTTTTTTGTTGTATAATATCTTCATGTAATATTTTATTGCAACAATAATTGTTGTCAAAATTTATTTGCTTAAATTTAACATTTTATATTTCATGTTTATATTAAGTAAACATTACAAAAATATGTCAATTACATTACAAAAAACTATTCGTTTCATTATTAAGCACATGATTTTTGAACATTGATAAAAATTGGTATATATAAAATTTTCATCAATCCAAAAATCATATGCTAAATAATGAAATACGTAGTTTGATGAAAATTTTATAAATACCAATTTTTATTAATGATACTTGAAAAAAAAAATTATTTGTTGACCAGTGTTATCGTTGATTTTATTTCAATAACAAATTATATACCTTTAAACTTTTCATTGATATATCTGCCCTTTATAATTAATACGATTTCATGTTTCTGCATGCGTATTAACAATTTTTTGATATTTTCTATTGATCAAAAACTTATTTTATAAAAGTAAATGTAAATAATCTGAGTTTATTTTATGTATGTCTAAAACATCTACATGAGTTATGAATTTGAAAAGAAAATTTAAAAAACATTTATTTTACTTTGTACTTAAAACGCAATATTTGTTATTGATTATTAATTATACTTTATGACTATCTGTAACCCGTCAAAAATGACGGTACCTTAACATGGCGGTTCTTAAAGAATAAGTATGTTTTTACTGTATTTAAAAGAAAAATGAAAAAAATATTATTGGGAAAAAAATTAAGGAAAAGAATGTAACATTCAGAAAAACCAGTCGCTACCTACCGTTTATAAGATAAATGTAATAAAACTTTAATTGAGCACACAGAAATATAATTTGACAAAACCTTCCGAATAATGTCAAGTTTATAAGATAAATTTTGAAATAATTTTTAATCTGATATTTAGGAATGAGCTCTGTTTATCACAAGGAGGTTACTTCAATCGGGATTTGGCTTTTGTGAATAAGAGAGTTCGTGATTTTGTTTACAAATTATAATTCCTTTTGATCAAATATTTTCACTTTATGATCTTAAATAATTTATCAACAGACATTTTTGTATCATAAGAGCATAAAAAATACAAAATATCACAGCAAAATACAGAAATATAGAATGAAATTTCTATTTATTTATACCATTACTAAAATTTCCTTATATTAAATATTAAATATTCTTGCTTCACAGTCGTGATTCAAACATCAATCGTTTTTAAAAACAAGTTCATAATATGGATGTGGTTTTCGGTATAACAACCGTCATTTACTGAACCCTTTATACTTTGTCATTTTTGAGGTGATGAATATTATATAAACTAATTATCTGTATTATTTTAAAAGTTCGTATAAATTAATTAATTTCACACACACACACACATAGTATTTTGTATTTTTATGTGGATGTGTATGAATGAAACCTCTGTTCAAAAGTCGAAATAAGTTTTTATAAGTCTTGTTGCCTAGTACCTTTATGGTATGTGAAGTTTCTTTGAAGAGAAGTTTACACAACCCTTAATGTGGGTAAGAATATTAATTTACTGTTTGAAGTTCCTGTACGTTTAAAATTCCTAGAGTTAAAATTATTTTATATGACTTTATGGGTCATGAAATTAATTCAGTTGCTACAAAGTACACAAATACAAACTAGGTTTTATTCTGAAAAATTTTAATTATACAGGCCTAAAGGCAGGGATGAAACATGTCTCATTATTATCTCGAAACCTTAGTTAAGGACTTTACAGAGTTGAGTGTGGAGCGAACATGCAATTATTATTTTGTACAAGACTAACTGATTCATATTTTTTACGCTTCAAATCACAAAACACCCAGGCTTGAGTAAATCACATATATTAAATTGTGACCGCATCGTCAATCGAACCCGGAACCCTCGGTGTAAACCTCGCCAAATATACTATTTTATATATACTATATCGATCTCTACTGCGAAATATACAGAAATATTTCATCAATATAGATTACACTCTGGAAAAGATATGCATCTCTCTCTCTCTCAAGAGAATACTGATAATGTTTTAATGCATTATTATAGCATGATTCAAAAAATTCCATTATAAACATTAAAATAATTTATAAAGTAATAATAGACGAATCATTTATAGAAGATAGCATATACCTAGCACGTATGTGAAAACAAGTACCAAATTTTCCATGATGGTTTACTTAACAAAATTTGTGTAATTGCGATAGATTGTATAACTCCAGTTTATTTAAAATATTCCGTTGTTATGAAATGTTTTTTGATGCACACTTTGATGGATTTATCAAATTTGTATTGAAATAATGTACAGGAATTATTATAAATAATAATTTTTCCAATTGTAAAGTTTCGGTCTAAAATAAAAATATATTTATTTTTTCTTGCGATTCAAATAATTACATTGTATATAGATACATTACCTTGGAATGTTTAAATATTGGTTGAATTAATATATAGTATAACTTCATCTTAATTAGTTAAAATCGTGGTTTAGTTTTTCTCAAAAGGTACAATATGTGTTTTGTTACGAGGTACCGAGTACCTTCTAAGTGCTAAAAATAGACCATGGCAACACGCGATCGTGTGTAGTAATCCGTGGCCGCGGACTGATTACGAAACGCAATCCGGGGCCACTCAACCATGACCGCGTTATCTCTCTGGAGCATTCGATAGCATTCGTTCGCCAAATAAACCCGTACGAAGAATAATTTAGAATGCTCAGAATGTTTTTCGTTAGCTCTTGAATAATCTTTCGGGGGAATTTCGCTATATAAGAGGCACTGATGCGGTGTCAATGAATTGAGTTTTGTGACATCTCTAAGCGAACAGTAAACCAGTGTAAATCAGTCAATAATATTATTACACGCAATATTAGTAAGTGAAACCAGCGCAAGTAAAAAGTGAATTAAAGAGGAAACCATGGCGAATTGTTACTACGGGCGAATATCTAACAGAGTTTTTCAGAAGTGATCCAAGGACTAGTAATAGCGTTAATACGTGCGAATTAAGGAACAGTATAATTGTAAGTGCGTGAAATGTTTGAAAGACATTTGGCGACTACAAAATTAAGATCAGTACTTCAATTGAACTCGTGTCGAGGACTTTCTTAGGTAATAAATTAAACTAAATAAATTTTAAATGTTTTCATTTGTCTCTCAAAGATACGTTCCGTGATAGTATTATATCATCATCATTAACATATATTTTCTATCCGCTACTTTTCACTTGTCAGTGCCCATTTTATGATTTTGTTATTCTGACAGTTTTTAGAATAACATTTTGGCCTCTTGCATACGAGTGGACAACTATAGCCCAACATCCAAATGAAGTGACATTTCCTTTTTTTACTTGTCTGTTTCTTATACACAAATTACCGTTCCTGTCTTTTTGCATGATGCCTAACGTACATTTTTCCATAATTTTTTGCGTTTCTCGAAATTATTGGACCTCCCTTTTGTTGAGAGTCCATGTTTCACAGCCATAAGTTTTGTGGATTATGTTAAAAAAAAATTGTTACAGATTCCATATAACAGATTATCAGTAAGTACCATTATGACGCCTGTAATAAGTTCCACAAAGACTAATTGAATATTAGCATAATATCATGTACTAGGATTGTTTAATTGACAATAAAAATCATAATGTATATTTCTTACAAGTTCTACTTGTTGTCAATAATTTTTTGGTAATCTTAATTTTTTATCATATTTTTTTTTCTTTTATTAAAGACACTAACAGGATACTAGGTACGTGATATTCTGATAATAAAACATTATAAGTAAAGACTTTGCCCATTATCCCATTAACAAGTGTTTTTTAAATATATATTAATTTTTCAATGCACAAAAATAGATAAATTGGTATTTTAAGCATCCTTTAACTTTATCTGAAGAAAATTTTTCCATATATGTTTTTGTTTTAATTTTTATAATATAAACAATATCACCCATCTATCTTCTTCTTATTTTTTTTATTTATTTTTTATTTTTTTATTTTGGGAATCTCAACAGTATACAATTTATTATAATAATACATAACGTACTGGGTAATTCGTAGACCAATTATAGAGATCCACGGCATAAAATGTTAAATCAAGCAATAAAGAGAACATATATTAAATAGACGGATAGGAGTGGGAGATAGATGGGGAAGTGGAGTGAGGTGTATGGGATTGTGGCTGAGTGGAGTGCGTATGTATTCTGTGCGTGACGTTGTATACAGATATGGGGGTATGTGTAAAGAGTGATGAGAGTTTGGCTGTGGTGTGTGTATGATGATGGTCGGTCTCAGTTAATCCGGTGAAGATATAGTAATATAATATAAGCGGTTTAAATACGATTTTTAAGAGCTGAGATGTTGGTATTAAATATATCAATGTCATTGAAGTGGTCATTGTATTCTTAGATTTCAATTTATGGTATTGGTTGGCAGCAAAGCATCACATCTTTTTCTCCATTCCGCTCGGTCTCCGGCGATTCTCTTCAGCTCTGTGTCGGAGGCGCAATTCATACATGCTCAAAATATTCACGGCGAGGGCACCCTCTGGCAATCCTTCCCTCAAGAATATATTGTAGAAGATTTTCGTGCCGTAGTATATGTCCCATCCACTTCGAACGCTTTTTCGAAATAATGTTCAACAATTTTAAATCAACAAGTGTATGCTTTCATCTATCCTGCTGAGAACCTCCTCATTCGTAATGTGGTCTCTCTAAGAAATTCCTAGGGCACATCCACACTGAAGGTCCATATCTCGAAGGCTTCTAATCGTTTTTATCTCTATCGCCAATAGTGCATTGGTGATAGAAATAAAAAACAACCGTACAGCAAAATACTCCACACATAACTTTTTATTAATTGCTTGCGGAGCTTTAGGTCTATATTGTTAGATTCATCATTCATCACAGAAAATCATTAATTTTTTTGTTAAATGTAAGTTTTGCTTGATGGATTCGACTGTCAACCTCTTTTTTTGTACGGCCATCCCATGTGATTTTACTCCCAAGATAGGCAAACTCTTTTGCGTTCTTAATTATAGCTCCTGATATTAGTACGTTCATTTAGTATTCGTCTCTGCCTACGGTCATCACTTTAGTTTTGTCCTTGTTTAATCTCAAGTTTAACTTAGTATTTTGAATATTATCCATAGTTTTCAACGCCTCTTTTAGTATTACGTACCGACTTCTCACCGTCTTGCAAACTCCTATGATTCCACAGAAAAAGAATTAATCAATCAGTCTAAATAGCAAAATTGTCACATGGTTGTCTGAGAATGGCCCTTTTACTTGTTTGCCCTATATACCAAGATTTAATGGGGGTATGTTTTCATGTTTTGCCAAACCACCCTTTTGTGAATGATCACGTCTTGAAATCACATTGGACACTTTAACCTAATTTATTATCTGAGAAGATACATTTTGGAACTTCTTAGCCACACGCGTCGCGTAAACGCCTATATAACTAATACTGGAGCGCTACCAAGTTAGATCATATTCGATACTTAAACGAGAAAGACCTCAAAGTCTGCTTTGTTTTCGATACGTCTCCGTGAATTTCATATTTCGTTCACTTGCATTTTGCCTATGAATAAATGTAATTTCATCGAAAAACCAACTCTTCATTTGTGCTAGATCTTCCCTTGCCGAGCACGTAACACTAGTCCATCCTCATCTTCTGCGATTAGAGCAATGTTGTCAGCAAACCTTATCCTAACAATTTTTTGGCCATGAATTCTAACGCCTGTTCTATGGCCTATTTCTTCTCTTACTTCATCTATCGCACTTTGGATATATCAATTAAAAAGCATTGGTCTCACACCTTGTCTTCTATTTGCTTCTTCTTTAGCAATTCTGCATCTGATTATAGCGACTTCTTTTTTGTACAGAGCTGGAATAATTCGTCTATCTCTATATTTTATACCTATCTTTCCCAGTATCTCGAGACTTTTTTTCATTCCAATTTGTCAAAGGTTTTCTCTCTATCTACAAAGGCAATATATGAGTTTTGGTTTATTTTGTTTCATTTTTTAATATCACACGTAGGGATGAAAAAGCCTCCCTGGTTCACATTCCTATTCTGAATCCAAATTAAGGATTTTCTCGACGTTTGATTCGATTATTTTCAATATTGGTTAGTATTTTAGAGGCATGAAACATTACGCTTAATGTTCTATGTTGTACGTATTTAGTTGTCCCGGGTTTTTTGGGCATTTTTTGTATTCATTCGGTAAACAGATGGGTGAAGGTGGATCTCAGTTCATCCTTCCTCCTTCTCGTCCTTCCCAAAAAGGATCAATATACTTTAGAATCTATGTAGAATGCGCTGAATTCACTGACATGTACTGCCATCTATGTATAACCTGTACATGCTTTTTGTAACCAATTTAAATGAATAAACAATTGTTATTTCATAGAACCAAACAAATCAGTCTTTCTTCTCCTTACGTACTTCATGCGGTCCCGTTCACAGAGAGATAAGCAAAAAGAATTCGATTCACTACATGTGAGCGATCCTGAGAAGATTAGAACAAAATCTAACTCCAACAGGTAATTCGATTCATATGCATCCTACTTTTTTTAGGTATCTTAAAAGCACTTCGTCAAAGTACCGGAGTCGATTCCTAATGTCTTTTAGGAAAATATCAATACCAATATTTTTTAATAAAGCATAAATCTCCCATCATTTTCAATGTTTAAAAAATATTTGAATTATAATAAGTAGGTATTTATTTAAAATGCATAAATTATAGTAGAAAGCATTACAAAATAAATCAAAATAATTACACTACTAATTTTTTCCTTAAAATCCCATTATATAAATCTAAAGGCGTCCGAATTTTAGAAAAAATAAAAATTTATCCTAGGTTTCTATGTATCGGCGACTATTTTTTAATTTTTTTATGTTACAATAGAAGCACGACAGACAAGGGCCAGCCCGAGGTTGACACGCGAACAACTACCACTCTTCCTACTCTTTCTAGCACCACGGACCAGGTCGTCAACATTCCGAAACCTTTTTAACTTAACTTTTTCTTAACTTATTTTAGTTAACTTATTTTATTTTATTTTATATATTATTAATTTAGTTAACTTAAATTCACGGGCATTCATGTTGCTACATTTAAATCACCCACGCGCAATGTCTTAAGAATCTTATTTTTTTTATCTTTAACTTATATTGTATATTGCTTAATATATTTTGTTTACTTAATACAGATTTACACTTACAACAATTACCCTTTCACCTCCAGCGCACCAAGGAATTCTCGTAAGTACGTAATATTTTAAATGTGTGGTCGCGCTGAGTGATGCCGGTAATCTCAAAGAGACGCCGCTATAAAAAACGAATTACTAACGCCACCTACCATATTTGCAACGATGGTAAGTTTATATTGTAAAATGTTATAAGCCCAATAAGTAAAAATTTTGGGAGAATAAGAATGGCGTCGGAAAACCTCAAAAGAGATAGGCCGACTATATAACCGCTATGAGAAGAAATAAATTAATACAAAAAGCAAACGACAGACAAGGATGGAAGAGTATGTGGAGGAGGCCTATATCCAGCAGTGGAGAGAAGAAAGCTGATGAAGAAAAATAAGTCAATGTTATTTTGACAACATATTCTGGAGAACGGATTTTGTGGATGAATTGAATTTTTGTATGTGTAGTAAATCAATGTTCTTTTGTTTAATACCTATGTTGTTGTGTTGGAACGATAATATCTAGACAATTAATTATTGGAACCATTGGAATGACAATATCTTGACAATATTTTATTTGTTTTATGTCATTATTTTATTAATTACGTTAATTTGATATGAAATTGATAAGTTTCATCAGAGTGAAATATCAATTTTATTGAGTACGAATTGAATGGATAAGCAATCTTTTTATTCTGAAAATACAATGCCAATCCACCAATCATTCCATTTTCAATTAAGGTCTCTCCCTTTTCTTGATCTCCGGATATCTCTAAGCCTTACGTTTTGCTTCATATATTGCTCAACAGCTTGCACGTATTATTTTATAAAATCATTACAATTAGAAATAAATTACTTGAATATCATTTTACAGGAAATTAAAAAGTCCAATAATTTTTTAAATTATCCGTCAATCTGTACCTATAAAACTCAATGTCTGTCTGTCTATCGTCAGTTCGTCTGTTCTCTATGAAAATCTATACTGTTTGTCCGACCTGACCAAAATTTAACACACTTATTCTCTAGGACCCGGCGGGTAACAAAGGTGACACATACCTTCCCACTGATATATTTTTTGTACAAATCTACACCGTTTAACAGACTTGACCCATATTTTGTACACTTATTCTTTAGTACCCAGCGGGTAACAAAGACAACTTTTCCTTCTCCTTTTTCGCACTAGTAACTCCGTTTCCTTATGTCAGTACCAAATTATAAATTATTTGAATTTCCACCCCATCCAAAAAAAAATTCTACATTTACGTATAGTCGGCTTAATAGTTCACCTGCCGCTGAGATATTCTGATACCTATTCTCAAAACTTGTGTTGTAAAATATATTTTTACTAAAGAAGATATCTGAGTTTATTTTTCCGCCCTTTTAATGATAATCATGAATAAATATTTATTTCTTTGTAAAATTTTATATACAAGTCAAGTTATTTTAAGAAACTATGCTACAAATTATTAGCTGAATTATTTTAACAATATATTACACCACATGTACATATTGCAGAAATTGTTCAGAACCCGAGTTCCTGGTTAAATGGAATACGTACACCGCCCGTCTGTGGTAATAATTTCTTGTACCACATTGCCTTAGTAACAAATTAGTAAGTATGTTGACCCCACTCGCTCATTAAAGAATATCTGAAAAGGGTTAAGGACATACACTTCGGCAATAGGGCGCCGTCTGCCAAGGAGCATTCCCGGTGTGAACCCGAAACTTTTTGTTATTTTCGCTCAAATTTAGTGGATACTTGAGACGTCAGACCTGGGCGTTAGTTATGACCGGTGACATGTTGACACAATTTATAACGAAGGGAAACTTGCGTCCATAATAGAATTCCGCAGCCAACGGGACTCCTGGAGTGAGAGAAAAATAATTGTGTAATTTTACCAACATGCTCACGACGGAGTTTTTGTATTTATGCATTAATCTCATAGACTATCGCACCATTCCATAAGAGTTATTAAACGTGTGAACAGTTTTATTTAAGATGAAACGTTCAAACTAAAGAAAAAAAACACAATTGAATTAATTTCAAATTATAATTTTCTAATAGAATTATGTCTATCTAAGACTAGCGGTACCCAATGGAATTCTAGAAACAACAATGATGTATGGAACTGAAGCGTGGAGTTGACAAAGGAAGAACAAAAGTAGATTGAATACAGTGAAGAAGAGATTTCTTGGTATATTTTTGGCATGAGAATGTTCGCGCATGTTCAAACATTCCACTCCTATTGCAGATAGTGGCCCCATGTAGATAAAATGCAAGCTGCCTGCTGATCTTGGGCTCTCTACCCACCCTCGGTGCGTCTGTGCTCGTGTGGCCCAGGCTCCGGGGCATATCCTGTGGGACCGTTCTTTGATGAGGGATGCAAGGGAAGCTTTGATTGAGGACATAAATGGGCTACATGGAACAAGTCGGCGTCTTACAAATGCCGACCTTGTGAGTTGTGATGATAACTTCAGACTTTATAAAGTGTTCGTGGGAATTTGGGTGACCCGTTGGGAAATCCTGAGGAGTCCTGCTCTGTGGTCCTGTTGTACCCTTGATCGTGCTGCCCTGCCTCGGTTTTCCTTTGTTGTCTTTTCATAATTTTGCTTGCAATTTCACTTTGCTTGTTTATTACTACTATTTTTCTCTTTAAATTTTTGTTAATTTTACTATATTTTCTATCGTTATTATTTGCACTACCATATTATCTTTCTGTTTTTTACCATATTTTGTTAAATGTTACGTTGTTTCTCCTGAATCGGTGTCTTACCGTGATCTTAGCCTCTTTTCCTCCAAGGAGGGGTCTTGATCTATTTTTGTCCCGTGCGATGTCTCCTCGGGTGTTCTTATATCGTATTTTTTAGATTTTGGATGTTCTCTTAATGTACTTTTATAAAACTCTTTTAAGAAATAAAGACTTTTTTCGCATTGGGACATTGAAGGTTTTGCGTGACCGACCCGCCTGGTCTTGGTTCTTGTATTGCTGGGACGACGGGCCGGGCGGGGAGGACGCTTCAGCATAAAATAATGCCAACCAAGCGGCGAACGTGTTGGTCCGAATGGACGCTTCGGCGCATAAAATAGCTCAGGGTATGTGATGGGTCACCTTCAATACCTGCTGATGTTCAGATGACTTTATTAAAAAATTAAAAAATAATAATAAAGTCATCTTGTATAATGAATGAAGTAATTGTGAAAAAAATATAGAGGGTTTGGGCATGTTGAAGAAATGAATGAATAAAAAATGGTAAGAAATAACACGAGCGTTAACAACGCCAGAAAAATAGGGCCAGATTAACCAGATACTGGAAGGTGGTCCTGTTAGGAGCCTCAACAATCCTCGAGCTTGCGTGCAAAGATGTATGAATGCGGGTCCCTCCCTAGCCCTGCGGAGAAACGGCGTGATGGTAAATTATTAAGTAATAAGTCAAATTATAATTAAAATACCGTTAATGGTGTTATGCCACAATGTATTGGTTGATACGCCAACATTCACCAATACCCGAGTTACCAAAGAAACGCATTTGCCCCTGACGCCTCTTACTCGAGCACCGATATTTATAAGTTTCCTGACAAACAACCACCATTTCCAATCAGACATACTACAAACAACTGCACAGGAGTATAAACATGTATCCCCCGCCTTGCCGTCTTTGCTAGGCACAACATGCCAGCAGAGTCAATTTAGATATTTTCTGAATTCTCTGGTCTGCCATTACTGATCAACTCCGTATGCTCCGAGCGCCATGTGTCTAGGCTTTTAGATTTACGTCAGTTTACAAAATAAAATCAAATAAAAACTTAATTTATTTTAAGTAACCTTATTAATATTTCAAGAAAGTATTTGAGAAGCGATTTGGAAAAAAATGTTGGATGCAAATTATTTTAAATTATAAGGCAACAATTAATAAAATGAAAATTTTGAATTATTAAAAGAGACATAGATGTTTATAATACATACATTTAATACAAGCATAATAATTGAAATATTAAAAAATAAGAAATAATTGAAAAAAAAACAGAAAATAAAAAATTAAAACAGAAAATAAAATAACATTTTCAATAATGTCATATGACAGGTCTACACAAAAATATGTTGCGAAAAATGTAATTGCCTTATTTTTTAATTTATAGTTTTGTAGGTTATCCTGGAAAAGAAATGGTGATTTCGAAATAAACAAATGTCGTCAAAAATATAGTGGTTTAAAATAAGTGAACTATTATGTTTAATTTAATTATTAATTTAAAAACTGATTATAACAGCATGAAATAAAATATTTTTAATTATCATTCAAAATATTTTAATTAGGTTTACATGGGATTTTTCACGAAATATATTTTTTTAAATCATCTGTTTACCATGTTTGGGTCCAAAGATATTTGATATGACATACTATACTAATATTAGATAAATTATATTATTAAGTTAACGTAGTTTAATTATGAATTACCGGCTCCTTAATGTACTATATTTAATTATTTTAGTTTATTCCTAAGTGCGATGGTAAATTTGAAACTGCATCACATCTCGCCTGGGAATGGGAATAAATGGTAATTGACCATTTTGATTGACCTTGATTTGACAGTTATAAGCGTGGGAATACAATGGATGGCTTTAAGCAGTACCCACTAGTAAAATCGTTAATTTTCTAAGTTAAAAGAAAAAATACCCGCTGTCCATGCGATATACAAAATATTCTATTCATCATCAACATTATCATAATCATTGGCACAATATTTGTGGGTATGTTCTTGGCCTAGTAAGGCAGAATCCTACGATACATATCCAGTTACAGTCACGTACAGTATTTATTTTACTTTTCCCTTTTCCATCTTTCATCTTCCAAATAAGTAACATTCCATCTTCCATCTTGCAAATGAGTAACATTGAACGCATCCATTATATTTTTTCAAAACAATCTTTAGGACATCGTGCAAAATGTACCTGTGTATTATATATTGAATACCATCCATCTAAAACTACACACATTTTTTCTTTAGGACCTCAATAAAAACATAGGCACCCTCTTTTTATCTCTGACTATCCATTTTGCAGTTTGTAAATCAAGTTTATTGGATTCCGTTCAAAATTTTACTTATTTGCACTCTAGAGCCCTGAGGAAATTGAATTCATCACCCCTGTCCCGGACCAAACTTTTTTTACACAGGTTTAGCCTATGCTTTATAGCTACCCACCCCTTCCTCACTTAATCTCTATATACATACATATCTCATCTGAAATTTATTGAAAATTTGACAATGTACTTGTCAAGATAAGAATATAATCCCAATGAAAATAAAACAAACAAAAAATTAAGATATAATTCTTTATTATTTTTTTTTTATTGAATATTTTTTTATTATTTATCATTAGTTTGAAAAGAATAATATTTAGTTCTTCTTCAAATGTAGCAAATTTATTTTGTGGTAACATAATTATAATTAATATAAATTAACTTTGTTTAAACCACTTATTTATTGGAAAAAATCAACATGTTTCAAATCCAATGGCTTTGAAACATGTTGATTTTTTTTCAATAAATAAGTGGTTTAAACAAAGTTAATTTATATTAATTATAATAATATTTAGCATTGTAGAATTCAAAGAAAAATAAAAGAAAGTGGCCTGTTTCGAAAAATCTCATTTCAATCACTAAATAATTGTTAATTCTCTACGAAACGATATTTAATTTCCTACTTCTACCAAATATATAGGTACACACATATATATTTGGTAGAAGTACGAGCAAAGTGAAACATTATAATAAGAATAGCTTTTATGTAGAAATATGGATACAAAATTTTTAATTGACCATCCAAATGTTTTAGACAAAAAATAATGGGTTCACCTTTTTTTAATATTTATCGAAACTGGATTATTCTTTGTTTGAAATTGTAAAGGATGTAATAATAAGAATAATGGTTCCGAAGAGCTCTTTTAAACAAAGTTCATCAAAGAACCGCGCTGACGTCATTAAATGCTTGTCTAGATTACTTCCGCTCTTTAAGAGCCCGATGTTTTGTCGCATAATACGAAGTAACGAAACATGCAATTTTCTTTCCGAGCGCGAACGATGAAGGCTTTGTGAGAATGATTAAAACTGAACTGGCAAACTTGGTAAATATATAATACGCGGTTTACTTCCTTTATAATTTACATGAAATATATAAACAGCATTATGCAAAGTTTAGTGTTATAGGCATCATATCCACAAATCCAGCAAAACGACTTGGCACTTCACACTGGTTATTTCCAACTCCTAACGCATGTACGATATTCGTGTCTTGTATTGTACGTCTCGAGGTTGATATCGATGTATTCTTCTTGATTTGAGAATGGTCTCCGCAACTGTGCTCGATCTATATTACTAACTTCCAATTAAGGTCTGAGGCATAGCCTCGATAATGGCACGTGTTACCAGGCCTAAAGGTCGACTTAGGCTTACAGAGAAAGCAAAATGCGCATTCTAATTCATTAGATTGTCCAGGATTCAGATTTACTCCAAGGAGTATTTATTATACGATTGTATTTTGCCTATTAAATAGGTGGGCCATTAAGTTTAGCGAATTTGGAAAATCAATAAGTAATATGCAATAAATAATTCCTCAAATTAAAGTGGATACACGGAAACTTATTTTTTTGAAAATAACATCATTCACATATTCACCATCTAAGCGCTAGCATTCTTCGAATCTTGATCTCAATTTGTGAAAATTCATTGGCACATAGCTAGGGATTATAACCTCGGGATATGGAATTTTTCAATCACGAGATTCTCGGTATCGATACAAAAAATAATTTTAAAAGGAAATGGCGGCCCATGCATCGCAGAATTAAGAAACGTGCTGGTGCGCTGTGTGCCGATACGGCCGCACTCTGTTTCACTCGCACACAGCACGACTGTGTACGAGTGAAACAGAGTGATTATAAGCACGGCTCGAGTCAAGACGTAATTGGTCGGTCGATGCATTAGTTCTGTCTGTGTTAACTTATAAATTATAAATAAATGTAGTTGAATCGCCAATTTGGTAATAACTCTTCACGCAGAATGTATCCTGCTCCTATGAAACGATCTATCACTAACTAAATTTCCAAGACCCGAGTTACTAATACCCTCTACCCGCTTACCGCTCCCACGTATCGTTCTTATGCAATAGTGTTTTTAAAATCGTACACCTTTCTGGCCCACCCAATATTGTATATAATTGCGCAGTTCCTCTCGGTGTGCTCGTCGATATTCGCGGAAGATGCGTTCTTAGAAAATACCGTGAATACCGAAACTCTACATCCATACAAATATACCTATTTTTTATTTTTCCTTCAGAATTATGTCCAAATAAAACACAAAAAACATATTCTCACTATATGTACAATTGTAAATAAATGTTAACTATATACATATCTGACACATACTACATATTTGTAACATAAACTATAAAACAAAATAAAAATAAAGAATAATTCACTTAACTATTGACATTTATAATTTTTAACATTTATAATCTTTACCTTCTAAATCCTTTAAAACATTTTTAAATGTCTTCATTAATTTATAATGTATCGATTGATCGCTAAATTAATCTATCGATTATGGGATGATACTAGGCAAAACTAAAGATGTACTTCTCCGAGTATGTATATGAAGAAATGCGTAGATTTTGTTAGTATTTGAAAAAAAAACGCATCATTCCTACAATCAAGATCGACTTCATTTGTAAAAAAAGCTTGCGAAAAATTCTTAAAAATGGAGGAATATTGAAAAATGTAACATCTGCGAATACTTGAAATCGCGAATAGTACAGTACATAGATCTCCATTGACAGCTATTAGCTAGTTTTCTCTACCGTTTAGGTGGTGTCATTTTAAAAACACATAAATATGCATTATTAATATGTTCTCATTAAAATACTTAAGTATTTAATTCAACTAAGAATATTATACAGCGTTGCTTCTGATTGATTTTTATCCGTTTGTATCATACATGTATGTTAGGTGCATATTATATTTTTTTCTAACATTTTTTCATACTTATCGTGGCAAGAAAACTAAACCAAATCTATTATTTTAAGTTATGCATAAAATATATCAATGTACACAAAATAATTATTTGAATTATCAGAATTTCAAGTTAATGTTTACTTAATATGATTTTATTATATTGACCAGGATTAAAATAAAGTTAAGCATATACTTTCTTCTTAAATGTCTGTGTTATATTATAATCAATATTTTGTTTAGAAAGAACATTTATTTCAGATGAACCTTTTTCCAGTTCTGTACTTCTAACTCCCGCTCAATCTGTAATCTCATTAGATCATGTCAAAGCAATTACTCCCCAATTTTCCAAATTCTCCCTCGAATGTATCTGTCCAACAATTTATGTTATCCAAGCGATCAACGACATCTCTAGCAAATTCAGTAAATCTTAACGAACTTCTGTATAAATATATAAACACAAAGAACTCTATCTCCAACGAGACTTAAATATCTACTAATTTTACTATACTTTGTTCGGTGTCACCAAATGCCATAAACGGGAATGGCAAAAGAACATTTTCAAACAAACATTATAATTTAAAAACAAGAGATAAATCTAATAATTTCATAAAGTCACTCTGTATAAACCACTTAAATGATGATTCTACGTCTACCGGTTTCGTACCACCGAATCTTCATCTGTTCAGGACTGTGGAAGAGGAGTGAAGATACGGTGGTATCGAAACCGGTAGACATAGTCATTATTTAAGTGGTTTATACAAAGTTATTTAACTAAAAGTTATAATTATGTCCAACCACAAATTTAACGCTATAAACATCAAAAATATCATAAAGTCAAATTAGAATGCGGTTTATTTTTATTATTATATTTTTAGAGCTTTTACATGGAAGCATTATTAATTAACAAAAGAATAATGAAATAACATTGTAACTTAAATGTTTTGAAAAATATATTATAAAGTGATAAATAATTAATGCAGTTCAAGAAATAAAATTATTAGGTACATAATACAAAACTCAAAAGAAATAATTTTAAAAATAAAGTAAGACAAATTTAAAAAATGAAAACAAAAACAAGCAAAAAAAAGACAAGGCAAATAAAATAAATTGATTAACAATATTAAGTTTACAGATAGACCTACCTCAACATTTTCCTGCACACTTATTTTTAAGAATGGCTATGTAAAAAATGTTATTATAATTTTTTATTTTCTTTTACTACAACCAAAAATCACTTTAGTTTTTTAACCCCATCAACAACTGACACCGAAACCATGAAAGCCAGCACACAAAAACAGTCGAGATGTGGAAGCTACCGATAAGTGGAAGCTATAATAATTGGAAGACCTTCCACAAAACTTTAATTTATGTTTGAGGGGAATTTTGTTACACAACAGATGCTTTACAAAACACGGACTTTTCCAAAGCAACCCGAGACAATAATAGAATATAATGTTTTTTTTTTAATTTAAAACATGTGTTTTCATCTTGTTGAATCTTAACACATGAATTTAAAATGTCACATCTCTGGGTGCTTATATTCATTATCTTTATTGACTGCGTTAGTCCTCTTATAATATATCAGTGATTATAATAAAATAATATTTTTGTGCTACAAATACATTATCATCTCAAATAAAGCGAAAATATTTAAAGCCCAGAAAGCCTAAGATAGATTAATATATTGTGAAAACAAGAAAATATCTGAACAAGAACTTTATTATTACTTCGAAGTAGAAAACTACTGTGTTTACTTTAAATGAAAATAAATCCATAGTAACCAAACCATATATCGGCGATCTAGGAATTGTATACTGGAGATAATAAATAAACTACTTTTTCATGACCATCTTCATCCCCTTGTCTTAGTATGGACAGAGCCCCAAAGACCAGACAACAACTGCTTCCATATGCGTTAACCAGTGAAGGCCTATTCTGTTTTTATACACTTTTTTGTTGTTGCTTCTCCCACCTCAATCTGGGGTGACCCACCAGTCGCCTTGCGTCCGGAGTAGCCAAGAGGATATTTCTTGATAGTTTTTTCTTTTCTCTAGCATTCTTAGCACATGTTCAAGCCACCTCGTTTGTGATTTCTTTATATGTGGGAGTAAGGGCTCCATGCCGAGTGTGTGTCTTATATCGGCAATTCTCACTCTATCCACCAGTGTGACTCCCGCTACCCCCCTTAGAAAATTCATCTCAGCAGCCTGGATCCTTGCTCTCACTTTCTCCGTTAAGATCTAAATTTTATGGCCTTAAGTTAAGTTGAGCCTGTAAACAGAATTGAAAATAGTCCGCTTTTTGTTAACGCTTAGCTAGCTTCCTTATCACCGCACTATATAGAGAACGTAGAACGTTGACCACAGTTCCAATTGTATCTCAAGGTATTTTTGTAAGACTTTCTTTAGCTGCATCTCCTGTGTACTGATTAAACACTACGCTTAGCGTCTTAGCCTTCAACCATTACCTCTGATTTATCAATGTTAAACTTCATCCCAATTTAAGTGTACTTAAATGAAGGAATTATTGAAGGAATTCATCCACTCTTAGCAGGGAGCAGGGGTAGCGCAGGGAGGATGAGCAACATTAAAAAAATGCCTAATTGGGATGCCTAATGCCGAAAGTGTAGGGCCGATATGGAGCTATTGCTCATTAAAGGTCCTTGGGTGTGTGGTGAACCCCTTTTCATAATCTTGAAATTATTACCTATGCTAACGTATAAATCTTAAAAATTGAGCAAGTCTATCGTTTGATGTTATACGAATGTAACAAAATATTATTTTGGAATTTGAGCCTGCGTTCAGCATAGAACTAAATATCTTGCAAACTACATTAATTTGATTTTTATTATATAGATATTTAGAAAAGTCATAAAAAAACCTTATAAATTAAAATGAAATACAGAATAAACACAAGTCAGTGAATAATGTTGATAAAGCGAGTGTGTTTTAACTTTACTTTATGGCGTCACTCTGATTTTCTCCTGTAGTATCCTGGTGTAGTTGAGTGCCTTGATGTCAAAACTGAAATCAAAATTTGGTGGTAGTAAGTATTTAAAAAGTTATTTCACTTTAAAGTTTGAAATTTTTCCATACATTTTTACATTTCAATAATTTTATCTATAATATATATGACGCGAACCATAGAGAATTTCTCAAAAATATCATTTTTCTTTTGTTAAAAATCATTAACAATTCTGGTAAGGTACGAACCATAACTAATAAAAAAGCATGATGCAATAATAAATACAAAGATTTGGCAAAAACTATGTTTTATAAAAATTATCAATTTTAATAAAACATTTTTTTTAATTGATATTTTTGCGCCTATTTCCTTATAACTATGAAATATATTTTCAATACGAATAAATGTTTTCGTACTAATGTGCCCCTAATATAATATTGCTTGCTGCGGCCGTCAGAGATTTAAGTCATTGTGTTATGGTTTGGTAGCAAGGCTGTCGTGGGGGCGTTCCACGGGTTTATGCCCCCGAGTACTTGCTTGCTACGGCCCGTCAGGGTTTCAACTCATTGTGTTATGGTTTGGTGGCAATGCAGTCGTGGGCGTGTTCCGCGGGGTTGTGCCTAGAGAACTCGCCTACTACGATTCGTCAAGCTTTTAACTGTGTGTGAAAAAATTTCAATATGTCTAGTTCAAATAAAAATAATATATATTCTAAAAAATAATATTATTCTACCTTATAATTTCATTTTCTGTCTCATCTATGATTTGCGTAAAGTTATGTTGTCTATGGAAAATGCGTTTCAAATGTCAAAAAATTGTTAAATAATTTTAATCTTTAAAATGTATTAATTTGTTAAATAGTTGCAACCGAAACGATTTCATTTAATTTATAAAATCAAGGCACTCAAGTACATGAGTATACCTACAATTTATCCGTAAATTAAACTACTCAAATATCAAAGTGTGTGAGGAAAATTTCAATCTTCAAAGTATAATAACATTTTAAATACTTACGACCGCCAAATTTTGATTTTAGTTTTGACATCAGGGTACCACTCAACTACACCAGGATACTTATATTAAGAAAACCGGAGTGACGCCATAAGGTAAAGTTTGGTGGCGGGTGTTTATGTAGCAATCATGTTGTTTTTTATTTGAAGGAACAAGTAAGCTACACTGAGAGCATTCTAAATGTGGAGTTCTCAGGAGGCTCAGAGTTGATCCATAATATACACCAACGAAAATTAAAAGGAGCCTTGTATACGAAACTTCATAGACATACATCTCAAATATACAATGCTCACCTCAGAATTATAGTTGAGGGAAAAAAACAGAGAAAATATGTATACTTAATAGCAAGAGAGGCATCATGGCGGGCACTTCACACTAATAAGAATACAGTTCCTTTAAATAAAAGTATGTCCTTCTTCTTGATAGAAAAAAAACTATTAAACTATTTCTTCTGCAGATGGTGTATCCACTTCCACGTCAGAAAATGTTGAAGCTGAATGAAATTTTTTAATGCGCCGTGCTAACACAACTCGTAAATTAATACATGTTGAAGTAAATGAATTATAATATTGAAACCAATTCTTCCGGCCAATTACATGAATCTACATCTTTCTCTGTCGATTGTTTGTAGGAAACCATAAAATACGATAGATATTTTTTTATGTAGAACTTCTAAATTGGTCCCTCATGATTTAAGATGCTGATATGACTTCCCACCCTTTTGAATATTCTCTTACATCTTTCCCGTCATCCTGCAGATCTTAGCGCTGTCGCCAGAGAAGTGCAGTTTATTTCACCCGGTTGGTCCAAGGAATGGAGAATCTTCCGCTTTCTCTTCCACTCTCGAAGCGGCCCACCACAACAAGCTTCTCTAGCACGATGTCCAAAAAATTTGAGCATTTGTCTCAAACATGTGTTTCAGAGACTCGTGTCAATGCATTTTGTATCCTTGAAATGGGAAAAGTATACTTCATTTTAAAAAATTCGTTTTATTATTTATTATTTGTTTTAGTCTACTTATATATTTATTAATTACACCTACATGTTTCGGAAATAAATATATAAGTAGATTAAAACAACTTTATTTAAAATTAATTTTTTTAAATGTCTATCAACCAATTGAAAAAATACTTAATTTTACATACCTCAAACGACACGCTGTACACGTTCTTACTAAAAGATAAAAAATGTGAAATTTTATCGATGTTTAGACCCAAAATATAGACATGATAAAAAATATTTCTTCATTGAAATAAAGAACTATAAATATCTTGTGATTTCTGAGCAAAAAATTACCGAATGGATTATTTTTAGAAATATCCATTAGTTGTATTTGGGGACACATTAACCCGAGGCTTAATCCTTTTCCTTAGAGAAAACATACTATCTATTCTGGCAACATTGGAAATATCTTATTATATATATTCACTAAGAGGCTATGATCTTTGTATAACAGAGATTAAAGATAAACATCTAAGCCTCAGATCCCAGCGTGTTTTTAGTTTTTTCCACCAAATTTTTGGGCGAAATCAAAAGGCAACAAGGCGAACGAGGCAAGGAAGTGACGGGAATTGTTTCGTGAATGTGTGTATTCGCCGTCGTATCAACTGAGAACAAGAGTTATAGGATTAGCTCTAAGCACGGGTGTGTAATTATTTGTCGCGAAACTGAGCTGCTAAAATAACCTCAAGAAATCCCCTCTGACGCTCATTTAGCCTTATCTCTAGAATAGCTCGTAGTAGACCAACTTCTTTGGCCTGAATTCTAAACTTTCCGATGGAAGCAGCTGCTCATGCACCGACAACTGAAAAGTTAATTAGCTAAACTTGGGGCATTGCAAACATATAATAATAGTTTAATGTGTGTTTCACGAGCACGAAATTATTTTAAGCGTATTATTTTTGTATTTTCAATATAATTACGTACGTAAAGTATCGTAATGAGAAATTAAGTTGTTTTAATTACAAGCATACATTTAATTTCCATTTCAAATTTTATTTGCTTTATTTAAATATATTTATATTTAATAAAACCAAATTTTGCTGTGCAGTTTTAAATTGAAGAGGATTGTAATACTTAATATTAAAACTAAATAAATATTAGGTGTAATCATAAGTAAACAATTATTAAAGTGGCAAAAAAATGAATTTAACTACATTTTTTTTTTAATCGATTTAATCTCCATCGTTATCATCTTGCTGGTAGACTTTTAAGAAAAATATGCTTCTAGGTGTTTTTAAAACGTCATTATCAAACCCTACCGGGCGCCCACTTCAATCGCTATCAGACAAGTCAAAATCACCATCAGAAAATTTTTCTAAGCCAACGTTAGCACTTATTTACCTTCAATACGTCTCCATACACGTCACAAATTTTCTTTATTGCAACCGTTGAATTAACACCTGATAGCAAATGAAACAGCATGCAATGACGTAAATGTTCTTCAGTTAGTTGATTGTCCGCCATTTTACAACAGAGTAATAAAAAAATTAAAATTTAATTGTCACAAGTCACAAGACCACAGATTATAATATTGCGTATAAAACACGTCTTACACTTTCACTTTACTGAGCTTGACTGAAGCAATAATTCCACACCAAAATTAATTGATTACTTATGCGTACACCTATTAAATAACATCGAGATTCCAACTCGGATTCCGTTTTCAATCGGTAACCAAATATAATTTCAATATTTTGTTTTTTTCTGTAATCTTCCTAACTGATGTTTCAAATTTATTTTTATAAAAACATTTATAATGATTCTATTAAGTTCTAAGAAACAATAAAGAATATTTACTTTCACTTGGAAGCATGTATGCAATATTTATTTCCTTTACATTACGTGACAATTTTTTAATTTATAAACTATCTATCACGCCGTACTCCCACAAGAGTAGGCGGAAATAAAAGAACCCAACATTCTTTTATCCAGGCATACCACTTTTGCTTCAACCACATTTATACAACCTTCTCATGCACGCTCTTCGATTGTTGCAGATTTTAACAGGGCGTCCTCCAATATTTGATTTATTTTATCTGATCATGCTTTGTCTTTCGGAGACGCCCTCAGTTCTAGCTATATTCAAGGCTCGCATCGTATAGGTATACTCTTTACCATCATTTTCTCACTCACACTTGTACATGATCAAACTACCTCGTGATCTTTTCTCCATTATATTTACTACGCTTTAGTCAGCCTTAAATTCACTTCTAATCTGTTCGTTCCACATTCTATTGAATACAGATCTTTCACACCTATGCCTAAACGTCCGCATTTCCATAGCATTAAGTCTACTTTCATTCTTTTTTTTTGCCAATTCCTGGCACCATTACCATACATAGAGTTGGAACCAATACTGTATAATGAACCGCTAGTCCTGCTTCGTGTGACGGATTGGCCGTGATGGCCATTCAGGGCACCATTTACTTAATTTTTAATCTACTCTAAAAATAAAAATAGTCTGTCTCAGTCTTACAGAAAAGTGAGGTGTAACAATTTGTACTTTTTGATATTTATAGGGTTAACTTTGTGGTTGGATATTATTATTATTTTGAGAAAACTATCAATCTTCGTATAAACCACACTTTGTAGTTTATACAAAGTTAGGTAATTTTCTTAAATTAATAATAATTTGTACTTTTACATTGTACAGATCCAAATAAAACTTTAAAAAGTAATGAATATCAATCATATTGGAATAAAAATATTTAAAATCTTAAACAAAAGAGCATCTACGCTATTGCACAGCCGGTAGGTTGACAGAACACTTCTTTACTAATCAACCGTCGCTTTTTAACTCCATCACCAGATAAAGTATTTGAGTTTTATATTTGGATAAGACAAGGAATCTTAAGCGTACAAATTTCATTTTCCTAAGCCTGCTGAATCGGGGGTTGATTTCCCGGAACGAGTACGTACACTTTTCCCTATTTTTCTCTATTTTAGTTGCGCCTGCCCATTGCAGCTCCCACCTCTCGACACAGCCGTTTATTTTTCGGGAGAACTCATCCGGAAAAATGGCATCCGAAGGACGTGTTCAAGTGAGCTGCTTCGAGATCCTCCGAAATGAAGGGGCACTTGCCTAACAAAGTAGGTATGTGTAGGTGAGTACCTAGGTATATGTGAAATTTTTTAGTTTAACAAAAATGAGAAAAACTCGCAGACCACCAAAAAATATAGACATGAACCAACGTAAATTTCTTGATACATGGTCTGGTTGCATGTCTGCTTCCAATACATTTCACTACTTTAAATAAATAACTACGAGCTTATATATATTAAAAGAATTAAGACAAAATCTAACTAAATAACTTTAAAAGGTATAATATCTTAGTAAATAAGTCGCGTTTTATTACGATAATACTCTTAACTTAAAGAAACTCGGTTTAGAAAAAAAAATCAAATTTATACATAAATAATTAATAATAAATAATTGTACAAAATTATAAATATATCTCAAATGTACACAAAGGGAAATATACCTCCGCTTTGACTCAATCCCCTCAAGCCTAAAAATGGGATTTAGTTTATCACTATACAATTTTATGCTCTGTGGAAAAGTGAAAAGTGAACATAAAAAATCGCTTAAAACACTCTGCTCCATATAAAATGCCTCGAGAATTCATCAATTTATTTTACTAATTAACTATCTGACTGTTCCCCCATAAGAAAAGATAGAGTTAGAACGCCACACTTTTGTATGCTGGATCATCTTACCTCATCTATTTTACTACGCTATTCAGCTTCTGAAGCAGAACAGTCCTTTTAATATTTGGTTTATCTGATCATGACAGATCTTTCGCAGAACGAATCATTTTTATCAATTTTAAATATAAAATATTGATTGTATTATTTGTATGTATCTATTTATATTATTTTATCAGTTAATTGTACACCTACTTGTTTCGTAAAAACCTTTTCATCGTCAGGGTGTTAAAAAATAATAATAATTTTGAATATGACTCGGATTATCATGTGTCGTCCCTGATTATCCCCGAATTGCTTCATTGTCTCTATCTTTTTATTTATTTATTTTTATTCACAATTCGATTCCTATGCTTTAACATCAAATGATTTCCACATTCGTATCCGCGGTAAGTAAACACAGATAAAGGGAAAGATCAAGAGGGAAGATTCTGTTACAGAAAATTTAAAATCCTTGAATTTCAACAAATCAAATCAAATCTCTATCTCAAACAAAATATTATATTATTCAGTAAGGGAGCCGTGCCACAGAGCAATCCATGCGGAGGTTAGTGAGTGGGTGGGTAGGGGGCGAAACCCTCAGTACGGTAGTGTAAAAGAAAAATATTTATCTTACGCTCTTGAGCAGTGATAAAATGTATTTCTCAAAACATAATGTAATATTTATACAAAAGCTGAGCCCGATAGACATAGTGTAAAAGCGCATGTCATTCAAATCTAAGAAAATATAATGCTTCGTGGGGTTCGGATATATTAAGATATACAAAAATAATAAATCTCGAAAGAAAAAAAAATATTTAAAAACATGCAAAATACTTCTTATTTATTTTAATTTTATATACATTATTATATTTACATACATAACATATTAATTACATTATCCATTATTATATTTATATACAATACACATTTATATACATTACTAAATGTTCGTACCCGGCGTTGCACGGGTTAAGGATTAAGTTCAAAATAAATTTGTGGGGGGAAACAATGGTTTGATTCGAACGATATAGATTTGCATCGAAAATATATCAGGGAGAGGAGAAAAGGTAAAAGGGGAGGAAGAAAATGTCACCTTTGTTACCCGCCGGGTCCTAAAGAAAAAGCTTACAAATTTTGAGTCCGATCGGTCAAGCGGTACAGATTTGCATCAAAAATATATCAGCGGAGGGGAAGAGTTAAAAGAATAGAGAGGAAATATCGCCTATGTTACCCGCTGAGTCCTAAAGAATAAGTTTCCAAATTTTGAGTTCGATCGGTCAAACGGTATAGATTTGCATCGAAAATATGTCAGGGGGAGGGGAAGGGGTATGAGAATAGGGAGAAAATATCGCCTATGTTACCCGCTGAGTCCTAAAGAATAATTTTCCAAGTTTTGTGTCCGTTCGGTCAAACGGTATAGATTTGCATCGAAAATATGTCAGGAGGAGGGGAAGGGGTATGAGAATAGGGGGGAAATGTTTCTTATGTTACCCGCCGGGTCCCGAAGTATAAGTATGCAAAACTTGAATCGAATCAGACAAACGAAGTGGATTTGTAAAGAGAACAGACAAACAGGCAGATATTGAGTTTTACAAGTATAGATTATACACCCTAGGAGTATTTTAAGTAAGGCATGTTATACGTATCTACTTTTATTAACTATTATTATTTTTCCCAGCCATTTTTTTAGTCGCGACAGTCAAAACAGAGCAAGTTGATGGAATAAATTGTAATTAAATGGACGGGCAGGAAAGAAGCTATAAAAAAAATAGTTTCGAAAATAAAATAAGATTAAAAAAAGAAAAGGAAAAGTGATTTTTAATTGACATTTCTTTTGTAGCTAAAAATATAGGATTAAGGTCGTATAACAATCTCAGCCTTGAAAATTCGTTGTAATTATGATTATATCTCCAAAATTGTAATTACCGTAAGATTTTGTTTTATTTCATTTTTATATATATTGTATTTCAGATAACACATGCAGAGACGTTGATAATACATACATTTTATGCAATCAAAAAAAAAAAATAATGTCAATTGTTCATCTAAGAGTGTCTACAGTGTGCATTTATACTAAAAAGAAATGCACATTAGAAATATAGAAACTAATTAAAAAATAATTACTCAAAATAGAAAAAAAAGAGTCTTTGAAAATCGTGTCATACAACAGTATACACAAAAAAAGGGGGTATATGTACACGCATTAGAAGTTGTACTTCTTTAGCACACATTAAAAAAAACACGTTTTAAAACAGTAGAATATCGCATACACCAAATTTTGAGTTTTTCTACGAGTTTGATTTTACCTTACAAAACCCTTGGCGAAGTCAATATGGACTGATTCTAACCATATTCAATTATCTAGTTATTCACTTAATTCATATTTTAAATATTATGCAATTAATTCGTTTTTCAAATTTACCTACGCTGCGCTGTCACAAAGTAAATGATTTTGCTTTTATATTTCTCTGATTTTTAAATGCTATTGTTATGTATATTTTATTATTATGATACGTTTAAAATGCTATATTTAATATTAATAATTTCCCCTCATCCTATTCAGCCAGTGTAAGCCATCTAAAAAATCAAACATTTTATTTGTACAAATAATCCATAGGATTGATAAAGTGGAGTTGGACCGTATTATGCGTGTTCCATAGTAATGAATTTAATTTAAATGGATTCTAAAACAATGGCAAACAAATTTTGTAAAATTTAATTAGTTGAACTTTGGAACAATTTTGTAAATTAAATTGATAATATTTTAACATATTCGTTTCACATACCTACACAGAAAAATACTTTTGTCAAATACTACACAATATAAATATTTTACCGCTTTTAATAAATCAAATTAATATTTCTAGCATATATAAAGCAGCTACTGTTAAGCATTTGTTTCGTCCCGCTTTTTACATGAAAAATCGAAAAAATCCCGAAGACGGATTTTTACATGAAAAATCCGATAACTTACCGAAAATTGATAGATAATGTTGGATTCTTTTTTCTTTTTTCGGTTTTCTGGAATGAATTTCTACATTTGGGTACCATGCAATATCTACAAAACTTTTTCCCTGAATTTATGAACGCACTATACAAAAAATCCGGCTTGTTTTGTAAAAAAACGAATGAACGTCTAAACATGCGAATGTGCTATTACGTGTTTAACGTCAGATGACATAAAAATTCATGCCTGACGTCACTTGCGAAAATAAGCGTTTTGGCGGTAGTTTAATATGATGATTTTAATTTATTTTTTTTACAATGTTAGTATACATATTTAAAAAAAAAATCTTTTTCATAAACGTATTTTCTAAACCAAAGTTAAGATTTTTATATTAAAATGTGAAATTACCCTATTGTCAATAGTAGTCTTGATCCATAAACCATCCTACCTAGCAAAATAAAATGCTATGTAAAAACTGATCGTAGCCACAAGGCGACTAGTAATAGAAAATAAGGGCAATATCTTGTACCAAAAATGATTAAAACCTTTACGAAGATTTGATCTCTTTCAAGAACCAAAAGTATTCAATGATAGTATTATTATTATTATATTATATATATTAACATAGAAAGTTGTAGCCATAGATTCATATTTTGCTGGAAAAATAAGGTTTTGGCTCTACGAAAATAACATGTAATAAGAAAACTTGCAACACTACTGATAAGAATTATAATATATATTTTGTTTAATAACTACTTTAACATTTACATTATTTTATTCAGCCGTGAACATCACACTTTTTGCTTAAGTTCATAGATTATTCTTTATGATGAAGTTTACGGATTATGAAATTCGCACATTTACACACAAGTTACACATTTAAAAAAAATTATTAACTTGAATACTAACTATTTGTTTATTGTATTTTTATTTATTTTTTTTGTACCGAGATCTATGATAATTGCGTTAACTGAAATGTTATAACATATAATCCACTTAACCAAAAAATCATTGTCTGCTATAATTCAGTAAAAACTAATGTAGCAGACGAGACACTGTATGTATTTTACTTTTTTCTATTGAATGATCTTAACTTAATTATGTAAACAAATATTTTAATATTGATGGATTTGGCGTTAAGTTGTAGAGATAAACAAAATTGTTTTATTAATAATTAGAGCATAATCGTTGTCTTAGTAATAATAACTTTTCTGAATTCGGGAACCATATTTTTTATATTTAAAAGAGACACTAACAGGATAATAGGTACATGAAACTGATAATAAAACATAATAAATGAAGACTTTGCCCATTATCCCAATTATAAGTGTCTTCGGCACGCTCTAGTAACATGTATTTTTGCATTTAAGTGTATTTATATTACATTATAAATATATCTTAAATATACGCGAGGGGGGACATACTTCTACTGTGACTCAATCCCCACGCCTATAAATGGGATTTAGTTCATCACTGTACAATTTTATACTCTGTAGAAAAGTGAAAAACGATTAACATAAAAAATCGCTTCATACAGTCTGGTCCGTATAAAATGCCACGGGAATTCATGAATTTATTTTACTAATGAGATTCAGAAAAATAAATTATATTAATTTCCTATGGATGGCGTGGGATAATGTTTTCAATGAATATATAATAATCATTATTTTCATTCATGTATCGTTAAACGTAATAAAATAAAATAAAATTGAACGTTTATTAATGAAAAAGTTTGAATTCGGATATAAATTTGTTAAACAATATTAGTATCACTAACTCATCTTTTTTTCTCTCAACAATCCCCTTAAAATCATCTAATCAATAAATTATTTGTATTTTCACGTAATCCAGTTTTTTTGGCATATTTGAATGTAGTCAGTTTTATAGTCAGTTTTATACTTCACTATACAAGAGACTCTGATACTCCCGAAACTCAAGTGATAAAATATAAAATTATAATTAAACCCATATAGAAGTAACATTATTTATGTTTTTAACCCAATTTTATGATCATCAAAAAAAATAATTGTTATTTTTCAGAATATTCCGAGTTTGTTCAAATTTTTCAAGAACGTAATACCGGCTTAATTTATCATTTACGATAGCTCGTTAGTCCTATAAACACCGAATAGCTTCGTTCCTATGAGACATCTATAACATACAATATTATCTTGATTAATTATTATTACTAATGTGATACCAAATTGAACGCATGCGCACAGCAATCGCGTGCCTCAATAATGCTTGTGTAACGAAAGTAAGAGTGAGATAGAAACCTTGAAACGCTTGTAATGTACGTATAATCCAGGCGGGAAACGCTCGTGCATGATTTTGTATTAAAGCAAGGACGGGCGGAGGTGTAAAGTCATAATATTTTTGTGTGAAAACAAAGCAAATTTTTGTTTTTATCTGGCGTGAACGTTTTCTGTCTGCTGGCCGTCCTCCGCGGGTATTGTGCGCGAACAAAAACACGCTCTCCCTTTGTTTTAATCATCTAATGGGCTGTGATGAACTGCCGCCATATATTTTTACGTATTGTCGAATTTGTTCTGGAAAAATTTAGTTATTGAAATTCCGACATTTTTGTTATGACGTATTGGTGATATTTACCGCTTGCGATATAAGGGAATTTCTAAAGGTTCGCGTTATTTATGGGGCAGACCGTTTTTGGTGAAAATCCGCCGACAAATCCCATGAATCAGTCTTATATCAAGCCGGCTGAGGGCGCCCGGCTGCGCTCGGGACTCACGCCAGCTGCCTAAATTCACATTTTTTATTTATTTCAAAATAGTGTGTTTTGCACTGAGTAATCCCGCGCTGAATTTGCAATATATCGTTAGAATTTTTAAACAATAGTACATCATATCATAAAAATTTTAAAAAATATCAGAAATAAAGTATGAGGGGTATCAAATCAAAAGTAGCTGTATCCTACTGAGATGTTTTTAAAAACTGCATCATACATTTAAAACAAATATTCAACTTTCAAAAATGGATATTGCTGTTATTACTACCAAAAAGTGTTGCCGTATATGCTGTGATTTTTCAGTCTAAAATTGCCATCAACTCCCAATTTAGTATGAAACGGCCATTTTGCCAAGTGACACATCTTTTGGGGTTGATTAGTTGGAGTGAATATTTCAGTATTTCCTATTTACACTATGAAGATATTGCTTTTTTTATCTAATCTAATAATTATTAAATCATGATTTGGAAACATGATTTTGGAAGAGATTGAGCTATATTTCCTATGTAAACTCGACTGTAGTATATTTTAAATTTAATAATCCTCGGTGAGTGCATTTTGAACATTTTTATTAATTTCTCTTTTGGATATTGCTGCGTTTACTTTTCTACGTCTCATATCTAAAAGTTTGTAAGATATCTACATGAGAGAGTACGGGCATTATCCTTGGCTTTACTCAACCGAGTTCCTGAAGGATGTGCTTGTCTACAATAGTTTAAAGACTAGAAGGAATGTGTATCTGATTACACATTTTGATCGATTGTTGCGCAGTATGATCAATAATCCTGAAATTATGTGGAGCATCGGTTTGTATGTTCCCGATAATTACTTACCCGATAACTACGACAACGTCAGCATAGATCGTTTCACATTCCAATATACAGAACCAACCTGCCAAGGGTTATGCCTGTTAGAAGAGCTACTGCTATGCTGAACAATATTACTCTGGCTATTGATCTGTTCCATATCTCTGAGAGGGTAATCCGAAGCAGGATTCTCCTACACCTTTGATATGAATGATTTTATATATATTTGATATTTGATTTTGTTAATATATATTAATATATTTCTAAATTATTTATAACATTTATGAATTAAATTTGTGTTTGTAATGTAAATGTTATATAAAAAATAAATAAATTGAAAAATTGAAAAAAATATCTATTTGCTCATCAAAGTACCTATCTTTTATAAACGTAGGTTCACGAGAAAGTTTATATTTCATTCATTTGGAAATATTTTATTTCAAAATTATCTAACTACTTGTAAAACTGCTCCCAACTCACCGTAACGACTCTCCTGACCACCTCACAATTTGTGTCCAACTTCTCTTGCTTTAGATCGTTTACGCTTCTATTTATTTTCTTATTTTCTATTAATACTATTTTGGTGGATCATGTGTGACGTGTATGTGTTCTGAGATGAAGAATATGTCCACTCGTCCAGAGACTTATCCTTCGTGTCGACACGTGACATGTATTGTACGGGTGCGCGTGTAGTAATAAGAGGCCTTAGCAGAGGCAAGGTAGGTAGATAATTACCGGGTGTTATTTATACTCTCGATTAACAGCTGTTATTAATAGATACAAATTAACAAAGGCGGCTACTGTAAAGGTTGAGTACAGAAAGTATCGCGTACGATGGCTACGACTGTCACAGACTGTGTTACAGGAAATATACAGTTATACAGTTATATAATAATTATATAATAATAAAAATAATAATAATAACAGTTATATAATAATAAAAAAACAAATACCGCGAGAATTGCACTAAAGATTAATTCAAAATCATCACCGCTTTCCACGTCAAAATATTCACATATTTTCATTTATATATCATAATCCTATTAATAAAATACACCCACCTAAAACAGATAATATCAATACATTTATGTGTAGAACTTTGTTATTTAACAATATCGGTAAATGTTTGGAATTTTCAGATTTTACGCACTCCTATTAAATCATCTAAATAATTTCCGATATCAATAATAATAACTGCACAGATCACCGCAATAACTCATTATTCAATTCTCTCCAATTGAAATACGTAATCTAAAATTAATACCTCTAGAACCTACGCTAAACTGCCTGTATTGAATCAGAATGCATATTGTAACGGGTGGAAGGGATGGGCATAATCGTATTGAAATTTATTTAAGGGATGAACGTAATGGTATTGAAATTTATTTAAGAGGACTACATACTATCGTATTTTTCAATAATGCTGCAATGTATTTTCAGGAAAATTTGTGACAAAACAAATTAACTTATTATATCATTTTGCAACTTAATATTATTATTATTATTCTTCTTTAAAATAGTCCATATATGTGTAAATACATACCTCAGCTTAAATATATATAAACAATTTAAATAAATATTCTACTAACTATTACAGCTTTTCCCGTGGGATTAGGCACTAAACTCCTTTGTCCGGAAACATAACTCTCGCCTCATCCACATTCGTGCATCGCATGCATGCTCGTTGATTTCTGAGACTCCCACCTTTCAGCAAAGCTAGTTATGCCAAGTCTTCCGCAGCTGCCCTAATTTTCTGCCTGAATAATCTTTTAATAAAGATGGTAATTCTTTCTCACCTCAGTCATTCTCTCAATATATCAGGCCACCTAGGCGATGCTTTTTACACGGCTTAATTTGTCTTCGTTTATCTGTATATCAGGGGATTACCGGGAAATTGCTCGCCCACATTTGCTTGCCCACAATCGCTCGCCAGGAAAGTTGCTCGCCACCACATAACCTAACCTAACCAACGGGAGAACAAGGAATGTTGGTTTCCATCTTTTTCAAGTGACGTTTGAGTTTTTAGGTAAGATTTAATATAACACAGACACAAAAGTAGAATAATTATTATATAAAAAAATAATGAAAAAAAAGACACAAAAAATTAATAAAATTGGAAAAATATTTTTTAACGGTTTTAATACCATGGACGAGTACAATATATGAATGTAAATGTATGCGTACTAAAATAAATTAAAGAATAAAAATATGTTTTTATAATTTTTCAATACAATATAATTCTATTCATTTTGCTTTAATAATATTTCCACACACGCACTCAAATATTTTGTTTTTAACCTAAACCTAAGGCTATTATTAGTGATCTTCATCATTTTTTAATTTTTTTTTTTTTTTTAATAGACTATCGACTGGTCAGAATGACCATAATGGATAGTCATTTAGGACAAGGTGATTAGTACAGTTACAATTTACGATAATACATTAAAATGAAACATTAATACATTATACAATATAAGTATAGTACAATAAGCGATTACAAGTTGAACGAAGTTTACATTCTCCGCACGACATAATAGGCATGTAGGCTCCCAGGTCAACTAAGTCAGAAAATGTGCACCCGCGCTTTGTAGCTATAAAATTTTTGTTTAGGTTGATTTCCGAAGAACCCGTCTTACACGCTCATACTATATAAACATCATATTTTTCCGACATGTACTTATACATCCAGAACAGGAATAAATAAATAAATGTATAGCTTACTTATTAAATGTATCGTATGATTTTGGTTACAGATACATATGTACATAATCATTCATATAGCTAGCGGCACGGAGAGCCTGTCGCTTCTAAAATAATGTATTAATTCGTTTCGAAATAATTATTGATTTTCATTCGTAAACGGTTTGAGCAGATTTGAATTTCATAAATTATGGAATCCAAATAATATAAATTATTTACATTTGTTTAAAAATAATACTCTTGTATTGACGGTTATAGAAAATAGATTCTAAATATTTAAAAACAAGTCGAGATCTTGAAAAAAGTTTCTATTTTAATATAAAATCCAAATCATCTGTGTGAAGTATTAAAGAAAATTAGGTTTATAGATGAAACTTTGATCTTTCATTCAAATTCAGCCAAAGCACTAATCGTCAATCGCCGATCACTTACAGTTTTTGGTTCACTTGTTCAACAACTTCGTCGGTCTGAATACTGGCCCCGCCACTGCTCTCTTCATCATGCACATTTGTGCGGCCATTTGTAGAGTCTCGACACCAGTTTCTTAACTTTCCTTCACTCGTTACTGCAGTTCCCTACACAAAGCACAGCTCCCAATGAATTGCAGCAGGTAAAGTTCCTTTTGCACATAAAAATCGAACCACAGCGCGCACTTCATAACTGTATTTCTTCATAACTGGCGGGAGAAACGATATTCGTGGACATTGCTATCTGCATTCACAGGCAAACGTCTACTGACACAAAAAACAACTGCAGTATCTTCGCAATAGTCATACGTAAAACCGTGTTCAAAACAAAAACATTTATATATAAGCCAACGGCCCTTACTTAGTGAATATGCCTCTTAAAATATATATATATTTTTTTTAAGTATAGGAATTCTTAATGCGCTTAATACATTTTTTTTTTTTATTAAATACAAATCATTGTATATTTACATATTTGATACATAAAAATAGAATTTAGGTACATAATTTTTTTTTATCATTGTACCTCTCCATAAAGAGACTAACTCTTGTGTCTGGAGAGGGAGTTTCACTTTTATATATATATACATTTTTTTTTTGGTACATAAATATATAAGGAAGAAAAAAATTTATATAATATGAGATAATTAATGCATAAAGTAGAGTATATAGTACATTAATATATATATAATAAGAAAAAAAGTTACATAATATGAGATAATTAATGCATAAAGTTAAGTAAAATAAATAGTACATAAATGTATATAAGCAGAAAAAAGTTACATAATATGCGATAATTAATGCATTTATGTGGGAAAAACAATTTAAAAATAAACTAACAATAAACAAACAGTTAAAAATGAATATAGTAAAGAGAGAAATTTAATTAATTATGAGGGTTTATTTAAATGTTTTTTTTAAAGGCCTCATATTTTTTTTCAATTCTTATTTCTTCAATTCTTTCTTCAATTTCTTCAATTTTTATTTTAAAGGGTAATTCATTAAACCATTTAACACCTCTAGATGTATAATGATGCTGTGCGGTTGTGGTAGATACTACAGGGATATGCAATTTGCCGAGATTTATATTTCTGCTACTCAATACTAGTTGGGTCAGTTCGTTATTATTTTGAAAATTTTTATATAGCTGTAAAATGCAATTTTGTTTGTAGATAGTATGTAGCGTGAGGACTTGTAATTTATTGAAAAGCTCAGTAGTCGGATAATCATTGGGTTTTTAAATAATGATCTTTAAAAGTAATTCTAAAGTAACTTATAAAGGTTTTAATGTAGTTTTGAATGCACCACCCCATGAGATAATACCGTATTGTAATATAGACTGGACTAAAGCGTAATATATACTTTTTAACAATTTTATTCCTAATATATTTCTTATTTTAATAAATACATTTAGAAATTTTCTTATTCTTTCTACACTTTTATTAATTTGTATTTTCCATTTAATATTTGAATCAACTATTATTCCTAGATATTTAATATAATTTTTTGAACTTAATACTAAACAATCGTTTTTATATATATTATTATTATTTTTATTAGGATAATTATATTCTTATTTTTATTACGTCTTCAATGTACAATATTATTTCTTCTATAAAAGCGAGCGCTTGCGTTTAAAATAGGAATATGCTGAAATTATTTAGTTTTTATACACGATTTTTAATAAAAAAAGTCTTTGATTGCTTTTGTAGGGAATATAATACGTAATCTTTCTGATGTTATCCGGTAGACTCTTACATTAAATATTTTCACCCCAGATAGGTATAGTGATGTTGCGCATGTGAGGTGTTACAATTTTGTGGAAGGAATATATGTTTTTGTCGTGTGCGATTTCCAGTTAAAAAACTATTTGTTTTTTTTATTATTTATGTATACTATTTTATCGGGTGTTGTACAATTTCAATCCGGAGTAGATTTGTTTTATGCTGCTTCCCGCTTTCCGTTTAAGGCTCTCGTGATATTTCTTAAGTATTATCTGATATTTTCTTTGCAAGGCAGAGCAGTGTTATTCGCAGCTATTTTTATTAAATTTTCAGGTTTTGTTTATATTATGTGGAAATCTTAGAGAATATTATTTAATGTTAAATTTTAATTCATTTTATCTGTGTAGTTGGGAATGTAGAAGACAGCAGAAGCAAAGGGTATCCGCGAAAGACCTGGCGTGACGAAATAAACCAAATAAATATTGGAGGATAGTCCAGTTAAATTTGTCAACAACCAACATTTGTTGATGTATGAAAGTTGATGACGCAAAAGTGCTGTATAAGGACAGAAAATTAGGTATTGTTTTTATGGAAGAAAATATGGCATTATTTTTATAGCAATCTATCCATTGAATATCTCTCCAGGGAAATGGAGGCAAGTCAGTTAGTTAATTTTTCGATTAATTATTGCTACGCCATATTAAGTATATATTTGCAGTAATAGAAAAAAATCTCAACAGTTAAATATCATCAAACAAATAATTTCATTTTAAACGTTCAATTCAATCAATCAATTAAAAACATTCAAACGCTTTTATCTTTTACTTTGTAAAACATTTTCATGCATTGTAAGCAATTCGAATAAAAAAATAAATAAAATAAATGATTTTTAAACCTCATCAATACATAAAAATGTTAATTATGATCAAATTAAATAGCTGAGCATCCATACAGGCTGCATTTATTGGAAAATATGTAGCAAATATTTAATCCAATTTTTCTCTATATTTTCAAATGATAGGCATAATATTTTATGAAGAACAAAATAATTACAGTAAAAATAAATGGTGTGGGTCCCAGATGTTGTACTTGTGGAAAATTTGTAAGGCAAATGAACTTTAATTTTGGGCGTCTTTTCTATGTTCAGCTATTGCTGCAAATCCCCGAAATCCTTGAAAACTCAAGCATTCTATCTTTCTGAGAATAATTTTTCCCATACTTTATCAAGCGGCTTATAAAAATCCATGCATAATGAATCTACTTGATATTTATTTGCCCAAGTTTTTGATAAATCATTTTCAAAGAGCGGTAAATCAAATGCTGTTAATCTACCTGTCGCGGACCCGTGTTGTTTAAAACATTTTTTTACCAAACTAACATTTGTATCGCAGGAAGATTTATCTAAAATTATTTTTCCAACATTTTCAATATCACACATCTTAAACATTTTCATACCCAAATTCACTTAAAATTATTTGAAAAAATGTACCTACATGTGTGAAAATCAACATGAACCTGTTATATTTTACAAAAACACGTTTCTTCGCTCGCCATATTTTTATGTGGTTAGTAATATTTTTGGTACCTACATATAATAAATTGATAAATTTTATTTTTAATCGATTTTAGAATATCGTAATTAAATAAGTTTCTCAATTATTGTATCAGGAATATAAAAGTATTTTATAATGTCATTGTAATAAAATATAATATTTCTGTGATCTTTTAATAGAGACTCAGTTGGACTAACGTATTTCCACAATATTTGCAATCAATACAGGGTGTCTCTTAGCTAGTAGCAAAAACTTATGGGGAGTTTGCTTCACTCAATTTTGAACATAAAATAATCATTACGTTTTGGATGAAATGTTGACAGTTAGGGAGATAAGCGATATCAGAGTTTTATTTTTTTCAATATTTCTGACTTATTTTCTATAAAACGTTGGACTTTCACTTCAGTAACTTATGTGAAATATTAAAAATTCATTCGCTTTTATACACCTCAAATAAAATTACAAAAAAAAAAAATGTTTTCAAATTGTTTTATACGACTTTGTATCAAATCGAATTTTAAATATTTTATATGATAGTCTAAAGTTTTTCAAAAGATAAGCCAGAAAAAATTCTAACTTTCATGCCGCTTATCTCCGACTTTTCGTTCAAAGTGTAAAGAATATTTTCTATTCAAAATTGAATGGAGAGAACTCACTTGAAGTTTTTGTTACTATCTACGAGACATCCTGTATTTAGTCAGATTATAACCTAATTTTCTTTATCATCGAATTACTTTTTCTATTTTTATGCTTTATAAATGGACTTTAAGTGTCCTTGATATATTTTTCGACAATATGTTTATATATATTCAAATTACACGTAGATTCAATGCGCACTAATCATTATTTTTATAGATCGCCTTGCAATCACAAAAAGTTATTATAGTAGTGACAAGGTTTCGAATCAAAATTTGAATAAAGATCTAAGATCTACATAATAACGAGATAAATTATATTGATATTCTGAAAGCGGAATTGTAATATCTGCCTAGTTGGTCAAACATAATTAGCTATATTATCCCGCTATCTCTGTATATATATATATATATGTGTGTTTAAAATATCAAACATAATAATTTCGTTTTCCGTCAGTCCATCTCTCCTTACTTAACTTCATTAATTTAACGTCCGTGATTTCGTTCAAATTCACTGATCTTAATCAATTTTAATACATGTTATTCAAATAAAAAAAATAAAAAATCAAGGTCGAGCCGATTATACTTAATGTCTTTTTTATTGTTTATTAATCATTTAACATGTTTTTATATCAAACTGCAGATTTTTACTTTACTTTAATAACTTTCATAATATTTTACTTATCAATTTAGTTTTCTTCAATTAAGGATAAATGATTCCGGTACTAACATACATTCTACCGATTTAATGATAATATTAGCAGAATTTTTTTATTTCATATATGAAGTAAAATACCCTAGCGTTTGTTTTATTTTTTGTATCAACATTCAGCTTTGAAATATTACATCTCGAGGTTTGACAAAATATTGAACATAAATTTGTATTAACAAATAACTGGCACTTAACTACGTTTGGCTAAAACTGTGTAGCATACATTAATGACCGCAGGGTTTCCCACGTTAGAATTTGAGTTTAAATCCCTTCAAAAGTCATAAAATAATAAGCATTTACATTCCGGGTTACGCGAATTTTGAATCACTCCGTATTAAATATAAGTTATATAACGCCGCTCTCTGAATATTCATCTCAAGAGCCCTTTAAGTACCACTTTACGTTGTAAGATTTTTGAAATAACAAAGTTTTTAGGAGTCACTTGAACCCGGCTATAACCGTGTTGCCTTCCAAAAAGCAAGCGGCTTACTCCTTGCTATTGAAGTATTCATCTACGTTTGATCTCGGCGGGGTGATGAGTCTTTAGAGCATCTAATTGAGAAGATCCGTGTTTGAGAATCCATTGCTTTATTCCAAGATTCTCTTTCATTTCGCATACAAATCCCTGATATGCTGTTAAATCCTTTAATGCCACCAAGTAATCTCTTGACACCATTATTTTTGTATTTCGAAGTGGAGGAAATATTTTATGAATATATCTAGTGTGCGCCGAATAGGTCTAATATGTTTTATTTATTTAAAAGATTTTTGATTAAAAAATTCAACTGTCGTTTAGGTAGAGCTATTTTTTTAAAAATATAATAATTTACAAGAGAGCTTACTAACACTCTCTGCAGATTATAAAATTAGACACTTTTGGACAGGGAATAATAAAGCTGCCTTTTTTAATTTGTGACAGAAATTAAGTTGGGTTGTTATTAATTATTTTATGATTTATAATTTTTTTATACTTAATTGGCACATATAACAAGGTATATGTGCCAAAAAGTATGTCTGCGTCATGTCCATTCTCGGAGCTCCTCGAGAGATTGCGAACATTATTTATTTTGCTAACTTTTTTGCTAACATTTCTGAAGTAAAAAGCGATTTGCTTGAAACAGAAAGTTATGTTTTTGGTGAACTGAAAAAACAACAACAAAAAAAATGGTCTTAATTTTTGTGCAAAAATAATTATATATATATTTTTTGTTCCAACCACACCAAATTTATACATGGCCCACGTTTACAAAACATTAAAAATCAGTATTTCGCACCTGAATAAAAAAAACGTAAAAAAAATGGTTTTATTACTCATTAACTCAATTGAGGTATCATTGTATAAAATCACTTAGGCCAATTCATACAGGTCAAGTGTCCTGAGGCCACCCTGTAAAGATTTACATTCCCACATAAATAGCTTCGTTTCTGTGAGACTTCTATAATTTATCTTTATTAAAAAATTTATGGTTGAAGAAACAGAAACACTAAAAAATTGACAAAATAAACGTTATATTGCAAATTGAAAATTAAGGAGAATAAATAAAATATTTACAACTAAAGCACAAATACAGAAGCGTACTGGTTTTAAAAATAATTTTTATCTTTAAGATCTAATCTATAATTTATCTTAATAAATAAATAATTATAGATTTGAATTATGTGAACACAATCCAGAAATTGAATTCTCTTGACATACATATAAAAAAATTGTTATTATGATACATGTTTAATATTTTTCATTTTAAAGTCCATCAGAGATAAAACGAACGCCTCCGTTTTAGGACATTACCACGAAGGCCATACTCAATCTGGTTTCCGATATCTACAAAAGCTTATAGAGAGCAACCGTGATAAAAGCAGCACTCATGTAAGAAATGGTAATCAGGCACAGCCAGCCAAATTCAATACAACAGATTAGATCTGGCGTTACTGGCAAGAAAGCAGTTTTAGCAGATTGAAATCTTGTCCAATCTGACAAATTTTTTTTCCTGGAGACACGCGCACTTTAGATTTTCCAAGTCTTCTTTCTTTATTATCATATTTGTGTTCAACTTTAGAATATACATTTAATCTATAATGTTTAAAATTCAACACTTTACTACAGAAAAAATATGTTATATGTATGTATATCTTGTAAAATATGTGCGTTTTAATGTTAATTTATTATACTCGTAAATAAAGTAATTATAATTGAAAAGAAGAACTTTTATTTGACATTATGTATAAATTGTTTTCAGTTTAATTTTCAAAATGCAAGTTTACGCCAACACTGTAAATACGATGATCAGATCATGAAGACATGCAAGAATGACTAATGTTATTTATTTTTGCTTCATCTTTGATATAATTTATATTAATGGTTATATCTCCTTGACGTTTTCAAAAAATCATTTTATTTTATTTAATCTTATAGCATGAAGTTCTAAGAATAATTTGAATTTTTTTTATCGTTCATTAAAATATTTACAAAATTGGATGAGTTGTGGCAATTTTAATGTAGCAAGGTAAGTGAATTTTAAACGAATTTCATTATTCTTTTTTGTTTTTCTCAAAATTTCTTTTTTCAGAATGGTGGACAAAATATCGCAAAAACGGTGAGGCCAATTTTGCTAAAATTTTGCACACATCTTAGGTATTTTATAAAATATTTTATATTATTTTATACAATGCGCAATGTATTTTTTTCTTTGATTTTTTTTTTTTAATAATATTATTTTCTAACTGATTTTAATTACACGAAAAATCTTTTTTTCGATATACTAAATTAAAAAACATTACATCAAGAAAATAATTAACGTTTTCTTATCACTCAAACTCTGGCTTCATATAAGTAATTAAGTTAAATTTATACTTTTGCTACAATACACAATGTAACCTGAAATACTGATGTCTACCTGCTTTTTTTTCACTTATTTTTGATATTCTAAATATATTAAAATGTATTTTTAGTATCATCCTTACTCTTTATATTTCATTACTCCCTTTCTTTTGTCTGCTTGTCTACTTGTCGGCTTGTCTGACGAAAAAAAATTGGATCGATTTTTAACCCTTTTTCCGTGATCCAATCCAGCTGAAACTTTGCAAGCAGACTCGTGGCGACGATCAAGAAAATCTATCAAATTTTCGTTAAAAAAATAATAATTATAGTATAATTTTGGATTTATCAAATTTTTAATGGTTTTTACATACAACTCAGCAAGTTGTATGGTGATTCCGACGCATCCGGTAGACACGAAATCTGATTATAGTATAATTTTGGATTTTTGGAAATTTTTTATTACTGCCTTTCGTAGCGTCGCCCGACCGAAGCCCAACGCGTAGGTTAAGCGCCAAACCAGTTTCCACTAGTAAATGAGAAAGGGAATTTAATAAAAAGAAAGGGAGTATAATAAAAAGTTTCTGGATTAGTTTTTTACTTCCTTTTTTTTAACTCGTAGCGTTTGCTTGCTTGCTTGACGCAAAAACTTTGAATCGATTTCTAACCTTTTTCCCGTGATCCAATCGAGCTGAAACTTTGCAATCAGACTCGTGGCAACGATCAAGAAGATCTACCAAATTTTCGTTAAAAAAATATTATAGTATAATTTTGGATTTTTCAAATTTTTAATGGTTTTTTCATACAACTTGTGTGGAGATTCCGACGCATATGGTAGACACGAAACCCGAAAATGAAAAAAAGAGTTTTGTAAAAACTTGTTTTTTATGGGTTACTTTTTTACTTCCTTTCTTTTAACTCGTGACGTCTGCTTGCTTGCTTGACGAAAAAACTTTGGATCAATTTTTAACCCTTTTCCCGTGATCCAATCGAGCTGAAACTTTGCAAGTAGACTCGTGGCAACGATCAAGAAGATCTATCAAATTTTCGTTCAAAAAAAATTTAAATAATTATTAGTATAATTTTGGATTTTTCAAATTTTTTATATTTTTTTCATACAAGTTGTACGGAGATTCCGACGCATAGACACGAAACCCTAAAATGAGAAAGGGAGTATTGTAAAAATTGGTTTTTATGGGATACTTTTTTATAGAAAAAAACACATTACATTTATAAACAAAACCTGTAACTAAATATATTAGTTTGGATTAATTTGAATATTTGTTTAAAATGGAAATTTTAATAATATGTAATTGAAATTACAATAATCTTTTTATGAAATTTCGATAAATTATGTTTTCACCTTTCTGTTTACTTGCGATTTGAATCTTTGTTTTTCTGCGTAAAAAGCTTATTTTGCCGTTGTTATTATATATGTTTTTATATCGAACGAGCTGAGCTACTGGCGTTTTTCGTTATTCTAATTTCTAATTGTCTGTACCTTTCCGCCTATTTATTTACTTTGAATGTTTATGTTCAAGGTTTTCACTTATTTTTGCCATTGTATAACATCATTTTTATTAATTTTCTAAAATTTCAAATTTTGCAAATCCAACAAAAGTTTAATTAACAAATAGTATTATCTAAGAAGTTGCTGTCAGATAACTATCTGGAAATTTTATGATAACACTCAAATTATTTCTTAAGTCCTTGGGCAAAATTGTCCATCGTGGCTTTGGAATTGTTCCCCATGGACCTTAGAGCGGAGACTAAAGCTGATTATGATTTTACAAAGTTGCTTGTAAATAACCTACTCATTAGTATTCTTTCAACCTCTCTGATTTTTCTTCTTCTTCTCTCTGATTTTTCAATTAAAATATTTTTTCATAATATTTTGAGTTTGTTCAAATTTTTCAGAACGCAGTACTGGATTTTGTCCCAGGAATATCAATAATCAAGATATATTATAGATGTCTCATAGAGACGAAATTATATTTTTTATGGAAAAGTCGATATGGAAGTATTTTATGTGTTCATTGGGCTTACGATCTATCGTATGGCTGGCTTAAGTGATCACTCTACACAATAGTGCGTTCACCATTTCCACCCATGATAGAATACCACATCTTTCAATTTTTTAGAAGTTGTATATATGTTTAAGCTTACTTACTCAAGCCAGCCGTTCGAAAGGTCATAAGCCCTATGAACACCCAAAGACTTCCGTACCTACTTTCCCATCTATAATATATCAACAGATATATTTTATTTTAAAGACTGGTTATATATATTATACAATAATTAATATTATTATTCCAAATATCACACGACATTATGTTTACCTTTATCAAAAAATGTAATTCGGCGTTAATTCCTTTGAATTATTACAATTATAATTTGATATATCGAATAATTGAATTAAGTGCTTTAATGGTTTTGGCGGGCTTTATTGGGGAGGCCTTTTGCGAGCTCCATAGTCTCCGAGTGTTGTCAATCTTCCAAAACCTAGACAATTACCAATATTAGCGTAGGTCTCGTGTACTTAAAGCACCTACCCGACAATGATGATTGTACATTTGTAGGGCGCTTCACATTAATTGTTGTTGAAGTAAATTCGGTTTCCATTTTGATTCGGAAGTTTCAAGAGTTTTGTGCCAATAGATGAAAATCATTTTTAAAAGTATGAAATATTGTGTGGAATAATTATGAATGAGACATATCTGAAAAGGGCAGCGCGGTATATTTAAAAAAATATTTTAAACAAGGGCAGCTTTAAAATCTGTTGGAATATATTTAATACGAGTATCGCGACACTAAACTTAATAAGTATGTATTTCTTTATTACGAGTATTTAACCAATCTCAAAACATATTTACATTTATCCAGCAACATTTGATTACAACTATTTTTGAAAATTGTCAAAAATACAAATTTTGACAATAATATTGCGTTGTAAAATTTCACGTACATTTATAGTTTTAGATATGTTGAGTAAGCAAAGATTGATGAGACGGAAGACTTTTCAAATCGATATTTTATAGTTCAAGGGAAATATTGACATTCCAAAAGATACGATACGAACTGGTTGAATTTCCCGGCATTGCCCGGGATGCAGATGTATTTTAGTTATAATTTAATATAGCTTTAGGTCTAGGGATAGCTTCTAAGTAATAATGATGTGCGCAATTTGGTCGAGCTCGGTAGGTCAGATGTCCGGGGGTTGGAAGGGTAAAAGAATGGTTAATATAATATATTCATCAAGGTCATGAAGAGCAACCACGCAAAATTTTAAATGTGTCATATATATCGGGGAATGGCATGGCATTAAATACAATACAAAAAATATTTTTAACCGGAGATGAAACAAAGATGGCTAAGAGGAGGGTGATGATTATTTATATTTTATTTTTTAACAAACAGATCGTCAACACCTTATTATTGACCCTAATAGATGGTCCCAGAGTGAAATTAGAGTACATAGTAGGTATTTTATGAACATTTCGAATATGATATACCTATACGTTTTATGATAAATAATGTTTTGATGATAAAATAAATTGTAAATAATATTCCAAACAAAATAAGGACTGTCGCTTATCAATAAATACTTAGGATTATATAGTAAATATTTAGGAATGGATTATAGGAAGGAAGGATTATAAATAAATATTTAGGAATGAGTTCTAGATTAACAAGTTTTGCGACGAGGGCGCATGTTCCAAGGTTAACACCGTGTGTCTACGAGTAGTGGTTCTTATGATGAGCATGTATTACACGCTCAAGCGACTGTCAACAAGGTTTATCAATATTTCGCTTTTTAACCGAGCCCGTGAATAAAAAATATATAACATACTGTTAAATAGGCTTGGATATATCATTGATCGGACAGGGTTGTTTATGTATATTTATGACAATATTGGAGGGTTGTTTAGTCCGTGAACGTCAATTATTGTTTCCCATTTGCTTGAAAGACGGTCGAAAAGCGTCTAGCAATCTTAATGGTACAACTTTCTTCCTCTTCAATGGCCATCAAGGACCCGTTATCAAAATCCGAAGATCGACCCCATCTTCACTACTCTCATTGTAGCCTTTCGCTATTCGTTCCTTCGCTGAAAAGACTGCAATGCACAATGTCAAAGAAAGGCGGTCATAGGGGAATCGCGCTGCTAGCGGCTATCGCAGTGCATAATACTGCACGTGATTTTAATATTTTATGATCAATTAAAGAAAATAATAATTAAATTACTCGATTAAATTGACAAAAATAAATATTTAAAAAAATGTTTTACCCTTAAATTCATTTAAAAAATTAATTTGGTAAATACAAGTTAATTATAGCGAATAATTAACTTGATAGATTAAGCATGATCTAAACTTACAAATTAACATAACATCAGCATTTTAAACCAAAATATTATAAAGTAATTAATAATAATTGTTTTACATGTAGGTACTTAAATTACTATTTAATATTTAATTATAGGTACATCTAAATTGAATGTTATTTAACACAAATATTAACTCTAATTTTTAAAAAGATAATAAATTTAACATATCCGCTGATAATACAAAATTCTTTTTTTGTAGTAATTTTCTTAAACTAGAAATATAGGGATCAGAATTAAGAAGTGTGCTTAAAAGATCGCTGTTTGTGACATTTCGAGACATTTTCCTCGTGTTTTCACGTCTAAATTGCTTAACTAATTTACTATAAGACTCAATGGCCTCTTTTGAAAGCCCATCGATAGACAAAAGTGAAAATTCTTTTACTTCTGACCCATAAAATAATACTTTATGGACAGATGAAGGTAAGTTGTACCAGGAATATGCTGCTACATCACGCATGCTACAGAATCCGCGCGGTTTCCAACGCATAACTTTAAACGTTATTAATTTTGATACCCGATGAAAAATTCTGCAGTAAATGATGACACCTGTCAATAAGTGTTTTATCTAAAACAGTTATTTCCGCTGACATAGCTGAATTATTAAAAAAAACTTCACTAGCCGCCGGCCCCTGGGTGCTATGGTGGGCTGCAGTTGACACATAGCATATGGTTCAAATCAACTCGCAGTCGCAGATATTCGCAAGATAAATTCTTAATAATTTGAAAAAAGACACATTTACCTACATTTTCTCTGAGCATGAGCTCTCCGACCAAAAGTGATACATTGATAGATTCAATTTACAGAGCTCAAAATGCTTTTTGAGCTCCGTAAATTATTAGTATAAAATAGAGCTCAAAAAAGAGTTTAAGTCCCTTAGGTATTAATTTTTGGAACTACTCTCCACATTAAATGTTTTACGTTTCTCTAGTAATACTTCAGCGATAATATATAAAAGTTCAAACGTGGAAAGGATTAAGAGACAAAAAAAAATGTATAGGTAACAAATCATTACAAACAATTCTTGAATAGATTATTTGATCTAAAATAAAAATAAAAAGCCATTTTCATTTTCTGCCTCGTTCACTTAAATCGTCTTCTGGGGATACCTTCTATACATACACACTCACCAGCTTACTATCCTTCCTTCCTTCTATTGACAAAGCTTACGTCTCACACCATGAAAATATGAGAGGGTTATCAACACAAGAATTAGAAAAAATACGTGACGATCAATGTGGGTTTGTGCCGCAGAAATCAGCAATAGGTGCTATTCAGAATCATAGTTGAAAAATATGGATATGCAAAAAAAGACTTACACGTGTATTTATAGGCCTCGTAATGCTTTTGCATTTGATAGGGTACTCCAAAACCTGATACGGGCGGTATTGAGATCTCATAACGTCCCAAAAGCATATGTGCTCTTCATATAAGATATATATACTAACGTAGAAATACAAGTAAGAAGAACATCACCAAAATTTTCAATTAAAGTGGGGGTACACCAAGGTTCTGTCCTCAGCCCACTGCTATTCATAATGGTCATGAATTATGTAAAGATTCAAGAAATGAACAGTATTCTCAGGATTATACTTTTTGCAGATGATGTAGTAGTGATAGCATAAAATCATTTTAATTTACAGTATAGCCTGGAAAGATGAAGAAATGTCCTGGAGGATAACGGCCTAAAAATTAGCAAGAAAAAGAAGAAGAAGAAGAAATTGCTGTCCTTCCATATCCCATTCAGATCTACCATTTTCTTTTTCAACCTATCTTACCAATAATAGAAATTCCATTCTCATCCCACGCATACGCTCAGACTATAATAACCTTTTGAATTCAATAGAACATGAATTAAATTTAGCGCTATTCTTATACTATTTTACATTATATCACTCATAAATGAACACTTTATTATCGCTGGGTATACTTTATGCATCGTTCGTAGAACATTCAATTCTTGCACGTAGTATTTATCACATTTATTTATTTCGCCACTATCTTCAAGTACTCACCCGATTATTTCGCTGGTATCCATCATTCCGAAATAAATGACTGGGCACACCTGACAGTCGACTCGCGACTCACTTTGCACCGAACGAATTGTCACTTTTCACATAGATCCGCGACATTTATATTATAGTTGGTTTCGAACCCTCGAGAAGATTTTTTCCTTTCTATTTTTTAAGAGAAGGTTCCCATCGCTTTTAGGTTATTCCAGGCCTTTCCCGAATAACGATAACGTAGATAACTTCAGATTGCTATAGGCTACTCTCGATATTTCGATAGTGTTGTGACATATTACAAAGGATTACAAGACTATTTTTTACAAAAAATATAGTATAAATATAGTATATAGTATCGTTGTATAATGAGGCAGATATTGAAAACACGTCATCCTCCCATGATTAAGTATATTATATACATTATACGTATTACTTATTATTACTGTTTACTTTTACTTTTCCTCTTTATTATAACTGAGTTGTCTGTTAAATTAATCTTTAATATCATTATATTATCTGTGTCGTCCAATAATTGTGGGAGACATAGAACTACTTTTTTGTATTCTTTTCTTACCATGTATTTATGGCTTCCTATTGGATGACCAAATAAATAAATTAATGAGCACTCCCCTCACACATTTTCTTTACCGTCTCCTCGCTTACACGTTGTACACGACCAAACCATGAGCAACCTCACATCCAGCATTTCCTTCATTCCTAATTTGTTCAATCATGACTTTATGGCTCTAATTCCAAAATACGCGCCTAAACAATCGCATTTCCACTGCATTCGGTCTACTTCCGTTCCTTTTTTGCCGATTCCTCGTTTCGCTTCCATACATTCAAGTTGGTACCAGTGCTCCATTACGTGCCGCTTTGTGTTACAGATTCCATAATTCCGTTTTCATTTATTTTTAATGGTATATAATGTACGAAAGTCAACATGCCAATCGTTTTTATTTATGACTACTTTCAAATTTTTTTGGGTGTAAATATCAAAATTGCGAACAGGTATGATTATTACGATATGAAATATTCAGGATAAGAAATAAGGTCGGATTTGTAAACAGGAGTAAATCTTGTCTGTTTAATATTCAGGAAATATGACTCGAGTGAAAAGGTACGGCTTGTTACAGTTTGAGACTATCTGACCGGAACCAGGTATGACCATTGACAGTTGAAAAATACCGGATTTAAATTTGATATATTTTATTTCCCTACTGAATATAGTTTTACGTGGTTTTATTAAGTTTCACTCATCTATTACCGAGGAATTTTTTAATCAATCTACTTGATAATAAATTACGGACAATAATACAATAATCATTAATCAATTTTACAAATTCAACTTAATGATTCTAAAAAAAAATAAAACACTGACGTGTTATTTTGTAGAACATTGTGTCTGCCAGTGACGTCTGTCGGCTAATATTTTTTTACAAGTGAAATATCTAATGCCATGAGAAATTTTGATTTTAATGTGAGTTTTTAAGGAAACTATTCAATTTTTGTCTGAACGTACCATCGCTACCATTATTTTATTAACTTAAAAAGAGACGCCTAACGGAAAGGGCCCTCCCAAACGGAAGAGAGTAGAAGAGACTGGCAGAGAAAAGAGAAGTAAAACGATGACTATATGAGCACATGAGCAGGTTATCTACAATTCTGCAGTGACTTCTTCTTAAGGGAGTGGAAAACGAACAGAGACTCAACTCAACGAACGCCAAGATCGGAGAATGTTAAGCGAAAGCGATAACGTAGTTTTATTAATTTAAGTGAGATTAGTTTTGATTACAAGTTTAAATACGATGAAGACTAAAAATTAGAAAGTAAAATTATATATTTTTATTTTTTATTTTGACACACGCATATTTATGCTATGGTGGCTCTCAGTACTGTGGATATATACACATATTTTCTCCTTTTTATTCATTTTTGATAACAGCATATTTGTTAATTTTTTAAATATAATATTTGCTTACTTACTTAGGGAAAAAGTATATATAAATATAATTTACGTGATATTTTCATAGTTGCGCCAATGCAATGCAACAGTTTTATTATTTCTAGTGGCCTAGTTGCTTAATAGCGTTGCAAATAATAACATTACATCGTCTCGCTTTCCAAGTAAATTCTTCAAACGGAAACTAATTCTCTGTGAAGACTGTTTCTCTGTAAAAATTATTGGCCACTAAAAATATGCGATCGCTGGCTGTTGATGTTAATGAGGCAATCGATTTATTCACGAAGCTTATTCAAATTATTTTGTTCTTCTTCCAAGATTCAACTTTATATATTTTTTGGATAATAGAGACCAATGATATATTGGCTTGCATTTCTTTTTCTGAGGCATTCATAACATGTAGTTAATATAATTTATTTATTTTTACTTTTGAATATGTTTTATATATATATATATAAATAAAAAATATTTATATATAAATTGTGGGGTATAAAAAGGCTTAAAAAAATATTTTGAATGCAGTCACCAGGGAATAGTTATTTATTATAAAATATACCAAATTCTAGATTTTATAAATCTATCCCTTCCAAAACCACATTTTCTATAAGTTTTTAGGCTATGTTTCCTATAAAATCTCGAATTCAGTACATTATAAACTAGTAATCCGATGACTACTTTCAAATTTTTTTGGATACCTTGGCGTTTGTTTTTATAGCAGATGTTTGTGGTTAATGTGATTCCCGAAATATGGGCTAGGATTGAACTCGAAATGAGAATGACTGGAAGGTGCATGTTTGTGTAATGATCTGTCGAAGCGTGAAATCTATATAGCAAATGTAGCACTAAAGGCGTGTGCGTCAATTACAATACAAGAAAAGGCGGGGTATGATATAGGATGAATGAGATAGTACTTACAACTTACATTGTTGGTTTATTTAATGAAACAGTTTTACAACAATATAGAATGAGCAAAGTTACAAGGATCAATGAGAGAATGGCGCGGTACCGGTGTGCTGCCTGGTTGGTACCTTACCTGTTGTATCAGGCTTGCTCATTGGTGTTTTCTCTCAAGCACGATTAGTCCATTTTGTACGCTCGAGGGACTAGAGTCCGGGCAGGCCTAGCTCGCCACACTTTTATACCCAATAATTTGTATTTTTTTATTTATAAAAAAATAGACAATCTTAGTATTTTTCAACTAAGCTAAACACTTGTGCTATCTAAAATATGACTGAAAAATAGAACTGCTGCTCTGGAATGGGGCTCAAAAACCACTGGATCACTAGACAAATGTCATAACCATTAGACCAAAAAACTACATCAATTTTTTATTGTAGATAATTAGAAAAACTTGAAAGAAATAGCACGTATTTGATGCTACAGCTCTTTCTTTTTTATATAAGAGAATGCAATTTACATACGTGGGTACTATATTTGACATACATTTTAGATACAGCTTCATTGAGGAGCTATCATTAATAGAAATTTTAGTTTGTGTCGTATAACTTGAGTTTAAACATAACTAGACAGAATGCTCATAATCATTCTGTCGATATATGTTCCAAAAACAAGGTACACAACACAGTACGAGGGTGTTTATATACGCTAAGGAAGTATTTCTTCTAAGTGTATATAAGTACATATATCCAACCGGTTACAAAACAATATTTACTTACCCGGTTTAATATTTTCCAAATAACTGTTTAATTGCTTTATAAGGATGAGCAGCCAGATAAGAATCGGATTCAGATAAGTGACCATGCAGTGACTTGCGAGAATTGCAGTGGGGGTGAATTCGCGGTACCTAATAATTATTATATCGTTCCATAAATGACAATTCTAGCCAGAGCCTACAAAATGTTTATTATATTTTTAGTGGAGCTGATACTTCCCCTACCTATGCGTAGCGATTCTTGTCCGCATAGGGGTGCCTCCGAGGGGAGGCGCTGATGGGGAGATTATTCAGATATTTTATGGCAGTTTTTCCTCATAAAGTTTAAATCTGCGCGCTGTTTACCCGCTCGCTTTGCCCGAAAGGCAGTGATTCGCCTTCGCATCGATATAAATATTATTTTTTATACTTCTTTACGATGTCGAGTGGATAGTAGCGGGAATTGAAGTATCTCAATTTATCGGATTGATTTTTTATGAATTCTTTATATATTGATGGAAAAGTATGAGGAATGTGATCACTGGCCACGCAGAGTGGAAGCGAAGTAAAAAAGTACATTATCTTGATCTGTAATGGCGATAAATTTTTTTTTGTTCTTAATGTCCTTACATTATAGGAATATTGATGTGGCTAGCGATGATACATGCGTAAACTGTTAAATAATGAACTATTTTAATAATATTTTTTTCAGATTTAAAAATAATAATATTATCATTAAGTACATATATTATAATTTTCAGTAGGTACAAATAATTATATTTTTCAGCAAGTACAAATAAAAATATTTTTCAGCAAGTACAAATAAAAATATTTTTCAGTAAGTTATTAACAAATATTAAAAATTTGATAATGCATGGATGTTTGAATGGGATGTTGAATTCGTGAATGTTGCATTGTGTAAAATGATCTTAATATATAGCAAGATAATAAATAGCACTTAAGCCAGCTCTAAGAGCCCTGGGCCCTGGGCCACCCGATAAAGATTACCATACTTTTTTCCCATATAATTAGCTTCATTTCTGTGAGACTTTTTTAATGTATCTTAATTGATAAATAATAATAAGGCAATCAAAAAATTATGTGTAATTTAAAAACTCATAAAAAAATTTAGGCCAGGAATTTAAACCTGTCCTGTAATGCTCTACCCGAGTAAAATATAGAGTATTTCACGTTTTTAAACGCAAGATGTTCTTTCTCACCTGTTTTCCATGTGTTTGTTTATAATATGAAGCACTTTTTCTTTTTTTAAATTATTTTAATTATTACAGAATTCCATCATTCCATTCCATTGCATCTTGTTTTATTTTTTTAAATTGCTATATTCTATAATTTGGTAAAATGTAAGTATTTCCATTATATAACTACACATGAGTAAATTCATTGTATCAATGATATTAAAATTATCAATATTGTTAGCTGTCTAATTTCAAATATTGAAAGTACCTATATTAATATTAAACATTTACTAACCCCGTGAGTTTGTCGGTACTTGAAGACCTTCTGGTATTATAAAGGTGCTATACGGGCCTACATAAGATTATATTTTATTCAAGAATACCGCGTTGGCGCAAGAAATTTGTATTGAAGATTCAGTTGCAATTATCTTTCTCATTCAACCAACCTTAAAATTATGATATGGGATTTTTTCTAGGAGAGTATTAGTCAAGTTTGTGATAGATATTTTGACGATATTTTAAATAGGTACTCGTAATATAAACAAAGGTTACCAACATATCGTCCCTTATTAAACTCACTAAGTGACATTGAATTAGTTTTGAGATAATAAGGTTTAAGCACTCAACATGTAAAATTATTGAAAAAGTTCAAATTATGTATTTTAGCATCAAATAACTATGAATAAGCACTGAAATATTCACCAAATTAATTATTCAATTAGAAAGACATACAAAAAATCAAATCCACGAAAAAATATTTGTCTGCTACCGGGATTCGAACCCGGGGCAGGCGCGTTATCCAATTACCCTATAGCGGCCTTGTACATTTCCTTATCTGTAAATCTAATTTATTAATTGATTAACATTTATTATCCATTTTAAGAGTAATCCACTTTTTCTGGTATGGTAGGCACAAATCACTTTGTATAACTGCCGCTAGAGTATGCCAGAATTTACCGTTTAATTTTTATTTTTATTTTTTGGAAGCATTTGATAAAACACACATATTATATTCAAGAGGATATTCTTATTGTGAAGTTGCATTTTTTCAGAGCAAAGTTCTGTGAAATTTAAAACCAATTTAATTTATCAATTAGAAAGACATACAGAAAAATCAAATCTTTATTTTAAAATCTTTGGGGGCTTGAAGCAGTTTCTCTTAGGTCACCACCGTCACCGTATCTATCTGTATGTATCTAATCATTGGTTTTTTAATACCAGAAGGCTTTTGTTATATTTGTACTCTTGTGGCTCTTTATTGGTCAGTTCGACTACCAAGTAATTTGTATATCGAAAATGACGGCAATTACCAGCGTGACGTAACCGCCTTTTAAGGCGTGACTATGTTGATACCGAGAATCAACGTGGTACAATCAATAGTTCAAAAGAGAAAGTAACAAATGTTCGTATCGTATTACAATTCGAACAAACTATTTTCATGTGAGTATTCCTAATTATTGAGCGATAAATCTACTCTGCCGATTTTATAATAAAAGCCGATTGTATCTGGTATTTAGGATCAGAAGCGTTACTATTCCATATTCGATTTTTTAATTAGAACGATAATTTCGCAAGGAGAGCGTTGATATCAATACAAAGATTTTTACGGCTATTTTCTTTCATATTCATATTCAAGATGGCTTATTCAATTCATAAGAGAATATAAAATTAATGTATACAGAAATACAAGTCTCAAGCGGAGCGGGGTGATAAAATTAGTAATTTTATAAAATGTTTTTAATATTTAACGGAACGGATCAGTAAGTTTAACGCGAAACCCGCTGTCATATTATGCCCTCGAACAATTAGCACATTTCCGTGAGTAATCCATCACCGGGGTGGCGAGGATTGAAATCAACGTCATTCTTATTCTTTTCACATCCCCATCAACTTCCCTAACAGAATTCTCCCCTCTCCGCTGGCCGCTTGGCTATGTGATTGAGTAGCCGTGGAGGGGTGTTTTAAGATACTTATCCTTTCTGTCAGGGAGGCAATTTCCTCGGCCAGAAATGTACGGGCTCGGGCTGCCAGTTGAGATGTTGCCATTCTACTGACTGGAAAATTAACAGCAATTCGCCTACCACGGCGTGGTGAATGTCATTCAGTCCGGAAGTCTGTAATCAGCTTTAAGAGTATTATCCGTCTTGTATTGAATATGGGATAATAGGGTAGGGAGCACAACAAAAATTGCCCTAACACTTCTGGCTCTAGCAAAAAAATCGTTACTGAGTCATAATAGATACATTGAAAATTTTCAGGATTTGTAAAAAAATTATGAACATTTCATATGTTCATATCATTGGTGTACCACACAAAGTCATTAAGTAACAAATTTATACCATAAATCTGCGATAATTATGTGAAAGCGTTTGTCATATGGGATAGAATTTTTATTTTTTTATATTAAATAAGATAAGATAGATAGATAGGATTAAATAGGAAAAATATATTAGACTAGCTGTTTGTACCCGGCGTTTCACGGGTTAAGGATTAAGTTGAAAATAAATTTCTGAGGGGAAACAAAGGTTTGCTTCGAACGGTATAGATTTGCATCGAAAATATTTCAGGGGCAGGAGAAAAGGTAAAAGGAGAGGGAGGAAATATAGCTTGTGTTACCTGCCGAGTCCTAAAGAATAAGTTCCCAAATTTTGAATCCGATCGGTCGAACGGTATAGATTTGCATCGAAAATATATCAGAAGGAGGGAAGGGGTAAAGGAGGAGAGAAGAAATGTAGCCTATGTTACCCCCGCCGAGTCCTAAAGAATAAGTTTACAAATTTTGAGTACGATCGGTCAAACGGTACAGATTTGCATCGAAAATATATCAGGGGGAGGGGAAGGGGTATGAGAGTGTACCCGGCGTTTCACGGGTTAAGGATTAAGTTGAAAATAAATTTCTGAGGGGAAACAAAGGTTTGCTTCGAACGGTATAGATTTGCATCGAAAATATTTCAGGGGCAGGAGAAAAGGTAAAAGGAGAGGGAGGAAATATAGCTTGTGTTACCTGCCGAGTCCTAAAGAATAAGTTCCCAAATTTTGAATCCGATCGGTCGAACGGTATAGATTTGCATCGAAAATATATCAGAAGGAGGGAAGGGGTAAAGGAGGAGAGAAGAAATGTAGCCTATGTTACCCCCGCCGAGTCCTAAAGAATAAGTTTACAAATTTTGAGTACGATCGGTCAAACGGTACAGATTTGCATCGAAAATATATCAGGGGGAGGGGAAGGGGTATGAGAGTAGGGGGGAAAAATCACCTTTGTTCCCCGCCGAGTCCTAAAGAAAAACTTTCCAAATTTTGAGTCCGATCGGTCAAACGACACAGATTTTCATCGATAATCTGTATCGTTTGAAAAAAAAAGAGAGGAAGGGGTATGAGAATAGGGAGGAAATATTGCCTATGTTATCCGCTGAGTCCTAAAGACTAAGTTTCCAAATTTTGAGTCCAATTGGTCAAACGGTACAGATTTGCATCGAAAATATGTCAAGGGGTGGAGAAGGGGTATGAGAATAGGGGGGAAATGTTGCCTATGTTACCCGCCGAGTCCTAATGAATAAGTTTCTAAATTTGAATCAAATCGGATAAACGTTGTGGATTTGTATAGATAAAAAAATTAAACTTTATAAAATAAATTAATTTTTCATCCGCAAAACAGCCGTTCGATAGCAAAAAACGTATTGACGACTCCTTGCTCTCATAATATACATAAATAAAAAATAAATAAAAAATAACCTATTATGACTTCTAACTCGATTTTACCAAAAATGTCACTTAATGACTTCTTGCGCTATACCGACGATATGTTCTGATAATAATAAGTTTACCCTTCCAGAGACATATTCTTCGTACAGTGTGAGTGCGCGTGCAATGTGTGAGATATGTCAGTAGAGGCGGAATAGGTCGATGAATGCAGGGTGTAAATTATACTCACGATTAACAATTTATTGGCACAAGTTTACAGTGGTGGCGTGTGGAGTGCAGAAATAGTAAATGCGATGTCTACGGCTCCCGGCTGTCGGTGAAAGTCATACTTGTTCATACATGTTGGCGACCGAAAGTCATACTTTGTCATACTTGCTGGCGGCCGGAGTGTAGTTAGTCACATCGGGGCTCTGATTGGTGGATGTCGGCCCGATGCATGAGGCTGGAAATGCAAGGGGCACCACGCACCATACGATAGCATGGTACGGTGTTTCAATTTTTAATTCCTGACTTAAGACTTTTTTTAAATCTTATTCTTCAAACACAGTATAATTTTTTTCAATCCTTTGAAATTTTTCATTCAGAAAGCAATGATCACAATGAAAATCACAATGAAATTTTAATTAACCAGCATAGTGAATAGAATTAAAAAAGATTAGCGGCGGTTATTTGAGGGGTATAAAAGCAAAAGCAGTTATATTCCACTGAGGTGTTTCTGAAATAAATACAAAAATATATACAAAGCTTGTCACTATTCAAAGAAGTTTCTCTAAAATCTATGAAAGCCACATTTTATTGGAAATAAGTTTTAAAAGCAATTGCCACCTCAGTTTTCCTTTTGTATAAGTGTATAAATAAATATTTTACTTTTAATTGTGGATATTGTTGAGTTTGCAAACAAACATCGGACATTGGAGCATTTACGATTTACATAATTAGATAGTGAAGCGGATATTGCTGCCTTTGCTTTTCATATATTGTTATTTATTTATTCATTTGGAATCATGATTTTGTAGGGAAAAGAGCTATATAATAATCCTCGGTGACTGATTCAAAATATTTTTTTTTTTTTGAATATTGCTTCCTTTGCTTTTATACCCCTCATTTCTTTATGTTGAGCAAATAAATGAGAAATTTATTTGCTCAACATGACGAATGTGCCAGAAATAGAGAACGGTCGAGAAATATATGATGATTAGAATCTTTTGTTATAGCCCAGGCAATGAAGGCCAAAAATGAGCTCATGTCGGAACAAATTAGAGACCAGCTGAATTTTTGCCAGTTGTTAGAACCTAATTAGAGGAGTATTTCCTCAAAATTCCCCGCCCCTCTCCCTTGAGCTCCCTCCCCCACCCCCCCTTAAACATAATTTTTTCAAGACTTTTTATTATCGCTCATATCTCCCTCATTATTTAAGCAAAGTTAATATATTTTTACCGTTTTATTTCTTAACAAATAATCTTTAAAAAAGATAATTTAACATTTTTTGTAAATATAATAGTTTTATAAGAATTCACTGAAAATGTTTAAATTTTCGCTTTTTATATGAATTTATTCGAAATATATTTTACATATACCTACACACATAATCATCATTAATTTTGCCATGATCGTCGTCCATTGGTGCATTGTGTCATGAATATCCACTGCAGTACTCTTACACATATCTGAACAAAGTATCCTGACTTTCTACATCTGCAATAATTCCCACGAGCAGATTTACAGGAACATGACACTAAATGCAAAAGATCATTTGGCGTTAAAGTTTTCAAAGAAGTCACTAGTTGAAGAACTTTTTCTCTGCTCCATTTTTATATACAGACTCCCACTTCCATCCCCATTCAGTAGTTAGTAAACTATTGCCTAACCATTTTTGGACTTGCAAGTAAACTCTTAGTACCTATGTGTTGTTGACATGCTTCGGTTGCTGGGGTAATTTTGCCAAATCGAAAATTGATCGTAAGTTTGATTTTCTGTCAGATTCAAAAATTTGAAGTAAGGAGTTTCATTTAAGTTTGTTTGTCTATTGATTTCATACAGTCCAAGGCTAAATCTTCCTACACTAACTAGCAATAGTTCTTTTCATATATTTTATTGCGAAAATATTGAAGTTCGTCGCTGAGCTTCAACCGAAGATTTCACCACTTCAACAGCTTTTATCTTTCCTAAACCATAAAAGCATGATTTAGTATCACATCCGGTCATTGTATGTACAAACAAGAGACTTCTAATTTTACTATGTTGCTCGATCAAAAAATCAAAATGTAAAATGGCTAAAGGACTAGCCTTTATTATCTTACAATCATCTTAGCGATTTCGCTATCCATTTCTGCAGAAGCTACAAACTCGGACGCCTTTAAAAACAAGGATTGGTCAAAAATGACCCAGAAAGCCAAATGTAGTTTATAGGGAATAAAGTTGTTATTTTGGAATCGGAAATATTCATGGCAGCTTTCATTTCGCTGTAATCTTTGACATTTATGTTCTTCAATCCCCTAAGTACATTTTTCTTTGTGTACGCTCGTATCCTTATACTCTCAGGGGCTTAAATGATCCAGAGTATTGCTCTTTAATCTTCCCTTCAGTTTCTACTTCGGTAGCTGGTGCAATACATTGCATTCCACCTACAGTGTGAAAAGTGTTAAGGCATTCAATGTTCGAATGTTTGCATCAGCGTTATCAAAAACATGTTGGAGAAAGGCACCTTAATTTACTTTTGGCGATCAAGCATATGTTGATGCTTGATAAGCATTAACATATTATTATAATATGTTGACGCTTCATAATAGGATGCACAGACACCCATTGAAGAAAGCATATTGATTTAATGTCTGGAATAAAAATTAAAAAACCAAATATTTCTTTTTTTTTATTTTCATTTATTGGTTTTCTTACAGCCATATAATTAATCAATCTTGAAAAAAACAATAATTGATATACAGAGTTTTGGGTCAATTACAAGAAAACACATATATACAATCGATAAAAAAATAAGAAAAAACATGTCTAATAATGAGTTTGTGTGAGTGTGTGTATTTGTGTGTTTATTTATTTATTTATTTATTTTGTTAGGGAAAAATTAACAGCAAAACAATCTTAAAAATTTTCCACTGTATTTAAAAATTTACTTTAACATCATTAATAGCGAGTGGTGAGGGTGGAGGGGAATGTGGGACGGGAGTAGAAGGGAAGATATAATGTACAAATTAGTTTGGGTGCGGTAGTGTAGATATTGTTTGTTTTATGTTTCTTATTGTTGCGTTGAAAATGTCAATGTGGTGATAGTTTGTGTTAAATGAATTTGTGGATCTGTACATAAAGGAGTTTTGTTTTGAGTTGGTCTTACAAAAGGGGAGATGAAAAGTAGGTGAATGTCTGTTATTGCGAGTTGGGATGTGGTAAGATATTCGTTGAAGAAGTTCCGGACTATCAACTAGATTGTGTGTTATTTTGAATAGCATCACCGCGTCAGCTATGTTTCTTCGACGAGTTAGGGTCTGCATGTTAAAAAACTTCGCAGAGTCTTCATTGCTTATATGAGATCTAAATGAACGGGGTCTAGGTATCTTAGGAATCTGTTTTGGACGCTTTCAATTCTATTTTCGTGTACTGCATAACCTGGATTCCACACCTGAGATGCATATTCTAAAATACTACGAACGTATGAGAAATAAAGTGTCTTGAGGGTACTGATATTTTTGAAATGTTTACATGTGCGTATGACAAAACCAAGCATAGATGATGCGTTGGTGACTATGTAATCGATATGTTTGTTGAAATTTAATTTACTGTCAAGTATCACCCCAAGGTCTTTGCTTTCGGATTTGGTAGATAATGTTATATTATTAATTGAATATTCATTAGAGAATACCTTTTTATTTCTTGTAAAGCGTACAACGAAGCATTTAGAAACATTTATTTCCAGGCTGTGGGCATTGCAATACGTGTTCAGACGATGTAGGTCATCTTGCAGCCTTCGACAATCTTCTAGTGAGTTTATGGGAGAAAAAATTTTCATATCATCTGCATATAGGATAGTTTTTGAGTTTAGAAAGCAGTCACCTATATCATTGATATAAATGTTAAATAGCAATGGTCCCAGCAGGCTGCCTTGAGGTACTCCAGATGTTACAACAACAGTGTTAGATTTAAACCCTGCAACCACTACAATTTGACTACGGTTGGAGATATAAGAAGTAAGCCAACGATAAAGATTGCCGTGAATACCTATCTTTAAAAGCTTGTTTGACAGTGTTGAGTGATCAACCCTATCGAACGCTTTACTGTAGTCGGTATAGATAGTGTCCACTTGTATTCTGTTATCTAAGTTATCTTGGAGGTATTCTACGAAAGTCAAAAGATTTGTGGTTGTAGATTTACCACTAATGAAACCGTGTTGATTAATATTCAAGGTAGGCTTAAGAGCTGGATACAGTTGGTCATAGATTATTTTGTCAAAAATTTTGTTAAATATACAAAGTTTGGAGATAGGCCTATAGTTTTTTACATCATTTTTTTTATCATTCTTGAAGATAGGAGATACATATGCAGATTTCCAAATAAGAGGGACAGTGCATTCTGTTAGAGAACGATTGTAAATTAAAGAGAGGGGTAAGGCTAGATTGTGTGCACATCGTTTAATAAATTTTTTTAATAATTTTATTACTTAATTAATTAATTAAATTTAATAAAAAAAAAATAAAAAAACGTTCGAAAAATTCTTGGAATTACGAATAAAATAGTAAGTCTAGAATAATGTCAAGCTTGTTTTATTTGGCTGATATTATAAGGATTAAAACTTGACCACGTTTTAGAGATTTGAATAAGGGATAACGAAAATACGAGCGGTAACTCAAAAACCAGAATTTTTGTTAATGAAAATTTAAACTATTTTAACAAAATTTTAACTAATGAATTCTCATGAAAATAATTTAAAATAATGATGTTAAAGAAATAAAAAGTAAAAAGATGAATGTTTTGCTTAAATAATAACAGAATATGGGCCATAACTAAAAAGCTTGATTTTTTCGTTAATGACAATTTTAAGTATTTTAGTGAATTCTCATGAAAATATCATGTTTACCGAAAAATGTTGAATAATATTTTTTAAAGAATAGATGTTAAGGAATAAAAAGGTACAATAAATATGAATATTGCTCAAATAATAACAGAATATGGGCCATATGTAAAAAGCTTGAAGTGTTATGTTAATGAAAACTTTAATTATTTTACGTTTACAAAAAAATATTAAATTACCTTTTTTAAAGATGTTATGTTATGTTATGAATAAAACGGTAAAAAAAATATTAATTTTTCTTAAATAATGAGGGAGATATTAGCGATAATAAAAAGTCTTGAAAAATGATGTTTAAGGGGAGGTGGGGGAGGGAGCACAATTGGGAGGGGCGGGGACTTACTCCTCTAATTATGTTCTAACAACTGGCAAAAATTCAGCTTGTCTCTAATTTCTTCCAGGGAAACGGCATAACGTTACTTATTTACATTTAAAACAAAAAAGACTTGTACCTACATATCAAAGAATAATTCACTCCAATTTATTAAGCGATCAATTTTCCTTCGTTTCATGTACAAAAAGAATTTAAATTAATATATTATGTATATGAATTAGAATTACATATGATGGGGCTAGAAGTAAAAGTCCCACATTGCATATTTTTTATTTCACTGTTTATTTAGTGCCATACATATGTTATATGTGTTAATACGTGACATACATTAAAAACTTATTGTATTACATAATCTATATGAAAGTTTTTCATATAAAAGTTTTTCACAGTAATTTTTTTGCACTCCAATTTAAACTCCTTATATATTAGGTCCTTACATATGAAATTGGCGTTTTGCCGTACTGGCAAATTTAATCTCAAATAATTTCTCTTTGGTTAGGAATTCCAAATCCAAATTTATACAGCTATTTACTCATATATTTGTGTTTTGAAAATTGTAATTCATTTGTTTTTTCCTCAATTGTTTTTTTCTTTGCGTCACTTAGTTTACAAAATGAAAAACTTGAAATATCGCGTTATTTACGAGTACGAGTCCACCGTGGCACCAGTGCTGCAGAAACGGCTCGAAGGATTAATGATGTGTATGGCGACGGTGCCGCAAAAGAAAACACAGTGCGTTTTTGGTTCCAACGTTTTCGTTCTGGAAATTTCGACCTGCAGAACAAGCCCCGTGGACGGCCGGAGACCAAAGTTGATAATGAAGAATTGAAGGCTATTGTGGAAGCGGATCCATCGCAAACCACATCCGAGTTAGCTGCAGGCTGCGGTATTAGTGATAAAACTGTTTTAATCCACTTGAAGAAAAAATTGGTAAGGTGAAAAAGCTTGAAAGGTGGGTACCTCACGAATTGAGTGAAGCAACAAACGCACGTTGACTGCTGCGTTGCATTACTCAACCGGCACAAAAATGAAGGGATTTTAAATCGAATCCTTACCTGTGATGAAAAGTAGATCCTGTAATAATAATCGAAAGCGCTCATCGCTATGGCTGAACCCTGCCGAACCAGCCAAACCATGCCCCAAGCGATAATTGACTCCAAAAAAGTTACTTGTGAGCGTTTGGTGGACTAGTGCTGGTGTCCTTCACTACAGCTTTCTTAAATCTGGCCAGACGATTACGGCAGATGTCTATTCTCAGCAACTGCAAACCACGATGGAAAAGCTAGCTGCTAAACAACCGAGGCTGGTTAATCGCTCTAGGCCACTGCTGCTTCATGATAACGCTAGACCACACACTGCACAACAGACGGCTACCAAATTAGAGGAGCTTCAATTGGAATGTCTAAGATATCCACCGTACTCTCCGGACCTTGCCCCAACAGATTAACATTTTTTTTCGAAATTTGGATAACTTCTTGCAAAGGAAAAAATTCAACTCCGATGGGGCAGTCCAAACCGCCTTCAAAGATTTTATTGATTCCCGTCCGAATGGTTTTTTTAGTAAAGGGATCGATGAACTACCTATGAGATGGCAAAAGTGCATAGATAGCAATGGTACATACTTTGGTTAAATAAATATATTATAATTAAAAAAAATCGGCTTTATGTTCCTCCCATACTAAACACCAATTTCATATGTAAGGACCTAATATTAACTGTATTTTATATTGTTTTCGGTAGACTGTAGTTTTTCGTAGACTGGTAGGAAATGTTATTTAACAGAGTGTTAGTTAAATTAGTATAAACCACTGCCAGATTTAAGGTGTACCCATTTCGAGACGTAGGTACCCGTCTCTTTGTCAGGACCAACACTACACTACTATGTTCACAACACTATACACCACTACCATAGTATTGTTAACTTTTCACCAATATTTATCACATGCGTGTTACTCTTGTCAAGGACAAGCATGCATTAACTTGCCTACAAAACGATCAGGAATCTACGAGGGAGAGAGGGTGGGGTCTAAGTTGGGTGTTACCAAATCTTTTGTGAAAGTTAAATTGAACAAAAGGCTATATTGAAAATTGATTTGGTTATTTATTAGAGGTGCTTTATTATTCACCGCTTCCCTAATGTAAAAATTTCTAAATTATTTAATTTTAAACCTTGATTATTGGTATTTAATATTTTCACCCCTGTTTTTGAGTCAAATTTATAATTATTTTCTATGAGGTGGTTTGCGAATTCGGAAAAATTGTTATTATTAAGACGCCGCATACGTTCTTTGATTCTAGTATTAAAATTGCGAGATGTCTTTCCAATATAATGTGATGGACATGAGCTACATGTTAATAGGTAGATTCCTGTGTTGTCCAATATATTATTTTTATCTTTATTCTTATTTAAATAAGTATTTTTCCAATGTTATTATTAGTATAAAAAGCTTGTTTAATATTTATAGATACCGTTTTAGTTAATGAATCTATAAATAAAATTCTACTCCAATTATTATCCTTATTATTATTATTATTATTATTATTATTATTAATATTGTTGTTGTTGTTATATTTTATAGGTGGATATAAACATTGTTTTAATTTTTGATAATAAGGTTTCAATTAATTTTATAGTATATCCATTATTTATTGCAATTTATTTAATTGTATTAAGTTCTTTTTCAAAGTTAATTTTTGATAATTTTACATTTACTAGGTGATACAACATTGAGTGAAAAGCAGAGTGTTTGTGTGTGATTGGATGCTTTGATTTATATTAATGACCATGTCTGTATACGTAGCTTTTCTATAAATGTCAAAATCTATTGCGTTATTTTGTATAGTTAATGTTAGATCTAAAAATTTTGTTTTGAATATTACCTAAGAATACATCTGCTACTAATGCGGTAAATGGTGAAACCATAGCTAAACCTTAGGATTGATTATATTATTTGTTATTGAACTAAAAATAATTTTGGTTTAGGCAGGTGAAAACACGACTTAAGTCATTAGACATGATTTTTGATAATTTCTTATCATTCTTATCATATCTTAAATAAAAAAAATATTGTTCTACATTAACATTAATGAATAGATTTACGACGCCAAACGATATTAGTTTTGCATTATTGGGAAAAAACATGTTTTTAAAAACCTAAAATCTGGTAGTGGTTTATATTAATTTAACTAACACTCTGTTATAATATCTTACCACAAATTAAATGCTTTAAATATTAAAAATATTCATAAAATATAAATATTTTATTGTTCTTCTGAAATCTTATACTGTAACGGCCTCTTCTATTGCGCTATATAATGTGAATTCAGGCGGCGTATTTGATTACCTGACAAAGAATGTCAATTTCACAATTGGTTACTGATGTTAAAATCATTTTTGTGTGTTTAAGAATCATTGTATCAAATCTTATTACTTTTTCAATAACTGCAAAATGACTCTGTGGTAACATTAATTATATTTATAACAAGAAAACACTTTGTATAAACCACTATTTAAAACAAATAATAACATTAAATAGTGGCATATAATAAGTGTTTTCTTGTTATTCATAAAAGCACATTAATTTTAAAATCTCTGCTCTTACTTTAAAATCAGTTACAAAATATTTATCTCAATAAACAAGCTTGCATTTGCTTTTACATTTGATCACTGGACTATAACAAAAAAAAAACAATGGAAGGAAATACTCCTTGAATATTTGAAAGGCAAAGTGGTTGTTCGTATTTTGTCATTCGTTTCTCGGCTATTTTCCTAAGAAAATGACCTTAAGAAGCGATTATCACTGTATCAATATACGTCTTCTACAGCTCCTCCCTTTATACAGCTTTTCACTATAATGATCTTTTAAAATTTAAACTCCATTTCGATTTACGGCCCAAATTTTTAACGATATATGTTACGTGACTACTGTCATTAGTACAACGCCACGCTTCGTTCATTATCGCCTACCTTCTTATATTGGTACTGCCATCCTGATATCCGACGTCCCTACATATTTCATGTGTTTTATTTTCATATTTCTGGATTGCTTTTACATATGTTATGGAAAGATTTTATAATGAAATGAAAAAATAAATAAGCTATTTTTAAGTAAATTGTCGATACTCCTACTTTCCCAAAACATTTAAATCCTATGGAATTTGCATGTATTTGGAAAATCAATAATTTATTTTATGTTTTTTCTTAGATCGTATCAGGCTGTAAAGGATCTAGAACCTTTTACAAATATCTGAAATACATATATTGGTTTTGAAATACAATGGATATGTAATACGAACCATATGGAGTTGTAGAGTTTTGATTCTCGAAGCTTCACTGGAGTCACGTCACAGCGTCTTTAAGAGAGTATCCTATCATTATGTCAAGGCCATATATATGCAACGTTGGGTCTGGTCCGCCTAGGATACCTGAAGGATGTCCGATCTCATCACATTGCTACCGACTCCTCAACCGGCGAGCCCGAGAAAATGTGTTTTAAGCTCTGAATTTCAGCTACTTGCTGAGACTTTGTATGTGTGTGTTTGTGCAAATAATATAGTTAATATATTCATTCATTTAGAAATATAATAGATTCAAATAAATGATATATATATATAAGATATATATATATATATATATATCTATCAAATAATATCGAACATATATTTCCCATAGAAATAATTTCGAAATACCTGTGCCTATATAATAAAAGTAGAGTAAATAAAATATAACAGACAAGAGTTTTAACAACAGTTAATAAAAAAATATTATAATAAGCGTACAATTATTTAATAAAAGTAAATAAAAACTTAATAAAATAAGTGACAATATTAAATTAAACATTATTTAAACTTCATTTACATTAAGAACATATTTGAATATTAATTAAATTTTGCGACGCGGAATAATATTAATTGGTTAATAAAAGGATAATAGAGATGGAGAATATAATTGATTTCGACAAATATTTTTTACGATAAAAATACCGAGAGCTGGATATATGTTTTTTTATCATAACATATTGAAATAATTCAATGAATCTGCATAGAGCTACCGGGAAAATTTCAACCTGAATTTTAGTGTTTTCATGTATTTCCTTTGTATTTTTTAATTTTTTTCATCGTAAGTACTTTTTATATCCATATGCTGAACTCATATTCGAGGTGTACAAATACATGTAGGTATGTTCAAAAGTATTATAAATTTTCGGTAAAATGAAATTTGAAATCTGTCATACGGTACTTATTATTTTTTTCTGAATGTTATATCATACAAAACGATTTACTTGTTGATCGACATTGCAATCATAAACTTAGTGAAACAATAATATCCGTTTTATTTCAATACCTATTTTTTATTTTTGGCTCGCAATCCTAGGATTGGTCTGACAAACACTCACTTTCTACACCCTCTCCTATTTCAAGATCCAAACTTATTTAAATAAAATGCATTATTTCAATTAATACTCTAATATCACATTCTCATTTTTTTTTTGAACGCTTGACAAATTTGATCGCTTTGTTTTTTCGTTTTTTGATTTTCACGTCCCGGGTACTCGACTACGCAAAAGTTTTATTTTCGAACAGATTTCCCCTCCTATCTTTCATTCGCTTCATGGATGACATGAACTGTGACCGATTGTGGGGAACCCTTGTTTGTGAAGAATCTTATTTTTTTTTTTCAATTTCATCTTCTTTTCTAGCCTTTTTCTGTTTTTCAATGTCTCTATAACTCCTCATTGTAATTTCTCAGTGTTCATGTTTCCACTTGGTAGACATTCATGTAAAAAATTAGTATTGAACCAAATGCATCTTCGTGATTACAATTACAGATATATTTTCCAAATTGTATCCAGCTAACTTAAACCTCATGGCCATCAACTCTCCACAGTTATCAATTATACAAGAGTTTGTTTATTTTATTTATTTATTTATCAATACATATAAAATTAGAAGAATTTTTACATTAACATAAAACATGTTTTAAAATATAAAAAAAACAGAAATAAAATAATATCAATAAAACATATTCAAAAGATATGATCAAAGAAGAAATCATACACTTGAAATAAATATATAAAAACAATGATTAATATAAAAGTAAACAGTAACAATAAAAACTTAGTAGTAATAAAAAGAAATCCTGTGGGTCCCTACAAAGAACATTTCGTAATGTCTCGTTTGTCTTGGTATATTATGTAGTTAGTGAAGATATTCACAATCTCTGAATGATTGTTAACTTAGAGCTGCGCACAAATCTTTGATGTATCTTCATCATCATCAACTTCATCTAGTACTAATTCTAATTCTAATTCATTTAGTACTAAGATGGTTAATTTTACCATCTTACTAAAATAATTGTTTAATTTTCTTGTATTTTGTGTTTCAGTGCAATATGTAATAGACACTGGTAGGTGTGACATTTGAGAATTTAGGGTTGGTATCAAATTAGGACGGTATCAAACTGGATCTAGTAATCTTTCGTTTGAACCATCGATTATTGCGTTTTCCACCAATCACACAAATTTTCTAATATCTTTTCAAATAAAAATTATGGTTTTTACGATACCAAGTTGATACAACTAGCCCTTACTGACTGATGAAATTGCAATTCTCAAAGTTTTTTCCAAAAGCCTACATATAAAGTTTTTAAATACATCAAACATTTCACTTTAATTAAAAACGATAATGTATGCTCGCTAATGTATGCAAAAAAAATGAAAAATTAACGCGATACTGTCCTCTGACTACAATATCACTGACGATAACATAATTAAATAATGCACATAATTAAATAGACGCCATAATATAATAAAAATTTATAATTTCGGAGAAAATCCTTATAAAGGCAGTGTATATAGAGAAAATATATTTGAGTTTGTGTACCTACTGTATTTTTGACGAATAATGCAGGCTCGACAGTAGCGATATCGTTAGCATTGCCGTCTCCGGGTTCGGTGGCCCGGGGTTCAAGCCCCATCCCCGGCCGTTTAATTTGATTTTCAACCGTGAATTCGTACAAAATTAGGATGGACGGACAGACTAACACGAAGTGATTATAATTGGGATCATTGGTACTTTAAGGATAACTTTTATAACAGTTTTCTGAGTTGCAATAACTACATTGTGGGCATTCACGGTCCCATGTTATTATGTTATGATCGATTGATATTTATTTTCCGTTGGTATTTTCATTTTAATGATCAATATACGAAATAGATAACCAGTTTTCCTCCTGCGGAAACTTGAACTTATATGATATACATCATCATCATCATTCTTGGCACTACAACCCTTGGTGGGTCTTGACCTCAATAATTTTCCTCCACTCATCTCGGTCTAGTGCCAGCTCTCTCCAGTTTAGAAGCTCTAAGGCAGAGATATCTTTGAGGAAGTTGTCACCCCATCTTAGTTTTGGCCTTCTTAAGCTCCTTCGCCCTGTTGGCCTTGAGTTTAGCAGGGACTTTGGTGCTTGATGCTCGGGCATTCTTTCCACATGACCCAGCCACCGAAACCTTCCCAGTTTTATAAATTTTGTGACGTTTGGCTCCTTAAATAGAGTATAGAACTTATTGTTGTAACGTCTGCGCCAAAGTCCATTTTCTAGAACCGGTCCGAAGATACGCCTCGAAATTTTCCTTTCAAAAACGTCCAGTGCTCGCTCATTCCTCTTAGTTAGTATCCACGTCTCAGCTGCGTACGTGAGCACTGGCCTAATAAGCATTTTGTACACTAATATCTTGGTGTTTCTGAACAGCAGTCTGGATTTTATCTGCTTTTGTAGGCGGAAAAAACAGTATGATATACATAGCATTAATAAATTCTCTTAATTTAATTTTACAAGAGTCATTTCCAATTTACAAAATATTTTTTGTAAGAAATGTGTATTTTATGGCTTGCACACTCTCTGCATGCTGTACGATTATTTTTAAAGAATTTCTATCACCGTGCGCCCCTCTACGTGCCGTACTGCTATTTTTCCGAGACAGATAAGTGACTTCGTTTCTTGTGCACATCCCTCGTTACGTGTATTTGTGTATCCATATTATTTTTGAAAATTCATCCATTAAAGGTTCTTGCAATCTAGCGTACACGTGAAGCCGCGTTAGTAGAGCACCAACGAATATAACGGCATATAATAAACGCGGTATACAATATACATCTGGCCTAATTAGATCGTACATTTATAATATTAAGTATATTGTGGCGTACATTTACAATATTTAGGTATACGTGGCGGATTGGGTATTGCACAAACAACATAATTTCGCTCGAATAAATTATTTATGAATATTACTGAACTAACCACAATAGTTATTTTTATTAAATTGCATAAAGGTTATATTAAATCATAATTAATATTACATGAAGAACAATTTTACATGTATTTGGCTATTATAATATTTACTCATGTTGCATTTATTTTTATTTAAAAATTTTCAAAGCATCATAAATCGTTAAGCAACGTTTCTTCTAAGACGTGAATAGTAGGTACACTCTGTGAAAGTGAAATTCTAAAGTAAAATTTTTAATATCATTTCATGTGTCAAAAATGTTATTTTTAATTATTTGGTCGTAAAATTTAAATTTATCCTTATTTTTGACATACAAATAAATTGCCAATGGCCCCCCCCTCATCAGGATATAACGTACCTCTTCGTTAAAATATATAAATATATGGCATTATTATTGAATAATTAGATTATAAACAATGATAGACATAGTGCGCTGTCAATATTTCTGGTGCGCGCTGTTGTCAACAGCACTGCTTGGAGGAAAATTGCTTTGAGTATCTACGCTTCAGAGCGCGCAAAATCGATAGGAATACCTATTTTATAATATTAAACTATACAACATTAAGACAGAAATACATTAAATCATGTATTTACTGCTTTTTGTATTATAATCTTACAGATCGCACATAATGAACAAGAATTTTTTTTAACAAGTAAATTAATTTAAGCTCACATATGGTCATGCTTTTTTGATCTCACAAAGAAGCCTACTCGTTCTATTCTGTAGCTTGCGCAACACAGAGTACACTGAGCTGAAGTTTATTTCAAGTACAAAGAGATCAGACACACGTGCGATGCCATACCGTTTAGTACTTTTTACTATTGGACTACTTTATAGTATATCTTCTACTCCTGGACAACTGAGCTAGAGAAGTCTTCTTAGAGAAAGAAGGAGTTACATGTGATAATACGCGTTTGCTCTGAATGTTAAATAAGACGCCGCCACTCCGTCAAAGGTCACCTGGATTCTATCGAACCTCGGATTATAAGAGGATGACTGTGTATAAAATAAAACACGCCTTCTCAAGGGGCGTTGAGAGTGAAATTTCAGTATGCAACGTAACGCAAATATTTTCCCACCACGAAGTCAAAGCTAAGATAGCAGTTTTTGAGTAATATTTCATGTTTAAATGCCATCCTTTTAAGTGACGGCATCAATGTGTTTGAAAAAGGTGTTATAAAAATTGCATATTTGCTATTAACAAAAAAATGTGCAAGTGATGGAAGCATTTTTTTGCGGATATCTCGCCGCATCCCCCATTCGCGCATCCTCGTTGATTATTTGCCTTATTAATTAAGACCACGCAATACGCACAAAACGTCTCATTTCGGAACAACTTAGGATTCGAAGCTTCACCGAAGATTAATGTAAAAAAGAAAATAAAACTCGCCAGGACTCTCGTTTTCTCAAATCTTGACGGTAAAATTGTTTGTATTTTTATAAAAACATATTATTTATTGTCCTTACAATTGCTTATATTTGACAAATATTTTTTGATAAATAAATTTTATTTAAAATTGATTCGCCTAATTTGTTTTTTATTCATACAATTCATTGCCGTATCTTTGATAAAATTTTATCTATAAAGGATCAAACGCATTTGCATTATTCTCGCAAGTCTTTGAAAACATGCGCTATTCGACGTATTCACCATATTGGCAGAACACCTGCATTTTTTGCAAATTTTGTATATATCATTTCTTTTTTTAATACCAAAGTTTCTTACTAATCTTTGGCGCATGCAGTAGATTCAGCCTTTTTAACTTTTTCAAAGAGAACAAAATTTTTTTTTGGTTTTTTATTATTAATTATTAACGAGTATGGCTACCTATCGGATGTTTTTTCAGAAACACTAGCCGCCTACAAGAAAGCTCTTCTGGACGAATTCGGTCGTTTATAATTGGTTATTGATGTCATGTTTATCTCTTGTTTTTAGATTTTTGAATTTTACATTTCATTTTATTTTACTGTCATTTTTATTGCTTCTTGAGTTTCAGATTTGATTTGTTTACAATTATTTCATTTTGTTGTAATTTTGTTGCTTCTTGAATTTCAGACATAATTATTTTAATTTGTTGTAGTTTTATTGATTGTTGACTTTCATATTTGATTTGATAACTATTATTTCATTTGATGTAAATTTGTTATACTTTATGTTAAGTAATGTTTTATTTTTCTTTATATATCACTTTATTAATTGTTTTTGATAGAATTATACCTTACCTCCTTTTTTTATTATTACCTATCAATCTAAACATGTTTATATATATTGTTTCTTTAATGTAACGTTGTACCGTGTATTAAATTAAATAAATAAATAAATTAATATAATATATACATACTTTATCTTCGCCACTTATTTATTAAAAATATCAACATGTTTTAGGGCCAATGGTCTCTTCGTCAGGATACGACGTGTACTAACAAATAAAGAATCAAAAATCAAATCAAATAATAAATGGAATATGAATAAATAATTAAGAAGGTAGGTACTAATGTAAAAACGGATTTAAACGATAAAAATATATGCAAAAAAGACCTGGTTATTTTTAATGATCAATTTAATATTACCACTTTTTATTGTTTCTAAAATTTAATATAATTTTTTTTAATTAAATTGAATTCAATGCTGGCCTTGAGGAACACTCAAAGTGTTTAAGTAGTTATTGCTATTATTCCGAATTTGCAAATCAACTTTTGGTTAAAGATCATTATTTTGATATTAATAAGGGATTACATATTTTACGTACAAATTATATAGGATTATAGTTCTCTCTCATTTAAATTAAAAACTTTGCAAATAAGAAAAAGTGTTAAGACTTAATTGCGTATTACAAATATACATCTCCTTTTTTACAAATAGTTATCTTTTAAATTAGTATTGTACTATTTTATTATTAGTTTAGCGTGTTTTTATTAATTATATCAACCTTTTTACGTAAAGGCCGATTTAAACTCCGCAAGTATGGAAGAGGAACGTAGCTAAGGGCTTCTCGTCAACATTCTCACAATTCCGTTTCTGGGTTGTAATAATACTAATGACCCATGTATCCGTGTAGGACAACCGTAGGTCCTATGGAACACGCATTTTCTTCAAGCTACTAGCCGCGTTACTCTGCACTGTGTTCCTCACGGTAGTTAATTTCTCCCAGATAATACTTCATTTACGCACTATCTATCTATTTCCGAGCACAAAAGCTCATTCCTTCTTCGTCTTTATCTTCTTCGTTATGTGATCGTTTAACACATTGGTAGATTAAAAATCTCCAATGCGGCAGTGGAAAAGGATTGCCTTTTTACCAGAATAGTTTTCCGGTGTTCAAATGTATTGGGTTATGTGTATGAAAGTATAATTGTGTTAAATGGAAAAACAAACAGTAAAAAAAACAAGCATATAGTAAAATGGTAATTAAAAAATTCTTAATGTTTACACTATTGCTCGTTACTTGTTCAAAGTAGTTCGAATTTTGAATGTACCCGGCGCGGAAACAAGGCGGCCGCGCTGCCCATTTCTGACATCTGATTGGCTGGACTCGCTGTTGTCAGAGCAGTTATGTTCATCAATGATAATAATACAGCCAAAGCTATCCGGTGCTATCTGATATAAATGACACATAAAAGACAAAGATTTTCAAAGGGAGATTGGAGAGGGTTACAGACCATTCAGGTATCTAAATAAGGTCAAAAAGAATTACATTAAAAATTACAATTATAAACTTTTTAAATGATGTGAAGTGTTTTATTATGATAATGATAATGAATAACTAGTGATGTTTATATTTATATATATTTCTCCTTCTCTTTCCTTAATTTTTGCTATATATTTTTAATTTGCTATTTTATTAATTTCCTTGAAATTTTTAACTTTGCACTGAAAATTTATTTTATGTTGTTTTTTTGTACTTAATTTTTTTCGTTTTTTAAACCTTATGTTTATAAAGTGAATAATATTTTGTAATAGTGTAACTTTCAATTCTAAAAATGAACCTACAGAGAAACGTTTTTTTAATGTCTAGTCCCACAAAACGTCTTTTAGACGTTTTGTGGGACTAGACATTATAAAATGTAAAGAAAATAAATAGAAAAAAAAATACATTGGTTGAGAGAATGGTTGAAAATGAGAGAGAGAGGTAGGGCAAGATTGTCCGCACATCGTTTGATGAAGACGGCGGATATTTCATCGGGACCACTACCTTTGGGAATATCAATTTCCTTTAGGTATTTCAAGACTATTTTATGTGTTACCCCAATACTGCTTATATAAGATGTATGCTTTCCATAGTCCATAGGGTCAAGGGCACAAGGAGATGTGTCGGGGGGCTTACTGAAAACTGAATTGAAGTATTCGGAGAATAAATTTGTAATATCTGTTCCATTATTAGTTTTCAGTTCTCCCAGGTACCTACATGCATTTTGGAATCCCTTGAGATTTACTAAAGATTTGATTGATCGTTGATTATGAATATTTGACTACGGAAAGTGCCTGAAAAAGTCATATTTTCATGCAATATTTAAGAGCAGCCTATCTAATCGGTAGTAATATTAATAGTTAAGCAAAAAGCATAGATGTTTATGAAAACGGGTGTTCTGATTGATCGGAAACGTATAAACCTATGTTTTTTCAACTATTTCTCTTATATATATCGTCATGAAACCATTTCGCATCGACTAATTATTGTTAATTATTTTCTTTCAGGACCCTCGCAACACTCGAAACCTTCGAATATACATATTATATATA